>PVIA01000219.1:0-549472 GCA_004024845.1 Tonatia bakeri
TATATATATATATCTCACACACATTTTCTATGTTCTTACAATCTGTAATAATTTAGTAACTCCAATCCCACCCCTACCCTTACTGACATTATCAGTGTGAAATGGATTTGAATCTTCTCTTCCAAGAAGAGCACTGAATGCCCAAGTGCATCAAACAAAGTAAAATGGAAATGAATGAGTGGGGCTGTAGTCAGAGGAAGCAGATGAATGCATGTGGGACGCAGGAAGTCAGGTGAGTCTGGTGCTGTTCATGTCATTCACGAGGAAATAGGAAGATGAATGTGGGACACAGGAAGTCAGGTGAGTCTGGTGCTGTTCGTGTCATTCACGAGGAAAGAGGAAGACGAATGTGGAACACACAGGCCTACACTGCACGTGGGCCAGGGAGCAACTCGGCACACCCAGTAGAAAAGGAAAATTGTGTAATTGTGTGAATATGTGGTGGGAAGGGCTGGTATAGAAGGGTATGTAATGTCCTTGTGTGATAAAGGGCGGGGGCCTGGAGACAGGAGGAATAGGCTCTTTGAATGAAAACATTAACTTTGAAATGGATCACCTTGCTGAAAGGCAAGCTGCTCCTTCCCAGCTGTGAGGAGATGCCACAGGAGGTGCACGCAGAGACCTGCTCCTATGGCCTGCGTCCACATCCTGCGCGCACTGCCCGTGATAACCTGGAGAACCCAACAGTCTCCCCCGTCCACAGCTACGGACAGGTTTTCTCTTGTCGTCTGTTACCTTGGGCTTGCTAAACATCTCAGACAAAAGTCATTCAACTGCCTCGTCTCTGAGAGGAATGTCTTTTCTTTACCAAAAGAACATTCAAGCTGCAATGCCCACAACAATGTACATCTTCCAGGTTACTCATATTTTCTCAGCAAGAAAAAGACATTCATAGTTCGAATTACCCCACTGCTCTATATACAGAAGTCTCCAAGTTTCTACCGTTAAACAATTGACTTGTCCATAACATATTCAAATAGAAAAGGCCAAATTCACTTAAATGATAGCTCTTAGCCAGGAAATTAAAGAACACGTGATTTTTAAGGCTTCCCATTTTTTTAACTATCATGAAAAGTGTTGGAGATTTTTTTTTAAAGATCACATTTTTTTAATAGTAACATTTGAGGAACATTATAAGCATTTTCAGTAATTTGATACCCCATTTAGATTTTGGAAATAATTTCGTGTTTAGAAGCTGGGTCTGAGTGTTTTTCCAGAGTTCTGAAAAAATAAAGAGGCATCTTGTATGTTTTATGCCAACATTCCCCAGCTCTCAGATTTGGGACAAAAAGGTTTTAAAATGTACACTCACCTCCACATCACAGGTATATTCTGATCCATCCAGAAGTATCACTTTGCACTGCATGCTTTTAGGCTTTTTGACAATCTTCAGCGGAGATCGAGAGAGTTTACTGCTGGATGATTTCTGAGAAAGTTTATCGTCTTCCAATTGCTGATACTCGAGCTGCTTTGCAGCTCCAGCAGCAAATTCCCGTTCCTTGTCAGTGACCTGTGAAGAACAATGAAGAGTTTTCATTGCAAGACAGGACATAAATATTGCATTGCTCTGGCAATACCAGAACATGTTAGAAACAGGCATTCCTATTTCCTGATGAGAGACATTTGAATTAGGACATTAGAAAAGGCTATAAATACACAGATACTATAAAGCGAACAATTTACCTACATAACTTTTCTTGTTAAGATGTACTGATAAGGCCTTATTTCAGTTTGACTCAAGGATTTGCCTTCAAAGCACTGAGCAAATGTTGAAACTTCACTAATCAAAGAAGAAAAATAAATGGACTTCAGGGTTTTTAAAAAAGATATTGGATAGTATTGGTCTTTAAAATACATCATCTGGACTTTACCTAATGTACTTGATTGTCTTCACTACCTGGACCTTCTATATTCCAAGACCCATAATCATCAAATATATAATGTATACAAGGTATGTTATAAACTTTAAGGTCCACAGAATCTCAAGTATTAATCTTCTCAGTAATTTTACAATTGTTAAAATGTTTGATTTAGCTCTAAATCAATTCAGTGAAGCCAGCAGCACTGAAATTCATCACAAAGTAATCCCCTAAATCCACCTCCCCTCATTGTAATGAGCCAGTATAAGAACAGATCAAATCTGTCCAAAAGCTTTAATCTGCTTTCAAATCAAAACAGTCTATCTGGTCCAGGCTAGACTCAAAACTCCCGAGGACCTCCTATATAACAATAAAATACTCCCCTGAATCACTCTCCTTGGAAATGTCTCCGAAATGCTGTCTGACTAATCTTTTTACACCCCTCATCGATATATTAAATGACCGACTGCCAATGGTATTAGTGCAAATTCATTTCATGGGCCAAACTACCACTCCACTGGCCTACAAAAATATGCACTGCCAGTCCAGAGAAAAATATGCTCTGAAATTCAATTTAGGCCCCTTGAATAAGCATGAAATTTCCTTTCTTGTGAACATGCTATCCTGCTGGCAGCTAAAAGGACATGGGCTTGAGAGTAAAGGCAGTACTATCATTTCAACTTTTCTTTATTAGTCTCTATAATTTTATAACACCCTAATATAATCAGAGTTATTTTCAGCATATTTATTTTGGATTTTAGGTATAGATTCCTGTTTCTACAACGGCATTTTCTATCTTGTTTTACATCCAGAAGACTATAAATACAATCCTTTCCTCCACTACCTTGCCCAGGAATTCAAGGCAAAGTCTTGAGAAGTTCCTAAGGGGGAAAACAAAACAAAACAAACAAACAAACAAACAAACAAATAGAAAACCACTTGCCAGTGATGAAATCAAGAAAAAAGTGAACAACCAACTTCCAAGTCCAAGGCAGCCAGAAGGCCAGCCCCAGCTAACACAAAGGCCAGCTGGCTCTGGCACTGTGGTCCAACTGTTAACTGTTGGTCTTTGCATATCAAAGCATTAAAACAGTGCAAAGAAAGTCATAAAACATTAATTCTGGTTTTTAGTTAGTTTAAGAAGCTTGGTAACTTTGGAATTTTGTATCAATTACTATAACACATTTGTTAAATGTTTCATAATTTACATAAGACTTTTAGTTTACATTTCGTCTCATCCTCTGCAAAGTCAACAGAGGCTACATTTTTATTTAAATTTTACCTGGAATCAACCTATCTATGTAGTAGGAAGGTGAAATTTCATTTTTTCTCTACAAAGATAAATGTACTTTTGTACCAGAACAAGCTTTCTGGGTTACGTGGGTTACTTATGTATCAATTCTGGAATCAATATAAACCACCAATGATCAAAAGGAAGTCTCCTTTTCATACACTTGAAGCACCAACTCATCACTGAGGCTCTTAAGTACACAGAACAACAGACCAAGTACTTCAAAATGAAATGTCAATCACAGTCATACAATGTGCTACTTTAAAAATACCAAGAAATGGAAATCACATGGAGGGTTATCAGCAGGGAAAGGGAGAGAGGAATGGGGGGAAAGGTACAGGGAATAAGAAGCATAAATGGTAGGTAGAAAATAGACAGGGGGAGGTTAAGAATAGTATAGCAAATGGAGAAGCCAAAGAACTTATATGTGTGACCCATGGACATGAACTAAGGTGGGGACATGTGGGTGGGAGGGCATGTGCAGGGCAGAGGGAGATAAAGGGGGGAAAATGGGACAACTGTAATAGCATAATCAATAAAATATATTAAAAAATAAAAAAATAAAATAATCAATATCATTGAATTTACTAAGATAGCCAGGGGACTGGTTCAAAGCATCTAGAAAGAATGTAAAACAAAGAAAAAAGATAACCCAGAATCTTCCTTCACAGGGAATAAGGGGTAGGGATAACAGGTAAAGCCCCTTCCAAACAAAACCCAACAAATAACCTACTGGTATTCCATTGATAAATATTTTAACCCATTAGTCTGTAAACATTTAAGATTAATAAAGTCTTTTAAAATTAGAAAAATATATAAAAAATATCAATATCAACTATTTTAGCAAATCTCTTCATTTAACCCTCCTCCCAGCTCTGGGAGATGTCTTTGCAGCCAATCATCCATCCCACTGAGGGTTTAATATCACTGCTCTCGTTCTGTTTCAAACATCTGACTATGGAAGACACAGCATATTTAATCATGTCTGCGTATAGAAACTCCTCCATCTCTACAACTCTCCCCCAGTTTCATTTTTACTTCCATTCGGAGTTAAGAGGAAAGAATGAAGAAAAGTCAGCCTAGTGATTTTAAATTTCTGAAGATCTAAAAACAAACACTATCACCATCACTCCTCCATGAAAACAAAAGAAAAGGTAAAGGAACACCATGAAAACAACAGCTCCATAGATTTCCCTTCACCAAATTAAAGAATAACCCTTTAGTCCCCATCACAAAACATCCTGGAATAGACAGAGAATCTATAAAACATGAAAATAAATTTTATTCTCAGTACCACTATAAAGAAAAACTTAAATACCCTGGGAAAAGAAATAATCAGGCTATAAACATATACTGTAGTTTAATGTTATAATAATGTGTTGTGCCTTTCAAAGAATTTTACTAACACGCTGATTTCATTCTGTTCTCTCCTCAGGTCTAGAATTCCTAGCTCACCACATATACACCTGACCTATGAAAAGCAAATCATTTGCAGAGGATTCTTGACTTCCTTACCACATATGAGTTGGCACTCTAAAACTTGTTGATTGCAGGTTTAATGTTTTAAGCCAAAGAAATTTAAACATGGACTCATTCAAGGCCCAGGTGTAAACCATGCAAAATATCCACATTACATGTGACAACTGAAATATGCCTAGTATGTAACCGAGTTGAAAATATACATGCACCTGGGGGAGAGGAGGGAAAGAGACTGACCTGAACATCCACAAAGAGTAGCTGACAACATCTGGAAAAACCAAAATAGCGCTACCCCCCACTTGAATAAAAATCAAGAGTATAATTAAAGCCATCAATGTGGTGTCTAGCCTTCCTGTAAACCCGGATAAAACCAATAACCTGGAATCCAGATTTCAGTGTGAGTTTAAGAGCTTTAATCAAATGAAGGAGTTACCAAGCATGGTTGTGGAATGTCATTCATTGAAAGCCTTTTAAAAGAGCACCAGTTTTCATCTGCCTGGGACCTGAAGGGGTGAAACAGATGACTCCTCATAGTTCCCCGTAGTGCTAAGAGACCAGGTCAGACCAGACCCCGAAAAAGTTCAGTAAACATTCTTTAATTGGTTTTCTGGGTGATGCCAGCCACTGTAGGGGAGTGGGGCAGCCTGGTCCCAGGGCTCACCTCCTTTCTCACAGGGGTGCTGTGCGCCGCAGCAGCTTCGAACTGCTCCAAGGCCTGGCGCTGTTCTTCCGGCCCCAGCTGCTGCGCCCCTGCGGGCCCCTGTGGACCAGCCGCCTCCTGGGGCTCGGCCTCCTGCTCAGGCTTGGATTCTGAGTCTGAGCCAGATTCAGTTGTCATAGTTGATTGTTCTGCAAGCAGAAAAAGGAAAAGTCCCATCACTGGGTGCAATTACCTTTCCTAGGCAAGAAAACTAGGATGCTACACGTGAAGGCTGCAGAGAAATGCTAACAATCAAAGCATGATCCTACTGCACACAACTTGTCAAATTTACTATGAAGACAGGTGCCCATGAGAAATTCAAAATTAACATTTCACTAGAAGTTAAAGTTCATTTGTAATGATCACAGGTTTTAGTTCTATTAGATTTCTGCCACAGATGACTCTAAAATGACACTAAAGTAATGACATAACATATATTTAATTTCAGAAAAACGAATTTGCTCCATCAGCCTAACATATATTTTAATCTCTGGGAAGGCTGATCCAATAATGGAAGGACCTATTCTTTCTCATTCCCTATCTCCTTCCTATCTCTAGGAACCCTGTTCTGCCTCTCCCAGCCCCTGAATCTCTCATTCTTGCATGATCAAATGCCTTTCTCTTTGAATTCCCATGGAAACAACAACTACAACAGAGGCTCGGCCGGTGACATGGGACGGGTCGCATACTGGACAAGCACTGGCCATGGCTGGAGGGAAGCCGGGCAGCATGGCTTCTCCCTCCCTCACAAATCCACTCTCATGGGCTTGTTCCTGGCTTCCTTCTGTTCCCTTGCAGGCTGAGAGGGAACCATCTCGTAAGAAACTCAAACGACAGATCTTAATTTATAATAATCTGCTCTTACATCCTGAAAAGACTTTATAGAATATAACCACCATCTTCTAAGCATTGGCTGGTCAAGACACTTAAGTATGTTCTGCCTCAGATTCTACTTCTGCCAACTGAGGGAATTGAACACAATCTATCTAAAGAATTTATTTTCTGCTGTTAATTTTCCCTACTAAAAGACATGCCATTTTTGTAAAGCTGTTTTTTGCTCTAAGCAGCAACAGAGCTGTTATGCCTGTGGTTACCATGTCATTTTAAGTAATTTCTTATCTTGGGTGTATGGGAACTACCTCAAAAACAAATATTTCAGATTTTCATATATTTTCCCTTCCTAATTATAATTTTATGGTAAAAATCTCATGAGCAGAAGGCTAGTATAATGCCTTAAGCAAACAATATACACATTAGTAGAATGTAAAATTATGCAAAATAAAACTAGTTGTCATCTTCACAATACACATTGAAATATGTTTAATAATTTGAAGAAGAGGAGAAACATCACAGATAAATAGTGATCTATGTTATAGACTCAAGACTCTATCAGTGCTTCTATTCAGGGTTCCCTTTCACAATCACCAGTTATTCTTTCTGTTGAATCAGAGACATAGCAACTTGACATGTGCTCAGTTGCCCAAAATGTATGTAAATATCAAATCTAAATTCAGAGCAAGACAGTAATCCAAATAAAACGAACACATTGTCTTTTTTCCTCTTATATCACATTTTAGATCTTCAAGCAAATCTTGAAAGTAAATATTATAAAATAGACATTTCCTAGAATCCATTTTCTCCATTTTCCTTTTAAGTAACTAAACTTTCAGTTTGGGCTGGTACTCCTCCACCCAGCTGGCGACCACATGAGTCGTGGCCACGTGATAAAAGCTGATCAATGAGACAAGAGAGAAAATGTATTCAATGTTTAGGTCATTGTCATAAAGACAAAGCCACTTACTTGCCTTAGATTTCTCTTTCTTATTGGCTAGAAATTAATGACTGATGGTGGTCCCCATTGATCCAGTCATAGAGACCCCAAGTTCAGGGGGATGCCAGAGCTGCCCCTTTCGGCCTGGGTCTCTGGATGACCCCATGGAGAATAACACACCCAGTCTGGATTGTTACGTGAGGCAGAAATCAACTTCTGCCTTGTTTGAACCTCAGTGTTCTAGCCCACACCCAATCTAACACATATTCTACAGACTAAATTTCTACTAGTCAGTCATACTCCGGTGGTTCCTGTCTTACTAAAACAAAATAGTCTTTCCATGATCTCACATCCTCTGTCAGCTATTTCATATTTCTTTGCTTTCCACTCATAATTTCTCAGAAAAATTTCTGTTGATCCTTCCTGTCTTATACTTCCTCATTTCCTCTTTGCCACCGCTCCTGTCTTACTCCATTTGTGTGGCTCTTGTCGTCAATGCAACAGACCACATGCTCTTGTCTGTTCTTGATTCATTTGACCTTCAGTAGACCCAGCCTGGTGATGGGACTTTCCTTGTCAACAAGTGTCCATCTCTTGGGATTCAGAATTCGCCACACTCTCCTCCTTTTCTCCTCTCCCCCTGGCTACTCCTTCTCCTGCTCTTTGATAAGCTTACTCCTTATCCAACCTCTAAGCGTGGGAATGTCCCGGAAAACCCCATTCTAAGACCTCTTTTCTTCTCTCCCTACACTCCCTCGACAGCTTGTGATACTCTTTCCCAGGGCTTTAAATCCTTCCTGTAAGCCATCAGTTCGCACATTCATCTCTCTAGTCCAGCCCTCTTTTCTGAGCTTTAACACTAGTATGCAGCCCACTTTGCCGTCCCCTCGGGGATCTGTGGACTTTTCTCTCCCAAATCTGCTCTTCCCCTCATCTTCCCTTCCTCAACAAACAGCAATGCCATTCCTTCAAGCCGGAATCCCGTAAGTCACCCCTGACAGTTTCCTTTCCTCGATCTTCCTTATCTAATACAGGAAAGGTTTGCAAAAATATGACTTTGTAAATATATTTTAAAAATGTGTTCTTCCAAAATATAACTGACCCTTGGATAATGCGGAGGTCAGGGGTACTGAACGCCTGCCACAGTCAAAAATTTGCATGTAATTGTTGACTTCCCAGAAAAACCTTTCTAATAAAGTCTACCACTGACCCACAGCCTTACCAATAACACAGTTAACACGTATTTTATATGTATATGTATTATAGACTGCATTCTTACAAGAAAGTGAGAGAAAAAATGTTATTGAGAAGATTATAAGAGAAAATACTTATAGTATTGCACTGTATTTACCAGTACTGTAAGTTCCCATCAACGGTTTACAAGATGAATTGCCTCAGTACCTGTATCAATATTGGCTTATTGATACGAAACACTGTAGACATTATACTTATCACTAACATTAAAAACCAAAAAAAGGTATTGATCTAAATGTGGAAAAGAAATTCACATTTTTTTACAGATGTAACAACTCATGCATTGAGAACAAAGAAGCAAAAATATGATTGCTTTATGGCAGCGTAGTGGAATTGATACAAAACCTCCAAAGGCAAAAATTCTGTCATACCTTCATTGACAATAATCCACATATAAGTGGACCCATGCAGTTCAAGGCTGTGTTGTTCACACAGGTAAACTGTAGAAGATATATCAGGTAAACTGTATATCTTCACTTGGTTTCCTGCCACTAAGGAAATCAACATTTCTCTTCTGAATTCTTTCAATAACCTCCTTTTCACTGCCTCTATTCCTGCCCAGCTCTATTCTGTAGGATTTTCATAAAACATTAACCCTTTAACAGCTTTCCAATGTGCTTGATGTTAAACCTAAACTGTTTAATTACCATGGCCTTCAGGGCAGTCCGAGGCCTCCACTCCCTCGCCATCCCAGCAGCAGAGCCCATCCCGCTGTCCTGCAGTGACCCAGCCCCAGGGTCTCCTTTCAGTCTCCAAACTACATCAAGATTTTCTGCCTCAAGATATTTTGGACATGCTGTTCTCTTTGCTGAGAACAATTTTTCCTTGGCTCTTCACATGGCCAATTCCCCATTCGTCAAATGTTGGCCAAGAGACCAAGAGACGCTTTTCCCCTTTTACACGGTTATTCTATTTGTGCCTTATTGTTTCCTTCATCTAAATTATCAAATTTTATAATTATTCAACCTTTCCTTAACTACCTTCCCTTACACTCAAGGGTGGGAATCATACGTGTTTATTCCTCAATATAACAGTACAAGAGTTCCCCTTGACCGGCCGTGTACCCAGTAGATGCCTGAAACTATGGAAAACACTGAACCCCACATATACTATTTTTTTAATACATACACACATACATACATATGATAAAGTTGAATTGTAAATTAGACACAGAGATTAACAATAATACAAATAAAATGAAACAAATACAACTGTATACTATAATAAAAAGTTATGTGAATGTGGTCTCTCTCTCTCTCTCTCTCTCTCAAAATGTCTGATAACTGATCAGATACCCGAGGCACCTACTAAGAGACTCAAGGGCAGGGGGTGCATGTGGTGCTGTTGTGGCGTGGACAAAGAATGATCGTGTCACAAGCGGGATGGGGTGAGATGTCACACACTGCTCAGATAGTGGGCAATTTAAAACTTATGAACAGTTTACTTCTGGAATTTTCCATTTGACATTTTCAGACCACAGCTGACTTCAGGTAATTGAAATCACAGAAGGTGAAACTGCAGATGGGGCACTACTGTATCAACACAGCACCCATAACACAGCGGGCACTTCAGTAACTATTTGATGGACGACTAAATAATAAAATCCACCCCATTATTATGTCTCTGCATTTAAAGTGTAATGACTGTTCTTGATAGTTTTTAATCATTGTAACATCTCTCTAAAGTGGGTAAAGAGTAGATATTTTTATGTTTTATAGGAAATAGAACTCAGTTCAACTTTCAGAACCAACATCTCTCTACAAGGTAATAGACACTATTGGTCTTTTCACAGCCTAATACTGTTATCCATAGACCAAAGGGCTATCCAAAAACAAACAAACAAAAAGAAAACGTTTAGGTAGTTTAGAGAACATCTATAAAAGAGTAACCAAAAAGTCATCAGGTCGGCCCTGGCTGGTATAGCTCAGTGGACTGAGTGCTACCTGCCAACCACAGGGTTGCCAGTCTGATTCCCAGTCAGGCCACACGCCTGGGCTGTGGGTCGGATCCCTAGCTGGGGACACGTGAGGGGCAACCACACAGTGATGTTTCTCTCCCTCTCTTTCTTCTTCCCTTCCCTTCTCTCTAATAAATAAAAGAATAAAATCTTAAAAAAAGTCACCAGGTCACAAATTTAAAAAACATAAATGACTACTAGAAAGAGCACATTTTAAAAACCACTTAATTTGTCCTAGACAGGGCAGTTCCTACATATAAATTATATTATATTTAAAAAATATGGATGCCTTCAGTAGGATTCTTTATTGTGTCTATTTCATCAAATAATGGCTATAAGAATAATTAGATGTCAAAACTGTTACAGATGCAGAAAACCATAATCATATAGCAAAATAGAAACATTTCAGTTCATTTCACTTTAAAATCTATGTGTAATCTTTACAGATATAATACATAAAAAATAACCAGCAGTAAATGTGTTGCCATATGTATCCTGGTGACTAACTTAATTTTTCAATCTCCTACTTCCATAAAACAAGGGGTTGGCAGGCAAAGAAGGTGAGGTGGGGGTGGGGACGGGAGGCGGGGGCAGAGGCAGTGAAAGGCAGGGAACTTCGGGATCTTCTCTGCGTTCAGGCCAACCGGTGTCACCACGTTCATCATCGTCCAGTCTCCTTACTACTTTTTAAACCTAAGGACTTTCCGCACAAATGTAGCTGTAGTGTAGACATATCACAACAATGCACTTGAAACTTTAAAAATGTGCAGATATGTGTTAAAACAGAAATCTTTCTAAGCCCATGACATTAGCCTCTAGACTCACTATACATGAATTAAAAAGGCAGGTTTAGTAAAACATACCCAAATTGTGAGTTTCAGTGTTGTTATTCTAGTCATGAAACCATTCTGCACCTGCTTTTGTCTCGCATTCCACGCCTCCCTAAGGCAAAGAGCCAGCTCTACAAAAGCTGAATAAAAGTACCAAATGCATAAGCTCAGCAAGCACCTATCACCCATTTAAATAACAAAATAACGCCATTATTCCCTACCTATGAACACACTGTATAGTGCCTTAACCTGTTACGCACCACGTAAATCACAGAACCTCAATCCTTAACTCCTATGCCCTTGTCAGATCTTTCCTAGGTATACTATTTTTTCCAGCTGTATGCATAACACAATAAATAAAAAACTCATTGCTGCTTTTTGACTACTTTTAATATAAAAAAAAACCTTCCATTGTTGTCAAGAGAAAGTGAAGTTATAAACCTTAAAAATATAAGGTTTTTAAACTGAGGAATCTCACTGGAATCAATATTTAATTCCACATATCTGAGAGGGAATCAGTTCATATTGTACCTGTGAGTAAATGGTACTGATGACCTTGATCAGTAAATCCAATTTCAAAACTTTTTACAATAGTCTTCTTCCCCACCCACATGACAACATAAGCAGGCAATAAACTGATTTTTAAATGCCAAACAAAATCATAAGCATCTAACTTTAACTCATTTACATAAGTACTTCTAACTTTAACTCATTATTTTAATCATTTTACACCTTATTCTCCTCCAATGTACTTCCAATCTTGCCCCCAAATGCCAGAACATTTTTTAAAATTAGATTTTCATGACAGTTACATTGTCTTGGTTTTTCTTTTTCTTATACTCATTCCTTGCTTTGTTGGATAATCCTGGACACTAAAGTCACACATTTCCCTTTCCAACTCACTAAAGATTACTATTTTCCAATGCTCCCATATCTTCACCTGATATTTTCACTTTGGATTAAACATAGCTGTTGATTATTTCAGTCACTGAAAATAAACACCACTTGCAATCCCAAACAGAAAGCAATACAAAATGCTTATTCTTAGCTTTGGCTTACACTGAGCTCTTTTTTTAAAAAAAAATACTAAATTTACCTTACTAATTGTGTTTTACATAAGCTAAAAAGGCCAGAACACCTAGAAACTCCAAATCTGAAAAGCTGGGGTAAGGACATTCAATAAGCACCCTGGGGCAAAGGCAAGAGCAGCCCTTTACTTTTTAAGAAACATAAACTGTGTTTCACTATGCCTCTCTCAGGGATGCAGTTACTAAATGACTGCCCAAGCAAACAGTAATGAGCTTCAAAGGCAGCATCGTGCAGGTGTAAATGAAATCATACTCACAACTCCCAGTTCATTTCACCTATAAAAAACGGTCATTGTCATGCATTTCAGGCTTGGTTCCTTCTCAGATTTAATTTTTTGTTCCATTAAAGCAAAAAAAAAAAAAAAAAGTCAGTTTGTCCTCATCTTTCCCACTTTCAGAAGTAGTATCTCTAAAATTCCCATCTCATAACTAAATTAGCTTCTCTATTCAAATGTACCAACCTCTCTTGCTGATTTAAAAATTCAGTGGTATTTTATTAAAAGACATAAACCTAAGACAGTGTCAAAAATGCTTAATATAAATCATATACAAAATAGGATTCCTACAGAACACTATTTAGTAGCACTACAATGGAAAATTTTTTTAAAAATCAAGTTTTTTCAATTTTTATAATTAAAATATAAATATATTGGAAACAAGAGGCTAGCAGACTGATACGTACTCACTTAAACATTTATAACCGCTGAATCCTATCCATCAGTCCACTAAAAACCATCAACTGCACACAACCGTCAGAAAGACAGAAGGAACACAGGGGGATAAAAGTGCAGAGGTGCCATGATGGGGCAGAGCCCTGGTGGGGCAGGAGGGCGTGGACCAGCCAGGCGAGATTGTGTCTGGCTTCAACTCCGCCACAGGCTCTGTGACCTCAATGGAATTCAGCTTTCCTTTCTGTTCTAAGATTCTCAAATTCTAGGGTTCTTGTGAACCAGGGACCCATCGTAGTAACAGTGTGAAATCTAAGGAAATTTTGTCCCCTAAGAAAAGCGAAGACAGATACTGACTGACCTTACTGCCCGGCTCCGCCAGCCCCCTCGCAGGAAAGACAGCCCCTGCACTGCAAAGGCAGCAAAGGCCTCCTTAATTATTTGAGTCTGTATTGAGGTTGTATTTCATTCCCTGAAACAATATTTTTTACCCAGATAATCTGAGAAACCTGAAGGAAATACTCTTAGTTTACTCAATACATTTGGAAAAACCTGGTTTGTTTTTAGTGAATTAGCTTTTATTTTTAAGTTAAGAAATATTTAGATCTCTATTCTGTTTAATAAATGTAGTTTGGTAGATAGATATGGAGATTATGATTATGTAGGCACCCACCTTATCAATATGTACTCATATTTCTATACATAGACTTGGACATACCAAGAACATTTGATTGTTCCCACAAGCTCCCTAGATGCATTTCAACACACCAAGAAGCAGCTGGCCGCTCTCTGGGAGAAGAGGGACTTGTGCTAGTGAAGGGGGTTAAGAGCTTCCAGTGACAGCACTAATGATGGGAGAGGCAGGGTTCCTGGGGAGACAAACTCCATGCAAATTAAGTCTACAGGCAGAGTGGAAGAAGCACCAACTCAGGGTCTGATCTGGGTGTCTGCATTAGCATCACTGTGTAAAAAGAAAGAACTTCCCAAGCTGAGATTCCTGAACTCCAGAGGATGGGGAAGGAGCTATGTATGGGTCTGACTTTATTTTGACATTTTCAAGGACAGTGTACATCTAGCAATGATACTCCTGCACACACTAACCACATTTCTTTGCTCTCTGTTGGACATTTATCGGTTAAGGCTAGAAATACTGGCTACATCACTTCTTTATTCATTAATATGTTCCTCCAGCAAACACTTCCTGAATAGCTGTTCTGAAACCTGGGGATACATCAGATAAAGACAAATAGGTCTCTGCTGTAGTGAAGCTTCTGTTCTAATTGAAGGAGAAAAGGAAATAAAATGTGTCAGTTAGAGACAGGCGTTATTAGATAACTCAATCTGAAGGAGATGGGTGACCACTTACGTTGGGTGTTAGGGAGGGCTTCTCCAAGGAGAGGGGATGTTGGAACAGATGCTGGAATATGAGAAGAAGCCACCCTATGAAGACAGGAGGATACTGCCCACCAGGAAGACTAGCGCCCAGGACCCAAGGAGGAAATGAGCCCGGCGTGGTCAGGGCCTGGAGAGAAGGCTGAGGAAGGGAACAGGAGGGGAAAGATGTAGGAGAAGACCTGGGGGAGGGGCGTGGGGGGGGCGTGGATCACAACCTGTGGCTTTTGGCAAGCCAGTTTCTGAAGCTTGATTTTATTTGTAATGCAATGGAGCACTGTAAAGTCAGGAATGACACGGTTATACTGATACTTCTAAAAGACTGCTCTGACTGCTGAGGAAGAAGCTGGGTGAGAGCAGGGAGGGCAGTCAGCAGGCTACGGCAAAGGTCCAGCTGAGAGAAAACGCTGGAACAGGGCAGTAGGAGGGGAGAGAAAGTAAGTGATGCCCCATTAGAGCATCACAACCTCTGAGCAGAGCTTGGTGAAGACAGGGAAAGTGGATTGAGCTGGTAGGCAAAATTTTTTATAAATGTTAGGTCTCTTATAAATACAAGGATCCCTAGGGGTGAGATTTGCACAATAATGCATTCTCCTACAGGCAGGGGGCCCAGCAACAAACAGATGTCAAGTTTCCATGTTACTCTTCTAGGCAGTATTCCATCACCTTTCACACAGGAAGTCATCAGCGACCCCCTACGTCCTCAGCAATCATTTAGAAAAACATCCAATTCAGAAGAGAAGCTTTAGTGATAATGAATGTATTCTTGTGGTTTAAGCGACAGCTCCAGACTTACATGCACACACAAGCCGCAAATTAACACGGAAACTTTTGGTCTTTTAGCGTACAGTAAGTTCCTGGAGTTCATCTGAAAACCTAAATAATGGCTAACTGGCCTTTGTACCGATATCCTCCTTTCCCGTATAATCTGGCAAAGAACTTTAGTCTCGCTAAGATTTTAACATGATTATTACTGAGAAGCTATCATTACCAGTAACTTGAGTAGGTAAGACTCCTGCTGGCGCTATTAAAGGGTTTAAATTTCTGGGTCTGCCCTGCTTGGGGGTGAACCCTTTTTGCCCCAGGGTGGACTAGAAAGATCCTCCTCACAGAGCACAGGGCAGTGCTTCTGCACATCACATTTGCATTTTTCCATGTCGACAAGCACTTCGATGCATTATTCAATATACAGAAGAAATATTTTAAAGAACTGGTCCTGGGAGAGGAAACTGCCAAATATGTAAATATGTATATTTTTTTCTTCAGCAGTTACATGAATACTTGAATTCAGTTTCCTGATGGCTATGCTCACAGCAATTCATCAGTGTTCCCTATCACTGAATAGAGTTCAGAACCGACTATGACTTCATTTCCCTTAGCCAAAGGCACTCCTACAGTTTTCTTGAGGTTTTAAGGAAAAAATTAAATCAAAATGGAAATTTCAGAGCGCCAGTGAAATACCTAAGAGCAGAGTGCTCAGTGCTTATGTCAAACCGTATCCTGGAAAGCATAAGAAAAGAAGCTAAAACAGCAACTGTTTTTTTTTTTTTTTTCATTTTCTGTTAACCATTAATCATACTTTCTAAAAAAGAAACTGTTGTTACAGCCTCAAGGTGTAGATCATTTTCCAAACTCGGCATATTTGCTTCTTAACTAACTCCATGGATATTATAAAATACTACCCATGGTTTCCTAAAAGGAAAGTTCACTTTCTAAAATGCAATGGATCCTCATGAGTTGGACAGCTGAGATGATTTCTCATAAACCTTTCATGCTTTAGTAATTATTTTTTTAATTCACAGTGTGGTGCTTGCAAAAGTAAAGGAAGTCATCCACAGGGAACAGAGGGACCTGTGGCGCTGGGACCTGCCCTGAAGTGGGCGTTCCCTCCATGGGGAGGTGGGGACGGGAAGGTGAGTGCACGAGTGCCCCGGCTAAGTGACAGCTCAGCACAGAGCCAAGAGTGAAATCTGAGTGTCTGCCTCAGTAACAAAGCTCTTTCTTCCACGCAGGTTTGGCACTTTGGTACACCAATAAAATCTACTCTTCACCTCCCATTCCTATTTCAGAACTGGACAACTTCTATTGTTACATATGATCACCTGTAACTCCACACTGCTAATATGCTACCTTCACTTCTACTTAATGTAAGTCAAACTTTAGTAAATTCAAAGTTCTATAAAATTATATTTTGTTTTAAAGACACTTTTCCCTCCCACTTACTTATCTTTAAAAATACAGATATAAAACATCACAATGCTAGTTTCTTCCTGTATAAAAACAGGTTTCTAATCTAATGTGAACCTCCAGGATTCTGTCCCAAGTTGTCATTTTATTCCTGGAAAACAAAAAAATAAATAAGTCATCAATGTTGCTTCTAGAGAAAGTAGGAATGGTATTGAGTCTGCTTCTAGAATCTTAACAAGTTATAACTTTCCACTCCAGGGCTTTAAGACACAAATGGAAAGCCTAAATGTTAAATAGTTCCAAGTCTGAAAGTATCATTAGTGGAGGGCCTCAAACTGACGAGAGCCAGTAAAATGTTTCAAATTACAAATGACCAACTCCATTGTTTAAAATGTTCTAAGAATTCCATGGCTAAAATCAAAAGAGGGGTGCAAACGATACAGTGTTATTTCCTTTGTATTGCTGGCCAATCCTATCTTTGGGAAGAACTTATTAGCGATAAGATTTTTTTGGCATCTTAATGCAGAAGCATATTTTTCCATTACCCAACATCTGACTCTGCATCTGTGAGAAGTGAGGTGTGAACCATAGAGAGTGAATAAATTAAAACAGTAAGACTGTACAGTAATCGGATATCTGGCTGAGAATCCACAATCTGGGTTTGTCTTTATAGGTGTCAACACCACAGGGGTCAGGACAGCCAGAAGCACAGTAATGGCTGTCTGAAAAAGAACTAACAGCAAATACCTGTGCTCTAACTTGCTGCCTGTCCAGGAAAAATGTTGCCTACAAATAACCGATGAACACATAATGAGGGAAGAGTTTGTCTCTGAACACAAGACAGAACAGCAGGTCTCACGTTTACCTAGGAGCCCCTGTAGAATCAGATGATCAGCCGAACACAGATCTGACCTGTCCATTTTCACATCTCGAGACTTTTATCTCTGTGGTTAGCTCCTAATGGAAGGTTCACGCAGGCATCCGAACTTCTCACCAGAATGCCATGTGGTGAGGAGAAGAAAGAGAGCAAAGGAGCAAAAGCCCTTCCAAGGACCAGGGAGGTAAGCCGCCTGTAAGTGCTTGTATCATGCTCACAAAAGTTCTAGGTGGTGAGTCATCAGGGCTCATACAGCAGAAATCACATAGAATCAAATCAATAAAGAAATATGAAAAAAAGGCACTTCTGTTGCTAAGAAAAAGAAATCAAATATATGGGAAAATTTCAGTCTGTTATTGTTGTCGTTTAATACTTTAAAAAAATCATACAAAGTAACCATTATTGGCAGCCTAGTGGTCATTAAATATATAAATGAATGAATAGTTGAATGTATCAGCCTCACGTAAAATTAATGTGCCCTAAGTCACATGCCTACAAGTGATGTTCTGGGAAATCAGACCTAATTCAGTATGACCCCAACCTCCTGGCAGATTTGTAATATATGCTACAAATAGTTAATACCTCTCAACTCTTCCCCACACAGAATGTTAACTTTGATCAGTTTCTCTTTTTAATCCTGTCATTTTCTAGGACATTTCTGTATTCCAAATTTGGTTTCCCCCACGTTCCACATAATGGAATCTGTGCCACCCCACAACTAATTACTAAGTGTTCACATCTCTTATCACGACTCTCACAGAGAGGAAAAGGGAGCTCCTCTGGCATTCTGGGTCCTTTTATACCTCACGGGCTGTTGAATTTTTTCATCCTTCAATACAAATAAGAGGCTGAGTAATTATTCTGTTTTTACTGTAATGTATCAGCTTTCATCTGGCCGCTAGTAATGGATGAAGGCTACAAAGAATGTTCTTAAAAGATCTCACTGGCACACAAATGTGCTGCTTGAGAATAGTGCCTCGTCCAGGTCTCTGAAGGAGCTGGTAAGAGGTTTCCTTCCTCCAGGGCTGTTCACTGGGTGTCTGGAGCACTGAAAGGGTCTCCCATTTACACGGCAAGTCCTTTGTGATTAGAGCTTCGTGGGACTGGCTCAGCCACCACCTTCCTTCCTGCCTCTGAAGTGACTCACTCAGCAGGTAAAAACGCAGCCCCAGGTTAGAGCTGCCTTTAGGGGCTGAATTTCCCACACAGTGTACTAAAATTGACTGAACAGCTATAGGTGTGATGTGTCATTTATATTCGTTTTCTATAATGGGCAACTAAGTCAATAAACAGCTCTTCCCATTTTTAAAAGCACATATTTCTAGTTCAATGGGGACTAACTTAAAACCATACAGATAAAAATAAATTTGAAGAAAAACTGCAAGGCTGAAAATAGTTCATCTTAAGATGTTTTTATAGGTTCTTTATGGTCTAGGGTTTCTTTTTTAAAGGTTTAATCACAGCAAAATCTGCTTCTCTTCCTATATTGATAATTTTCAATTTACTACATTTCTCACAATGAAATTAGTTTAAAAAATTTTAACTTGTCTATTTAAAATGAACAAAATAAATCTGTGTATAGCTGGAAGCTTTGTATGTATTGGGTTAGCAAAAAGTCCGTATGGTTTTCTTCCCATAAAAAAAGAGATACACTTTTCATTTTCACCAATAACTTTATTGAGTTGGATGTTTGGAGTATGTCAGCCATCTCCTATGTGGTATAATGCTAACTGTCCTCAATTAATGTCTCCATTTGATCGCTATCAACTTCGACAGGTCTCCCCAACCGTGGCGCACAGTCCCTCGAGAATCTCCAGTGCGGAACTTCGAAGACCACTTCTCACAGGTTCGATCAGCCACAGCACCTTCTCCATACACTGCACAAACCGTTTTTCTGTGTTTTAGCTGTATTTTTACATTTCTTGAAATAATAAAGCATAATATGCTGAAAATGTTGCATATTTTCTTCCATCTTCAGTATTAAAATTTTTCTTCCATCTTCAATATTAAAACTTATCAAAACAAATTCTGATGTTTTTTTAATGCACGCTAATATGACAGCTGTCAAAATACAATCTAACAACTGTTTTGAATGAAGTTAAAGATAACTGAGCACTACTAGAGCCATCGTACACAAAAAAACAAACCAACTTCTTGGCCAAATCAATAGTTAAGGAAGCCATACTAATGCCTCACTTTAAAACTATTCCATTTAGCGGGGCCCTCAAATAGGCAGGGAAAGGGGTGCTTATTCCACCAAAGCAGCCTTGGGCAGAGTCACGTTGGGAAGATGAGAAAAACTGCAAAGATACAAAAGCAAAACTGGGTTGGACAAGAGGATGAGGTTGGTCCCCACCCATTTACCAGGGAGACTCTTTACTGGAAACAATCACACAGATTTAGGGCAGCACGAGAGCCTCCTGAACTCCCTCTGGTGCTTCTGACCTAGAGTAGGAAAATGAAGGGATAGGGGAAGACAATAAGCTATCCCCTGAGAGCAGAGAGGTGATACTTTCTGATGGAAGTGATGGGCGCACAACAGAGGCCACATGGGTGGAGAGGATAACACTAACTTCTACTCCAACACAGGCTGTGGATCAAGCCTAGGGTTTTCAACATCCAGACTCACTACAAGAAGAAATATTTGAATGATAAACCAAAGTGTTTAGAGTGATCACCTCTGGAGGGCCAACTCTGTCCTTTTCAGATTTTCTACAAAAGTATTATTTTTATCATCAGAAGAAAGCAAATTAAAATTTTTTTTTTCAAGATTTATTTATCACTTCTTTTAAATGCTCTTTCAGAAAGGTCACTTTCCTAATTTTTTAAACTTAGTTTTTGATTTAAAAAGATTAATTCGAATATAATTTGTTTTAGCACATCTGAAATATGCCCATTCATCCTCCACCAATGAAACTGGTGCCATCATTCAGGGGTGGGGCGAATCGGTGAAGGTTTGAGAGGAGCAGAGGACGACACTCAAACCCCTTGGATGCGGCTCTGATAACGTGCACATGCCGCAGACCTACCTGCAGGTGTAGAGAATCCTAAGTACAAAGGCCTGGGTTCACCCCTACCAACTGGACCAGAATCTCTGCTGGCAATTCCCAGGTACAGGTAATTAAAAGCTACCCTGGGATTCTAAAATGCAGGCTGGATAGAGAACAGTGGGATAACATTTCTGCATTTTTAATAAGCACTCAGGTGATTCTTAGACCAAGTTTTCTAACCACTGGTGGCCTAGAAGGAAATTAACAATCTTACAGCTATTAACTGACTGCACTTGGACAGAAATGAAAAGTAGATAACAAGGCCATCCATTTGTGTTTATTTTGATTATTGCTACAAAGTCAAGCTAAGCAATCTTACTGGTTTTTACATTTCATAAATTCCTATGTCACTTTGTTTTTACTGGTATATGCAAAAGTTTACTGGTACATGCAGACTATACATTTTTGAATTTCTGCTAGATCTTCACTTCGATAATATAGAACACTGATTACAAACTCTATTTCACAGCAGGTATGTTCTTCCATCTCAGTCATGCTCAGTCTTCTTCACAATAGGATGTTAAGTAATAACTGGTGGAAAGAGTGCTAGTCACCTACGCTGGTAACGATTATCATTGAAACAAGGTTGGGAACATCTTACTCCCTTCAAGTTGAGACAATCTTATTTCCTCTTCTTTCCAAAGAAGCCCCTCCATAAACTGATTATGAGGCTGACAAGCTGCCTGCTGCACTAAGGAGCCAGGTACTGTTTAAATTGAAATGGGCTTCCAATGAGGGGAGGACAAGTGAAGAGGCAGAGAAAGAGGAATGACCAAGGAAGGGGGGAAACTCAAACCCTGTTATTACAACGCTCAGGCTCCCTTTGGTTCTCGCTTGAACGACAGCTCCAATCTGGCCGCCCAGCTTGCCCTCGCCCACTGCTTTCAATCCAGTTCTACAAAAATTGCTGAGCTCTGACCCTGGAGTCAGGGACTTGGTCACCTAATAGAAGAGGTAACAGATATATCAAAATATGTATTTTTGAAAAGCCCTCAGGACCAAACTTTATATTTACCCAATCCCAAATATCAAGAAAACCTGGCAAATCCTTCCTAGTGACATCTTTACTGCAATCTTCTCTCCCTGGCAGCCCTGTCGGAGGCTCTCCTGAGCGGGATGAGAGCGCCCTCCACCAAATTCACTCTGTGATCTATTCAACACAATGTCATAACTAAGAACTAGGAACACAGCATTTTTATAGCTCGGGAAACAATGGTTATGAAAAAAACAAAAAACAGTAACAAAATAAAGGCACAGAGTATAACCTCCTCTCTATTGTTTTCTACTGGTATTTGTCACCAGCTGGATTCCTGGCAAGTCTGAAATGGAGAGGCTATTTCTTTCTAAGCAATAAAATATTCCAGTAGTTAGTTCCCCATCCCTTCCTTCTCCCTGACCAGACACTGAGGGCAGCCACATACTAATTCATCCTGACTCCAAGCCTCACTTTATTCCCGCAACACACGCTTCAGTAATTGTGGCCTACTGAGTGGTGTGTAGTTTTCCAAAAGCTCCATGCCCTTGAATGTGCTGCCCCTGGGTCTAGAAGCTTCCAACCCACCCACTTTCTCCAAGCACTATTAAACCCTGTGCTTCAAAACTCAGCTCCGACACCACCTGCACTCCAGTGAGTCTCCCCCTCCCCACCGATACAGCCTGGTGGACACCCAGTGCCCTCGTGCATGTTCCCCTCAGGTACGCCTCACTGTGTTTGTAGTGCCATTTGCTACTGAGAGTCTCTGCTTCCAGACCCAAGATTCTTACAGGCAAGAACGGGTTTCACTCACCCTGTATGAGAAGTCTATCTCAAACCTAAGGTATCTAAAATCGAACTCCTGAGCCTTCTCCCCCAAACCAGGTCATCCCCAAGTCTTCACCCAATGGCCAACCCAGGTTTCCAGGGTTTTAGGCCAAAGAAAATACAAAATTAACAAAAATTTATATACGCTCCACACTCAGTCCCTTCAGTAAACCCTGTGGCTCTACCTTCAAAATTATCAGGACTGCAACCAGTCCGTTCCTCCACCCCTTACATGTGTCACTGCTAGCACGTCCATCACCCACCCCATCCAGCCCGCCATCTCTGCTTGCCCAGTCACTCTGCTATTCTCCTACCTGGTCTCCCTCTGCCTGCCCTTGCACACTCTGTGGTGTTTTCCATAAAGAGCCAGCTTGATCCTTTTGGAATCCAAGGCCCATCCAGAAAGTATCCAGCCATGTAATATGAAAAATACAGACTGAAGATGATACAGTATATAAGAAACATTGTACGTAGGACAACGACACCTCCTCCTCCCTCAAAGTAAGTACCTTGGGACCTCAGACAATTCTCTCAATTGCCATCAAATGCCCCATCATATTTCCCTCAATATGACCATCTGAAATCTGAAATCTCTTCCCTTTCAAGGTAATTTTAGTTTTGGGGAAACCCAGAAGTCACAGGGTGCCAAATCTGGACTGCAGGAGGGCTGAGTCACCTGGGTGATTTGATGTTTTACCAAAAAACTACATAAGATACAATGCATGAGCAGGCACACCATCATGTGGAAGCTGCCAGTCACCAGTTGCCCATAGCTGCAGCCTTCTGAATCATCCCAATAGTTTCTGCAGAGGAATGTTCAAGCTTAATGCAAAGTCTGATACAGCTTCTACTTGCTCAGTCATTATGAATGCAACGGCCACACAGTACACATGCTCACTCAACAGTATCTACTGCCCCCACTGACTAGTACGGTGAAGCTGTCACTGTTCACACATGCTCCTTCCAGTCCACTCTTTCTTGGCTGCCAGGTTACCTCAAACCAATCTCGTTATACTAACAATGGCTGGATTGTTTCTGGATAGACCTGGTATAAATCAAATTGTGTCATCTTTCTACTCCAAATCCTCGAATGCTTCCCCATTTCACAAAAAGTAAATTGCAGACATTATATCTGCCTAAAACAACGTTGCACAAATGCTCCCCTGTCTTCTCCTCTCCCACTTACACACTCTGGCAGCCTCCCAACCTCCCCACCATTGCTGACGCAGCAGGACTCCCACCCAGAGCCTGCCATTCCTGCCTGAAATATTCTCCCCCACCCCCTGACCACTCCCCCAGCCTCATTCACGTCTTTACTCAAATTAACCTTCTCAGGGAGGCCTTCCCTGTCAAACCCTGCCACTCCCTATCCTCCTTTCCTGCTCTATTTTTCTCTATAACACTTGTCACTGTTCAATATATGAAATATTTCATTTCACTTACTTACTTTGCTTTTCATTTGTCTCTCACCTCACTCTGGAGGCTTCAGGCATGATGAGGGCAGGGATTTTTATCTGTAATAGCCACTATTGTATCCCCATTGTCCAAAAGAGTATCTGGCACAGAGCAGGTGCTCAATGAGTATTTGCTATTGAGTAAACGAGCTCAGCTTTGAGTCTTCAGGCCCTTGAACAGTGAGTGCCAGGGACTTAATAGGTGCTCGTCAGATTATGTTTGCTGAATTAGGACACCCATCTGCTAAATTCCTGGAATGTTATTTGAAACTGTGCTGTCCATTTCAGTTAATTTTTATGCAAAATGGCACTATAGTTGCCATGCTTATTATAATTCCTAGAATCATTTTTCACAGAAGACAGCCCAGGCTGGTGAAAAGAGCTTGGGCATTGATATCAGACAGGTAGGGGCTGGAATTCCAGCCCTACCATGGGTAGTGTGACCTCGCAAATCTCGGGTTCTTTATCTTTAAATGAGCTAAACATCTACCTTAGAAGGCTGTACTAAGGACCATAGATGCTGTATAGAAAATATCTAGCATGTAGCATTACCCAATGAATTAAAGCTATTATTATCCTTGTTTTTATTAGTTTCTCAGAATGGTTTTAAGAAATTGCCAATGTGGACTATTCTTTAATAGATCAGAAGGTGGGACAAAAGTCCAGACTTAAAAGAAGGCTTGGTCCACTATGGGAGGACGGTATATTCAGGTCCTTGACTAGAAAAAGCACAATCACTGTTATCTCCAGGGCTGATTCATTGGAAATCAGAAAGGATTGGAACCCATTCCTCCAGATACATTATAGAGTCACAGATGTTTCTTCAACCAGGATGGGTTTCTGTAGTGCCTCTCTAGACAAGGCTGAGACAACATGAGGGTCTCCATATCTGGGGCGGTAAGAACTGCTGAGACTCATCCTCCTCAAGTCCACTTCTAAGGATGGCCCCTGCATGCATGGCACCTCCAGGGCAGTTTGGCTACTGGGACTGAATAAGGCTCAGCCACAGCCCACGCTGGCCTTGACCAGAATTAAAAGCACTTGTACATTAATACATTGTCCCCATCTCATGCAGACTGTTCTGCTCCACATTTATCTAAAAGAGGGGTAACTCCATTAGGTGTTAAATCAAAAGTGTCTATTATCCAGAAAAGCACTTTAGAGAATGACCCATCCATCCCACGTGGTAACACCGATATCCCTTGTGGTGTCTCCCAGATGACAAGGAACTGCCAGAGGCAGCTTACTGCTTGTCCAAACTCACAAAAACAAACAAGCAAACAAAAAACAGAGCAACCCATGGGCACAGAAAATATCACTGTGAGAATAAGAGGCATCATACAACCCTTCCATTAAGCATTAACAATTTGGCATGAACCTTGTCTCTTTCGAAAGGAGATTAACAATAAAAGCCAGAAGGACATCATTATTTAAAATGAAAGACATTGATAAGCACTGTTAATCACTTTTGCCAATTCATGTCAATTATCTCCTACAAAGTATTAAAATCTAACAGATTATGTTAAAAGTTTAGCTGTCACCAGCTTTACGAATTGAAGTTAAACCCTATGCATATGAATTTATATCACTTGTAAAACGCAGGTAAAATACCTCTTATGATTTTTGAGAATTAAGTAAAATATTGCACGTTTATTCTAGTACAACAGACATAGGAGGCACTCGATGTTGGTGAACAGGCCATCATTTTAGACTAGTGAGAAAATTCTTCTCGTTACTATCTCCCGGCTACAATTATTCCAAAATTAATGAGGGAAAAAAACATGAACATTTTATCAAAATCAAATGATGATTTGGGCAAAACCCCTCAACACTTATGAAATATTACCTCCTCATTCAGAGCTTTATAGTCCTTAGGATTGCTAGTGCTAATATAATAATTAGTAAACAAATTAAGGGACAGGTTGGACTCTCTCCTTGTCACTGTGTCAGAAAAATCACAGCTGCATCCATCATGTCTGTGAACTTGTCATTTTCAGTAATGTGCTTACATGAACTCTGTTGAAAATCTGAGCTTGGGAGATAATTATCTTACCCCAGGACTCTCTCGGGAGGGAGATATGGAAAAGAGTTCAGACAAAGGTTACGTGGGACAATGATGCCCTTGGTTAAGCAGGAAGACAATGAAATGGGTATCAAAAAACCATGACTATAAAATCATAATTGCTAAAGCCTAACTCTTATCTTATCCTATATCTTGTCTTCATTTAGTTTCCAGAAAAAACAAAAATATTCCACTTTCCAAGCTATGTTCTCTCCTGTGATGGAAAAAAAGAGAACAATTAACTACAGTATAATTTTAATATTAACATTGTCCAGTACAGCAGAAGATGTATCTCACACTGAAATATCTTGTTTTTCTAAAGTTTGTGCAAAGTATTTGTTTCCATCTTTCCATTTTCTCCACATTCCCTCATTCCCTATCTGCTTCTGAAGAACTACAGCTATTTGATGTGTCCATTTTTAATAAGTCTAATAAGCAACACACAGATCAGTTAGGCAGAGATGACATACAAACATTAAAAAAGCACGCTGTGCTCAGCAGCAAGAACAAGGGTGATATATAGAGGTTTCTTCTAATCAGCCTTGACGTGCTCAACAGTCTCTCACGTCACAGAGACCAATGTAGAAGAGTCAAGATTTCAGAGTTCTGTCAGACATATGCACTTAAAGGTAATGAAAGAAACGATTTTCATAATCAGAGACCAGTGGTGCTGAGCAATTCTTATGAACATGCAAACTGGTGTGCATTTGCCTCAGAGGATGTTTTAACTCCGAGAAGAGAAAATGAGCCAGAGGAGCGCTCAGGTCCCCACCTGGCCCAAGCAACCCCCTTTCGCTTTCCAAAGTGAATATCATTCCTTAAGTATTGAATCTTTAAAAAAAGCATTTAATTTACTTACTTTTAGAGAGGGGAAAGGAGAGAGAAAGAGGGAGAGAGACAACGAGGTGTGAGAGAGACCGTCCAGCTGGGGAGCCAGGCCACAACCCAGGCGTGTGCCCTGACTGGGAACTGCACTGACAGCCTTTCGGTTCACAGCCAGCATGCAACCCACTGAGCCACACTAGTCAGGGTGAGTGCTGAATCTTAAAGGACACACCAAGGCACTCATTTCTGGTGACACGAGGACATCGGTTGGTCCATCAGAGCCATGGCAGCTGCCTAGGATGGTGAGGATCGAAGGAAGAGAATACGAGGTGGGAAGAGGAGAAAAATGGTTGGAAATTTAAACGAGAGTGAAGACATTAATCTCCCAATTTCACAGTCTGCTACTTCAGAATCACTGACCTCAAAGTAATCAGAAGAGATCAAAAGGGGAAGTCTGCAGGCCCCGAACAGGATACGCTTAAACCAAAGGTACTAGCTCACACAAAGAAACCGTGGAATTGGCCCCAGATTGCTCTGCTCGATTCTTTTGCAAAGCACTTTGAGTGAATTTCTACTAATGAATTTTTTGTTGTTTTGCTATTATTCTGCCTTGTTTTGGTAAGATTCTAATCTTTCTCTTTATAATTGCCCTTTATTCATAACCATTCACTCCCTTAATCTATCATTCAGTAACATTTGCATGCTATATGCTGAGTCTCCAGAGCCCAAGACTCTGAAACCTTGTTTTCGATTTAGAATCTTTCTGTTTTTTACTATTGAACAACATGTAACATGGTATAATAATTAAAATAACTAAATACATTATAAACAAGTCACTTATAGCAAAACATCAACCCAGACTAAGATCAGGAGGTACCTGTATTTCTAGAACACGCACTCACCCCATACTACAGGTATGGTATTTTAACATGGAAATCAGGTATTGCCATACTTAGGCTTGTACTTAGGAAAAAGAACTCTTTACACGCCAGGGAAGGCATTTGTGTGATATAACTACATAGGTACCGTCTAGTATTGGGGACGTAGGGAACACCTGCAGCTGTAGGATATGACACAGGCCTGTGTCATATATCCAGGAAGGACATGATTGGACACATGATGCTTGTTAATGATGTTAAAAGGGCCCAGAGGTTCCAACTTTCTTCTTGGGTACCAGGTAAGACATCATCCCTTACACAAACTAAGCCCAATTCCCAGGCAACAGGGAACCCGTCATGAGTGCTCAGGAGCAGTCCCCAAGTTCTTAGACTGCCAGCTACACTGCCTAGCCAGTCCCCGGTGCCCAACCTGACACGGGCTCTTCCTCAGCACGGAGCAGGCAGTTTTCAGCTTTTTACTACAGCGTCTACAACATAGCTCTCTTATTTGTTCCATAAATATGTGCTGACTAAATCAACTTAGTAGTTTTATTTTTAAAACTGTCCCATCACCATAAAGTTTTATAAGATAAAAATTATCAAATTCAGATCAATACTTTTTTACCTAAATGTGAGCTCCATTAACCTATTCACTTAGGAGAGTGATAAATGAAGAATCAAAAATTCACTGTAGGCATCATTATCCTAAAAAAAGGAGAAGTATTTGAAATAACCACACTGTGTGTTGTCCTTTTAATCAAGTGTGTAAATTTAGCTCTACCGCCAGTCAGCGTTGCAGAAGCCTGGGACACCTTTCTGGTGACCCCGGTGTTTACCCTTCAAGGGCCCTCCACACCCCAACCTTCCAGACACAGAGAACACCTGCTATGTAGCAATGGATGCCACAAATAGGACTGAAAAACCATCGAGAACCATCTTGCTAGAGATTAAGAATGTATAAAAGGCTATACCCAAATCACTTCAAAAGGTTTCCTCAATAAAGTAGTATTTAAGAATACAGGTGGAGTTAGAACTTCCTTTCTGGTCAAATTCAGTAATACAAAAAAGAATAGCTTTACAAGACACAGAGAGCAATTGGACTGGATTATATTGCCCAGCCAGCTGTCCCTTCATCTAACACCACAGCACAATGTGTTAATGCCGGCAACATAATGATGAACAAAGAAAGATATTGATAACATTTCCACCCTCAAAGACCTCATAGACAAGAGGGACCATGGACAAGCAAACAGTTGTAGAGGAATGCCATGAGATGGGGAAGAAGGGACACTCGAGCTAGACTGGGGAGATCAGGAATTCCTTTCACCAGAATGTGAAATTTGAGACCCTAAGAAGATAGCAAGGCAAGAGTGTCTGGGTTTGGGGAAGGGGCTGAGGGTGGTAAGGCAGAGGAAGCTACAGGGGCAATCAGGAATCAGATCACAAAGGGAATTCATCAACACTTAGCAGAAGCAAGAGAGGACAAGTTACGGAGGTTTTAAGCCTTGGAGTAGTAATGTCTGATTGGTGTGTGAGACATATCATGACGGCTAAAGACTAGAGAATGGATTAGGGAGAGAACCAGGGTTGAAAGCAAAGAAAAGAAGACCAGTGAGGAATGCGTTACAATGATCCAGGATAAAGATGAGGGCCTGAATAACTATAATGTCATAAAAATGGAGATGAGTTTTGGGGGAGCAGTAAGAATGGGGAGCTTTACACCTCCCCATTATCTCCATCATAAGTCACTTCCCTCCCCACCCCACTCCCAAAATAATAATCTAATTTGGCTGGCTATGCAAATGCAGGTACAGGATAAATCCTCTAATTCCTCATCTTCACATAGCTTACGTGGTTATGTCCCACCTACGTAAAAATGCTGGAGCCACCAGAAAGGGGACCAGAGTATATTCTACAGAGAGGTGATCCACAGGATACAGTGGGACAAAGGACAGGGCCTAGGAATTGGTGGAGAGTGCATGCAGTTCTCTTGGTTGGAGAACATAGCTATAATAGTTAACAGTTCTCTCTCCAAAGAACTTCAGGGTCTCCTCTTTTTAGGCACACAGTAGGACTGAACGTCCCTGACCGTATGGGTCCCTCATTTACTACCCTGAGTAAAGACCCCTTGCCAAACCACCATGTACATATAGCTTGAGCAAGATGTGAATCTTTGCTGTTTCACACCACAGAGACTTGGGGTTGTTATAGCAGCATAACCTCATCCATCCTGACTGACTGAGCTGGAGAAAGCCACACGTCTGGTAGTAAGAGACGAGAAAGTGAGGCAGGTGTTCGTGCTGGGTTTAAAGACCTGGGAAAGCCATGGCCAGCGTGGCTCAGTTGGTTGGTGTCAATCCCCAAAACTGAAAGGTCGCTAGTTAAATTCTTGGTCATGATGTCTGTCTCCCTTTCTTCCCTGCTCTCTAATATTAAAAAAAAAAAAAAAAAAAAAAAAAAAAAAAAAAAAAAAAAAAAAAAAAAAAAAAAAAAAAAAAAAAAAAAAAAAAATTAAAAGGAAAACAAGGACCTAGAAAAAACAAAAGGTCGGATGACCAGATTAAACTGAAGGCTAGAAAATGGAGACTTTACTGGGCAGGATAAAGCAGGTTTACACTTGTGAGTACGTGAAACAGCTTATTCCCGTATTATTATTTATTAATTATTGTACTATTTTCCACAGGAACTGTAAACACACTTTGTCACTCTAAACAATGCAGACAGGTTAGGAGTAATGACCCTACAGTCAGACTGCTGGGGTTCAACTGCCTCCAGGATTACTCGGCTCTGCAACTTTGGGAAAGTGACTTAATGTCTCTGAGTCTTCGTGTAATAAGTAGATATTAATCATATCTGCATTATCTACCTTCTTATAAGGTTTGAAAGAGATAATTCATATGAACTCTGGTACATATGAAATACTCAAACATTAGCCACTATTTATCTCATATATACATGTATTTCAGATTCCTACATCCAGTATGTACAGAACATATTTTTTAGTAATAATGGCTTATCCAAAGTAGAAAATGAAGGTAATTTTAATGTACGTCCTAACAGAAACCTGACGACAAAAATGATACAGCAAAGCCAAAGCTGCACTAAATGTGAAATTCACTTTAATAAAAAAAGTAGCAATGGCTTTGGTTTGGTCAATACAAAGGCAAAAGCATAATTATAAGGTTACAAATGTGATAGAAAATGAGCATTTTCTTCAATATGTCTTGCGTATTAAATTACAACTCTTAACGGCAACACAGCTGACATCAACCCTCATGCAATGATTATTCCAGCACAAAGCGCCACTGACACACAATGCCAGACAGCTATTAACACAGTACCATCCTCACCACTGATTATGGTGCAAGGTTCATTTTCCCTTTATAGGAATAAGAAAAGTTAAGTTGGTATACATTTTTATATATGATGCCAGTCACTAATAGTGAACATGTTTTTGTACTGTCCTAAGAGTAATTTGAAAATGTAACCAAGATGCCACATTATATACATGGTAAAAATACAGATTACAGGATCAGATTACTCGTGAAATATATTTCCTTTTTCCCATAAGTATTACAGTCCACCTGCACGTAATTATTTTTTATTTTCAAAACTGTTTTCTTCTCCATAAAAAAAAAACAAGTTACAAAGAAACAATATTTCAAATGCATCTCATGAAAAAATGCTAATTCTGAGAAATACAATTATTCTGAATAATCATTAGCATATTCTTGGTATTGCTTTGATGCTCAAGGCTTTTTTTTTTAACAGAAGGAATATTTCTCACGCCATATGTTTCTGATAAGAAGGTGAGGCTTCCTTGGTCCTAGAATCTGTAAGTGCAGACAGGCACAGCTGCACCCACAATATTCTGATATTCCAAATCACAGGTACGTAACATTTATTTCCTATGCCATCTTTAAATCAATGTTCACTGAATGCTTGAACGTCTCAAATACGTGATTCTGAACTACAAAAGGAATGTATGTGTTCTCTCCCTCACAGCACTCTCTGAGCCAACACTATCACAGCGATCGACCATCAATTCACTATTGCCAACACTAAGTGGGGTGATTTTCACAAGTGTCTAACGCCAGCATATGCTGGACAGGACACTTCACTTTATTCTATATGCATTCTGGCTCCCTGGAGCCCAAGGCAGACAGCTGTCATTTACATCCATGCCTTCTGCTAACACTTTCTGTAATTCCCAAAGGGCTTCCCAGCCTATAATTAGACTTTCCAGCTGCCACTGTGTACACTGCTGGGTGGAACTGAGTTTTTTTCTGCTTTGTAGCATTTCCTAAAAAGTCCTCTTAAAGATGGTACTTCTGGAATAACACGGTTTGGAATTCAGTTTGGAGAGCAAATATGAATTCTTGAACCATTTGCCGCAAACAGGTCTGTTTTACAAGGAGAGAACTTTGCTTTAAAATGAACTCTGAGCCAACTACGTAAGCAGAGAATTGAGACTAAGCATAAAAAATGGGGAAGTGCAAAAACAATACCAGAAACTTCCTAATTCAAATGTGCAGAGAGCACCAGCACTGAGGCAGTTACAACTGCTCTCCCAGCCTTTTACGTAATTCTCCCTTCCAGGCAACACCACCAGGGTGCAGCGAAATGGCACAGCAAGGAGGAACTAGCAAAGCAGGCAAAAATCCCACCCTGTTTCAAAATCAAGGCCAACTGTGCCAGAAAAGACAGCGTGCAAGTCAAGGAAAACAAAGTAAATGTGTAAAAGAGGAAGCAAGCAGTAAACTGGAGTAAGTCTTTAAAACAAGAAGTCTGATTTCTAAGAACACGAAAACACTTTCCAAATGCAGCGCACCATCTACCACCCCTGGGATTCTGGTCCAGGTGCTCCTGGACACCGATGGCGAGAAGCGGATCTTCTCAGCAGAGAAGGACCTGCTGCAACTGCAGAGGGAGGCCTGGGCACGGGTCATCCTCACCTCGGGGAGTCATCGCGTCCCTGACTAGAAAAATGACTATTAAAGTGAACCGAAACTCAAGTGCCCATAAAACGTCAGCTCCTCCGAGAGTTGGTAACTGACACAGGGCGCTCAGAAGGGCAAGATGCTTTAACTGAAAAAGGTCCAGGTGCTGCAGATGCCTCTGGTCTGTGGACCACACTTGGAGCACAGGCCAGGGGTGCATTCGCAAACACTCTGTGCTCCTCCTGGGCAATGACACCTGCCACAGCTGGGAACGACTGTGTTCTCCAACTTGACAGAACAAGATAACAACTAAGATCAAGGGCTCATCTATGCTGTGGGTTTTGGAAATCGCAAACTTAAGAGGACATACTTGAAGGCAGTATGTATTGTTTTTAAACCTCAAGAATGTTTTTAAATTGACTTTTGAGAGAGATGAAGGGAGGAAGGGTGAGAGGGGGAGAGAGAGAGAGATGGATGTGAGGGAGAAACATCGGTCAGTTGCCTCCCATATGCGCACCCCAACCAGGGATCAAACCCCCAACCTAGGCACGTGCCCTGCTCCGGGATGGAACCCACATCCTTTTGGTGTACAGCACAACACTCCAGCCCACTGAACCACCCGACCAGGGCTGAAGGCAATATTTAAGGAATGGAAGTGCGGACCAGCTCTCCCACCCCGTTGAGGACTCCTCTAATTATTCATCTCTATGAAAGAAGCACTGGGGAACTGCTGTTCCTCTTCCTCTTCCTCTGACCAGTGAGAGAATTTCTCAGGCCAGAAATCACAGGTCAAGGAGAGACAAGTATGTCCCTGCTGGTACCTGATATTATCAGTTGTTTCCACATGACTTTTTCAACAAACTGCAGTTTAGTCCTTTCAGTACCCGCCCCCCCAAAAAAACATTTTGATGGAATAATTGTCAGGGTGGCTTATATTTCCACAAGTCTTACACCCAAAATGCTCAGCACTATGGACTTCCAGCACTACCTTTTTCACAGCCCGTAGCTACCTTATCGTACTGGTTATCAGTTGGTACAAATCTGAGGAATGTACACTCATTTTAATATTAGCCTAAGCAAAACAAATCAGATTTTTTTTAACTCAGCAGTAAAAGTTTATATATTTACACTACTACATGTAGTATAAACAGAGACAACCGAGAGTTGATTATTACATAAAATCTGCTGATGAGAAGAATAGTTAAAACCAGATTATGGTAAAATGCCAACTGCCAACTAATTATATTCCAAAATGCTCCTTGCACAATGGTTATTCAGAGCCTAAAACCCTACTTTCCATGGAAATGATGTCATAAGCTACAGTTAGGCTTCAAGGGCTGGCCATAAAGTCTTAAACCAGGATGCAACACAATACTTTAGAACCACTAAAGTCAGTGAGACTCCTCACACTGAGCAGAGATTAGCTGTGGGGGAGCAGGGCTGCAGTGTGGCTCTAAAAACAAATATGTCAGTTTGTGTTTTTCGGTTCATGGCTCTACCATCAAACCTTTCAAGCAATCCTTGGCACAATCAGCACTCAGTACGTGAGTGAATGAGTGAAAAAACGAGAAGATGCACGGACTGCAATCTGAGAGTCTGAGACGGTAGAGGTTTAGCACAATACCGTAGGAAGAAATACTTAAAACAGGGCCAAGAAAGAGGAGAGGAGAAAGGGACAGGGAGCAGCAGTTGCTCCATCGAATGTTCTTGGAATGGCTTAACTGCACTTAAAAATTAACATGACTTTTAAAATGAAAAAGTTTCCCTCTCACAGTAGGCCTCCACAGAGAACACTGTCAAGATTTTTGGTATCCCCTCAGAAATGTTCTAGGCATGGTCAAGCACGAATACATGAACAAATTCCTCCCCTGTAAACGGAAGAGACGCATCTTATCCACATGGTTCGGCACCACGATCATTGTCCCATCAGCACCACCAGGCACGGTCGCCACCGCCCACCCTTCGAACACTTTCTCCTTTAGGAGTCCTGACACCAAACTCCTGCTATGCTCCCTACCTCACTGGAGACACTGGAGTCCCCAGAGCCCAGTCATCACAGCCGTGCTCGTCTCTGCCTACACCCACACCCAGTCTTTGAAAAGCCTAACCAATCCCATGGCTCTAGACAGGGCTGCTGTCACCCCTCACCTGGATCACTGTACTGAGCTCCTAACTGGTCTCCCTGACCCTCTTTTCTCCTCCCCCAGAGTCTATTCTTTACACATCTTCTAGAGCTCATCTCTTAAAATATGAGATCAGGTCATGTACTCCTAGGCTCAGAAGCCCCCGATCACTCATCGCACCCAGAGAAGCCTACGTGGTAACACATATGACCCTATTTCTTCTCTGGCCTCACTCCCAATTACTCCCCCTCTTGCCACTCCAGCCGCATTGGCCTCCTCGCCGTCCCTAAAGCCACCAGGCGCATCTCCGTCTCACACTCTACACCGCACACACCCGTGGGCTCCCTAGCTTCCATTCCGGGCTCTGCTCAGGGCATCTCTTTTCCTAAAGCCTTCTCTAACTGCGCAACCCACTCTGCCTACTCCTCTTCCCTGCTTTATTTTGCTCCATGACATTTACCTGACCCCTCTCACTCCATATTAATTCAGGGTTTACTTTTGGCTCGTCACCTCTAGAGTAGAGCCTTCAGGACTGTGAGGGTTTCTCTCTGATCAGGGTTGTTCCTTGATCCACCTCCAGCTCCCAGAACACAATGCCCAGTGCTCGGTGACAGGCGCTCAGTGAATACTGTTGCACGAACTAACGAATGAGCAACATATTTAGAAGAAAGCAGTTTCCTTATTAGGTAGATACAATGATCTCCTCACATTAAACACTGACTGGCTGTCTGCTATGGGGGATGTAAAAACATTTACACAGTTGGTCCCCTTCTGATGGGCATTTAGAATTTTCCCATTTCTTCATTACTTATAAACAACCCTGCCATAAACATAGACAGGTATTTGCAGATAAAAAGGATCAAGTATTAAAATGAAAGATTTGAGCTTTTTCTTTTGATACAAGTGTTTCAAAGTTAAAAAGAATAAGCAGAAGCTCACTAAAAAGTGTCTGAACCCATTTGTTCGGCAAATTAGCAGGCAATCCGCTTGGCAGAGATGTCAGCTTGGATGTGTGTCAAGAGACATCCCGCAGTGAGTTATTACAATAAAATTATAGGGTTGATAAGAGAGAAAAATTGCAGGGAAACGACTCACGCTAAGCTGTGAAGCCAGGAAAACATGACTAAAACGACAACAAATCCTCAACAGTTGTTTTTGGTGAAAGCACAGTGGAGTTTCCAGCAAAGTCCATCGCTGGGCCACAGTGCCGTGCTTGGCGTCCGCAGGCAGAGGCAGACAAGCAAGCCGCTGTCTTCGGGAAGGCTGTAAAGCAGCTCAGAACCCCCTGTACCGACGGGGAAACCGACTCTCTCCTCTTCAGTCCTGTTCTTCTACCACCTACTCTCAGTTATTCCGGAGTATCCACGTCATTGCCTATTTTTCTCCATTTCAAAGACTCTGAGGAAAACAGCTACCACCTGTAACTGAGAACTGCTATAGCTCAACGAATCAAGTGCCCAGTATGTTTTGAGAGCAGAGGTTGGTTCTTCCAAACCCGTGAAGCTATTTTTCCAAAAGAAGACACTGAACCCACCAGCTACTGGTAATCTCCCACCGTCAGTTCCCTCAGGGGGCTCTACAGAGCAACAGTGCTGGGACCTCGTAAGTTGGAGGGCACCCTTGCCAATGTCTCCTCCTGAGTCACTTAGGACCTCTGCCAGAGGTGATGTTGGGATCAACTTACATTCAACTGTGAGTTCTGTGCAACACAAGGGGCAGTCTTTGCTTTTCCTTGGAAAGGATTTACCTTCTTTTCCCTGAAGTTGAAGTAGATTCAGCTCAGCAATAGCTGAAACTTTTTCCTCTAGTAGTTAGTTACCTGGACTTTACACTATTCAGTTTTACTGTGATCTGTAATGTAGAGCACTATACAAATGTTGGTGAGTACCAACCAGTCCAAACCTAAAACACCTGTGCAGAGCAAAGCAGCAAATGCGGCTCAGGAATGGGAGTGTTCTGTCTTTTGGGGCAAGTCCAGGATTTGTCCTGGGCACCCTGATGCATTTCCTGTTTTACTGTTGAGCTTCATGATACACTGACTAATAACAATTCATAGTAATCTACAATGCTTCAAAGGTATCAAATAGGAGATGCCCCCAAAAGAAAAATGATTCAAATCAAGAAGAAAATAAGGCCAAATAAACTAGGTCAGTGGATTTATTTCTGAGCTGTGTAAGTTGGACATGTTTCTGAGTCACAGAGTATTAATCCAGAAGAGACAATTAAGCTGCCCTCTCACGATAAAGAAAGGGAGCCAGGTCAGGGCAGGGACGTACCTTCCCGTGACTTAAAGATGACCTGGTTAGGAAATGCCGAAGTATAACAATACGAAGGTCTGCCCAGAAAGTATACAGCCATGCGACATGAGAAACAGAGACATCTATTGAAGAAGATACAAAAACATTGTACATAGGACAATGACGCCTCACTCCCCTCCAAAGCAAGCATTTTGGGACCTCGCCCCATTCTCTGGATAGCCATCAGCTCTTCCGTCATGTTTTCCTGAATCTCATCAATGGTCTGCAATCTCTTCCCTTTCAAAGGTGATTTTAGTTTTGAGAAAAGCCAGAAGTCACAGGACACCAAATTTGGACTGTAGAGGGGACAGAGTCACCTAGGTGATTTGATGTTTCACCAAAAAACTCTGTACAAGACATGATACATGAACATGCATATTGTCGTGATGAAGCTGTCAATCATAGTTGCCCATAGCTGCAGCCTTCTGAATCATCTGAATAGTTTCTACAGAGGAATGTTCAAGCTTAACGTGAAATTTGATGCCTACTTGCTGCTCTACTTGCTCACTCATTTTGAATGTGACAGCCACACAGTACACATGATCACTCAACAGTGTTCACCACTCCCACTGACTAGTACAGTGAAGTCATCATTGCTCACACATATGCCTTCCAGTCCACTCTCCTTGGCTGCCAGGTTACATTGATGCTACACAAACCATTCTCATTATATTAACAATGGCTGGACTTTTCCCAGACAGACCTTCCTATATATCCCATATGAATATTATTTTGTTACTGAAGTTACTGCCAAATAAAAATGACAGATAAGTAAACTGTTCCTCCACTTACAATATCTTCCAAGAATTTAAACCCAATGTTTCCATGATCAAAGTGCTATTTAAAGCATATCTGGAAATGTATATATGACATATAATGAATAAGGCAGGTAGTAGCACTTTAAATTAGCCTTTCCCCGACAATGTTACACAGAATAACACTCTTACTGACACCCATTAATTGGGGGAACAAAATTGGAAAATGCTGCACTAATTACCTTTGGTTTTATTTCTCTTCTAGGTCACATCACTCATGTGCCCCTTCCTCACCTCCCAAGGAAAAAGAATATAAAGCCCAAACTTCCACTCAGGATTTATAGACTAGGGATAATATCTACCTAACCAAGGTGTTGTGGGCTTAGAGATAATGGGAGATCGGACTAGAGTATAAGATACGTGGGCAGAGACTTTCTGTGTTTTGTTCACTGCTGGGTAGAAAAGTGACACATCATACGTACTCAAGAAACATTTGGTGAATAAGTGAATGAATATAAGTGACTAACTCAGCTGGCATTCAAAATATTGTGATTAACTTGGTCATAAAGTATTGAAATAGTGACAACTAGTCTCAACATTAGCCATAAAAAATATATAATATTAACGGCAAGAATGCAACTAAACACTACCAAACAATAAGCCTCTGGAGGTTCTTTACAAGTAAAATGGTTATCTTTGTAGAACAGAAATATCTATTCCTTTGATGCCAAATAGATGTTTACAGTTACAGTATAATAATAATAAAACAAATGACTATTTGTAGATATAACGGTATCCACATAAAAGAAGGTATTTGTCATGCAAGGCATATACAATAAACTATCTTTTAGAGACGGTATGCATTTCATCTTTTTGTACTCAGCTTCAAAAATATACAAGTGCAGTCATCAATCAACCTTTCAACATAAAATTTCATTAGAGTTCCAACCTTCAGAGTGCACACCTACTCCTCAACTTTTGATCCAAATCTTAAAACAATAAATTCATGACAAAGCAAACCAACGGACACAAAATAACAGACATGTTTTCCATTTTGCAATACACTATAAATCACATTATGTAGACCATATATTTTTTATTCTTTGTTTTTACTTGGCATCTTTGTAAATGTGCTTTCTAATCAGAAAATTATAAGCATTACATCATATTAGATATTTCCTATAGACGTCTCCTTATAAGACGTCAAAGGCACTATGCTAACAAATTGGTTCTTAATCAAAAGGAGGAAGTGCATGTGAGTCGGCTTGATGGAGGTGTTGCATTCAGGTTCCACGCCAGCTTCTTACGACACTTTTCCTCCATTCAGGTGGAATTACATTGGACTTGGCCCAGGGCAGTGAGGAGAAATCATACAGCAATAACAACATTCATCCTGCTGAACCTTTTTAAGAAGGATTGTCCAAAACCACGGGTTTTTTTTTTTTGGTTTTAAAAATCATTTAAAACAGAAGATTTTAAAATATGTATATAACTTTCTAGTGCCCTACTACTAGATATTTAAGTATGTATTTTAAACAAATGATTTATCCCTGGCTAGTGTGACTCAGTAGATTGAGCGCCGTCCTGGGAATGAAAAGGTCACCAGTTCAATCCCAGTCAGGGCACATGCCTGGGTTGCGGGCCAGGTTCCCGGTTGGTGACGTGCGAGAGGCAACCAACTGATGTTTCTCTTGCACATCTATGTTTCCCTCTCTATCTTTCTCCCTCCCTTCCCCTCTCTCTGAAAAGAACTAAAATCTCTAAAACATAAACATGATTTATATGGATAATATGTATACTTCTAAAATAATAATTTACTTAATTCTCACAACAAATTCATGAAGTGGGTACTATTATTATTATTCCTAACAGAAGAAACTGAAGCATAAAGAGGCTACTTAACTTTCCTCTCATACAGTGATTGGCTGGGATCTTTACTATTTTATTATACTGCTAACAGCTATTTTCCTACTATCTTTAATTAACAAATAGAAACAAAAATATGTTTGGCCATTTTCAAAACATAAACAAAAAATATTCTGGTCATTTCCACTGGTCATTTGCAGGGAACAAGGCAGCCCCAGAGGCCTCAGGGATTCTGCTTTGTTAAAACATGATCTCATCTCTTGTTGACATCATGATTTCTGGGCTGAGCAAGAAGGTCACATCCTTCAGCCTCAACCACTGAGACATTCAAGGCCACCTTTCCTCCATCCACAGGGAAGAGTCCAGGGGAGGATGTTGAGATGGCCTGGATCCCATGCCCAGGATCAGAGGAGCACTTATGGCAAGGTCTAGACCACCTGCCTCCCTTTTACCCAGGGAGCAGGCAGCCTATGCTGACAGCCCCAAATAATCCCAAGAAAGGAGGGAGAAGCAATCTCCAAGGCAATGAGAGGAGGCAGTGGTCAGGCACAATAAAGTTCATGCTGTGAAATCAACTTCTAGCTTTTCCAGTTCTTCACTTTTATCCATCCATTGCAGGAAACCCAGTTTTAACAGATGCATCCTACTTCATTTCATTTAATTAAAATGATATGCAAAAGTGAGAGTAGTCAAGTAGCAAAACTCCCCTGTTCTGTGCCCTTTCTTACACTTCACCCTGCTGGGCCCAAAAAGAGCAGGGCCTGAAAGCCCAGCGCGTCTTCATGCTGACAGTCCACGCGAGACCCGGACGACCAAAGCAACACACAGTTTACCCAACAGGGATGCCACGGCCTAGGAACCTTTCACACGGACTGGGTATTGCCCTGTGCACTGGCATTTTGAGATCAACTCTGTAAAGCATTAGTGATATTAATAATCATCCTGACAGTAACACAATGAGGTCAGGTTCACCACAATTCCCATTTTGGATTTACTCATGCATGTAAACTTCACATAAACCCAAGTGAGGCTAGTATTACAAGCAGAGAAAAAGTGACTAAGCTGAGACTGAATGTAGATATTGTATAACATATAAAGATAATTTACTGCATATGAAAAATCTGATCTAAAACTTCCGCACTGATTATAATACATATAAATATTATATACATATTATAGTCATAATATATATACTTGGCAATTATACAGAAATTATGTATCTACTAACAATACAAAACAAATGAAATATATATCTTTGTAGAACTTAAAGATCTAAGGAGAATGATTTTAGAGAGCACAGGCCTGTTAAATCTTCTGTTATTCGAGACTACCTAATGTGGTGGCGACTACTACCCAACCAACTTTCCTTCATTAGGCAGCTGCAATAAAATCGTTGCAGTGTCCTCAGTACCCCATCCAAGAAAAATACCTTCTTTAGGAGAAACAGTCAATGCATATTTAATGCTTATGAGGATTGTAATGATGTTGGTATTTCTACTGAAATGTTTTTCATCCTCATCCTCTTTTCGGTATCAGATTAAAAAAATGCCAAGAAACAAGACAGCTCTATCAGGCAATTCCATTTCACTAGAAAGCCAAAAAAATTAAAAAGATAAAAAAATAAACCACACAATTATCTGTGTCATCACAGAGTCTTTAAAAGGAGCTTCAGAACATCAACTTTGCTGAGCAGGGCCCGAGACAGAATCCTGACTGCTCATCCTGAAGAATGTAACAGCTTCAGTGAGTAATGGCTATTGTCAGACATCCTGAACTCAGTGACTCTGGATGCAGAGAGGTCCAGAGAGGTGGACACCTGCTTGTCTCGGTAAACCTAGGCATGAGGGCCACCCACTGAAGGGGTTCCCGAGGAATGAGTATGAAGGATACAGGTCCCCAACCTTCAGTTATTAGAAAGCCTCTAGGCTGACAACTTCTTTACCACTCAAGTCAACCCCCCTCATCGAATAGGCACATTCAATCTGTCACGCCGGTTTTAGAGCCTCATCCAAGTACAAGTCACCATTAGCACAAGATGAAAAGCATATATAGGAACTAAAGATAAATTTAACATGAAAAGAGATGATTTAATTTCACCAAGGCCTTCTGAATGCCAGGAGCTAGATAAAGAGAAATTCTGAATCTCTAACCTCCGAAAGTCTAGGCATGATACTCAGATTTAGAGAAAAAAATTAATTTTCTACAAATCTTCTTTTTGGGTAAGAAATTCTTCAAAACTAAGCTACAAATGATAGTTCCACTAGGTAAACACAAATATCTATTTTTATACCTATAATTTTCCATGGTAGGTCAAATGAAAAATTATCATTCATTTTTAATTAGAATGCATGCCTAATCAAAACTTCTTATCTACTTGGTGTTCAAGAGCTCAGAATTAAAAACCAACCTCACTAAATACAAAGGGTGAAAATGAGAGGTATGCAAATTATTTTCCAAATTATAAGACAATGGAATATTTATTGGCATGAAAAAAAAACCCCTATTTACCTTAGACAGCTAAAATTAGAAAGAATGGGGCAGGTCAGATGGTGTATCTGGGGCAGTATTAACAATGAGTGTTAATTCTGGGGGAGGGGGTCAATGACTGTAATGAGCATGAAACGTCCACAGTCAAAGTTAATTGAAAATGACCAGAACCCGACAGTCACCCTGGGAAGCATGTCCGAACTACTGCTCAGTGCAGTAAGGTTTTGATCCATCACACATACCAAATCTTTTGTGTCCCAAGCAGATCCTGCAGGCCACTCAGGCAAACTCTTATCTTCCTATCAGGAGTCTCACTTTTTAAGGTTGTATTTATAATTCAAAGTTAAATCACTTCTAAAAAAACTATATCCACTGAATAAAATGTTAAGGATTCATCTAAATTTTTTGTTCCTAAGTTCATGAGATTGTTTCATGCTCCATTTTCAATAACTCCATTTAAATACTTACTGAGCACCTGTTATGTGCCCAGCACTGTTCTAAGAACTGGAGTCTATGGCAGTGAACAAAACAGGTGTTAAGCCCTGTCCTCACAAAGCTGATATTCTGGTTGGGGGAGACACGCAGCAAAAATACTGTAAATAAGTAAAATATGCAGTAATATGAACAACCGCAGGCAAGGAAGGGAAACAGGCAGTGTTAAACAGGGTGAGAGGTAGTGGGGGTGTCAAGCAAGGGGCAAGCTGTGACAATGCGATGGGGGAGAATGCCCCAGGCCCAGGGGACAGCAAGTACCACTCTGGGAGGTGGAAGCATGACCCTGTTCAAGGATGGGTAAGGAAGTCATGAACCTGGGTTAAAGCACCCAGTCTTTCTAATAAGAAATATACTATGGAATAGGACAGATACAGATATGACAGACAAACATGATGCTGAATGAAAAAAGCAAGCTGCAGAAGGATATATAGAGCATGCTATTTAAAGTTTTTTGAACATTAAACACAATACCACAGATTTAACGATATAGAAATAGTGATTTGAAAAGGAATAAAGAAACTTTATGGTTATGATAAACACAAATTCAGAAGAGTAGCAACTTCTGGGAGCAGTACAGTTGTGGAGGACTTGGGAAAATTGAGCCATTTGGGGGAGTGTTTTATTTAAGATGGATCTTGGATATACAGGTATTCAATTTTTTTGTGTGTATCAGAAATACTTTGCACTACTGTTTAGAAAAATCCTCAACTCTACCTCAGCATTCTCTGATTTCTTAGTTAACCATCCATGGGGCATTTTGGTGCTTGTCTCTGAGTAATGGCCAAGACAACACCAATATTTCTGTTCCATTATGATCAAGAATATTTTACCACTGGTAGCATTGTTTCTGTTATCATGAGGAGAAGAGGAACAAAGTAAGGGAATAAAGAAGCTGCCATCCCTTCTCTGGAACTCTGAAACTGCACACTAGAGTCTTTACGGTCTGCATAGAAAATATGACAAATCTTTGTTTAGCATCTTCATCTACGCTGCCTGTCACAATTTTAAATACAGTCCCTTATCTACATAGGAGGTAGGTATTTTTAGCAATGTCACCTTTGCTTCTCAATGTACTTCTCTAGGAAAAGAGAACACCATGGATAAAATATACTGCACACCAGACCCAGGCTCCTGGTTTTCCCGTGAGCATTCAGGCATCCCAGCTGTGCAGCTGTGCACCACTCTCCCACTGCCTCACTTTCCTCTCACTCCTCTGCCCACCGCGTCTGCTCCATCCTCAGGATGCACTGGGCAAGGGTGAAAGGAAAGCTCGGATGCAGAAGCACCTGTGCGCAACAGGGGGACTCAGTGCTATTATTCTCTGCACTCCTCACTGCCAGGTCACCAACATTATTGCAAACCTGTGCGCCAGGCAGAGTATCACCTGGGTGCTTGGTTGCTCTGGTCACTGCTCCTTCATGAAACACATTTCATCTCCCGTTTTCCCTTCTACTTTCCTCCACTGCAGATTCCCCTCACCCTCCCTCTCTCAGGAACTCATCTTCCACAGCTTTAATGACCATCTTATATTAATGATGTCTTGATTTCTCTGGCTTGCAGACTCCTGTGTATCTCTCTCCAGATGTCCAGGCAGGACCCTCAGGCTCAGCTCCTGCCCTCCACAGCACCTTCGGCAACCCCGTCATCCTGGACCTCCCAGGTGGATGCAAACTCAGAGGCAGTAAGTGGAGCCATTCCCCTCTCCCTCACTTCCCAAGCCCAAAAGGTCACTGCCACCTCCTAACATTATTCAAATGGTTCGTTTCCCTCCATTTCTACTACCACTTCGTAGTTCAGAACACCCTTAATTCTCCCTGGACAGTAACACAGCTACCGGCTATTGAGTACTATATGCAAAGGACTTATCACAGGTTTGCTGAAATGATTGCTATGTTGTGAAGTGTGGTAAGTTTTACTTCATAGAAAAAATGAAGTTTTTAAGGTTAAGCATTTCCTACAAAGTTAGATTTCCTTGGAGTCAGAATTTATTAATGAGCTTACCAAGTCATTCATCCACTCAACAAAAATGACTAGATAACAGTAATTTTAACAATTGATATACTGTCTCTTAAAAACTAAATTCCCTAAACTACTACAGAAGCCATGGTAACTTTCTTAAAAATCCCATTTGACCATGTCATCCAATGAGGCAAAGCTCTTCGATGGCCTCACATCACCCCTCAGGATGACACGGTCCTCAGGGCTCTGAACTCTGACCTCAGCTGCCTCTAAGGCTCGCCTCACTGTCTCCACCTGCCCCTGCATACCATCGGGCTCCTTAGCCAGACACAATTTCTTTCAGCCCCTGAAGTGGCCAAGCTCCTTCCCTTTGGCCTTTGTACATGCTGCTCAGTCACCTCAAACACCTCCTCTCTTGCCTCCTCTAGACTCCATCAGGCCCTCCCCCTCCTCCATCATGTGCCGACTCTAGGTCATCTCTCCTGTCTCGGGTGGGACCTCTCCTCGGTAACCCCACACTCCAGGGTCTGGGTGGGAGAGTTCCCTTGTGGCCATTAGTGCCCCAACTCCTTTACCACAGCACATGTCATAGTGGATTGCACGTGCCAAGCACTCAATTACTTAGCTGTGCGCCTGGGGTGACAGTGCCCCGAGAGTGAGCACTGCTGTTTACTTTGGTCGCCGTGCCATCATCGATACCTGTGCAGCGCTGGCACTCCTTGATACTGAAGACAGACTCCATTAAGACAACACATGAAGGAAGGAAGAGTGGGAGTGGAGCATGGAAGAAACCAAAGACGTTCTCCTCACTCTAAATGTCTGCCATGTTAACTCTCTAAAAATACTGTCGAGTATTATCATATCCTCTTCACAGCTTGAAAAGCGCTTTCACAATACAATCATTCTGTAGCAAATGGAAAGGGGTTGTTCTGGACATTTATATGTGAATTTATGTCTCCAAGAGGTTCAGTGACTTATTGTAGTCAAGTTACAAGTAATAAATTCATGCCTTTGACCATGTCTCTCCTTTGCGGCCTTGAGATACTTCAAAAAAAAAAAAAAGAGTTGGGACACAAAGTTCTGGATTCTGGGTAACTACAGTTGCAATTTTGTGGGTTGGGATCAGAGGCAGATGCAGGTTTTGAGAGTTTCTGCACTGAAGCTTCTGCCATTTGGGAACCTTCTCTAAGAAAAAGATTATAAAATTATAAATTCAAATTTAAACACAAGCTTTGTCAGTTCATGGCAAGTCCACATCTAAGTGGGATGGTGTGAGAAATTAAACCAGAAAGAAGGCTTATCTATTCTAAGTGAAAACAGTATCAACAGAAAGATAAGGTGGCAAGAGTAAAGGCTGTTTATTCAGCAGATAACATGGATCCACTGCAAAGCACTGCACTAGGCCCAAGGCACAAAGGTGATTAAAGACATGGCCCCTACCCGTGACTACTTACAACCTAGAACTGATGTCACGCTTGCAGAGAAGAGATACAGACAAGAAGGAAGGACTCAGTAAAACATTAAACATCCCCAAATGACAGTGTCTAAAGTAGCCCTCTCTACACACGTGGTCACTGTGGCCTGGTCCTGCTTCAGAACACTCAACACCACCTGAAATCGTATTTGTTTCTATGTTCATCACCTGCCCCCTGCTTAAAAGATGGGGTCCAGGAGAGGAGAGCCCTGGTTTTTCCTGTTCATTGCTATAATCCTAGCACCCAGCACAGTACTAGAGTCATTAGCATTCCACAAGCATTTGTGAAATAAACAAATAAATAGAGCAAGCAATGAACAAAGAAAGAGAATGTTACAAAAGTTCGAAGTCTCATGTTTGGACATTGTTACCAGTTGCCTGAAGATGGTTCAATAACTCATGTGTCTTGCTGGCACTCTCTGCCAAAACAGGGGCACTGCTGTCAGAAAAGCTTCTTCAGACCCTGTGTTGCAACTGTAGCACCAAGGACCCTAAGTTCCCTCTAGAATCATCTTTGGGTCCTAAGGAATTGAAGCAATTTAATTGTGCATGACAAATGATTCTGCTTTGGTTTTCTTGCCCCCATATGGGGCTTATGTGACATGTGGAACCTTCTTAGACATGACTTAAGACTTTTTTCTACGGTCACATAGAAAAAAAATTTTAACTCACAGATTTCATAATGTAATCTGACCATTTATATTTTATATAACACTAAGAATAGTATCATATATAAAGAAAACAAAGCTTTTAATCATTTTAAGTTTCACCAGTATAAGTGGAGAATTTATATTTGGGTCTCTAAGACCCAAATAGCTCAGTATGATGTGATCAGCAGGCTCACATTTCCTCAAGGGAGCACCTCTTCACTATCTGATCCTACTCCGTCTCTCCATCATCAGTCACAACGAAAGGAAACCAGCTTCACTGGAAGATGTATTAAGAGTCATGCACTTTCAATCAGATTCTCATCTAATACTCCTAACCATTATGCTACGTAATTACTATCATTCCTATTTAATAGGTAATAAAGCTATCCCTTAATCCTACTTCCTTTACCTTTTAAATTTTACAAAATTACCTAGGGCCACAAAAGTGGTAAGTAATGAACCAGCCTGAATGAAACCAGGTTTTCTCAGTCCAAGGTCAGGACATGTTCTTTTATGTTAAACATTCTTTCATAAATTAGCACTCTTTATTTACAGTAAATTATCTTTACAGATTAAATGTGTACAAGACAATAGCTAGTAAGCTGAAAAGTCATTAAGATGAGATCCCTTAAGGCAGCACATCTCAAAATTTGGTCCAGGGACCACTTGTACCAAAACCCACCGAGGAGCTTGCTGGACATATGATGCCTCAGCCCGACTTCAGGCCTAGTAAGTGAGAACTGTGGAGGAATCCCTAGAAATTGCTTTTTAATAATTCCCCAGGTGATTCTGTTGCATCTGGAAATTTGAAAAACATTGTGGCTGTTTGCAAATCTCTACTATTTTTAATTTAGAGTTTCAAAATTGACAAAATTCTACATTCTCATTGAGGGCCATCTTTGGATTATGGATTTTGTGATAGAATGTCATAAATGAGCATTTATCTTTGGAAGCTCATAATTCCTATATAGGTCCCTAGGTACAAGCAAAAGAGGCAACAACATTACCGGCTGAAATGAGAAAACATGCACTATGGGCCTGCTCTTACTACACATGGCTCCAGATGTCTCTGAACATACCGGTCTCATTTCGACCTTGTGGGTGGCACCATCACCACCACTGCAGATGGGGGACCTTGTCCAGAGAAGTGGAGTAACCCGCCCAAAGTCGCCTAGCTGAAGGTTAGCAGATGTTTATCTTCTCTAGTTCATATTTCCTTTGTCCTACAAAACAGCTCCTCCCCGTGAATTACTGCTATCTAGACTTTAAAAATCAAGGGTGGGTCGGGGGGGGGGGGCTTTGACATGTCTCAAGCAGACAAATTAGTCAACCTCTAATTTTCTAACCCTATTCTTAGTCCACCAAGAGTATTCCTCTGAAAGTTAATAAAAGTCATCACCTGAGAGCATAATATCATGGGATAAAGCAGATGAAAATCAAGAATTCTCCGTACGGAAATTACCTGTCTATTATCTCTACGAAATGAGCAACTCTAGATACAAGTTACATAAAAGCAAGCAATGCACCTTCTTTAAGCTCAGGCGGCCCCATGGCCTGACCTAAGAGAAGTCTGGAGCACCGTTCCAGGTAACACCACCTCAGGATCATAAAGTTCCTTTCCTCAATTGCGTGAATACAGAGAAAATGAACGGATTTCAAGAAAACCTGAGATCAGTCCAAACCATATGTTTATCAGTAACATAACCAAGTGGCCCATGTCCCTAGAGAATCTGCATGAAATGGGTGAACTGACTTGTTAACTCTCTACTGCTGAGGGCAAAGGAAGGGTTCAGAATTCAGAACATGACCAAGGGAAATTTAACTTCTTCTATTTCTGGGAACCCAATCCTCCCACACCTCCCAAACTGTCCCATATTTTGAAGTGTCTTGACGCTCAATTCAGAGGTCAGTTCCGTACAGGCCGTGGAGTCTGCTGCTCTTTGGGGCATGCTGGGACTTCCCACTGTGGGAAGACAGTGGGCACCTGGGACCCTTACAGTCAGGCTGTGCTAGGGGAGGTCAGCCCACTGTGAGGAGACTGCATTAAAGCTTAAATTAGGAAATCAAGAAATATATAGCCACAGGTTGATTGACTTAGTCTGTTAAAACCGAATATTCACACATACTAGTGAAGGTACAATTATCACTGGAGATTTTAAGTTTGCTTATTGTCCTACTTCACCACAGCCCTCTGATGTGTGTGCTATAAGATCATGATGAGAACTGTAGGAAGTACGTGTCGGGAGGAAGAGGGGCTGCATGACAAGGCTTCACAAATTCACTACTGTTAAGGTAAGGATCCTCCACCAGTACTGTACAGGACTCAAAGAGAATATTTCCCATGAAGAATAACAATGTGGATATAAATTTCCATTCATGAAAAGGCTTCCCAGGACACACTGTTACATAAAAAATAGTTACATATTAATATTTAAGCTAAAGGTCTATTCATGTATTATGTACTTATCTATGAATCTATACATACACACAATAGAGCTACTGCTATTTTTAAAAAGGTTTATTTATTTATTTTTTTAGAAAGAGGGAAACAGAAGTAGAAAGAGTGGGAAACATCAATGTGTGGTGTCCTCTCACACACCTACAACTGGGGATCTGGCCTGCAACCCAAACATGTGCCCTGACTGGGAATGGAACCAGTGACCCTTTGGTTCACAGCCCATGCTCAATCCACTGAGCTACACCAGCCAGGGTGAGCTACTGCTATTTAATAGGCACTATGATATATATATATATATATATATATATTCAGTGTTTTGCATGTTCCGTATCCTTTAGTCCTCAAAGCCTTGAGATTTAAGCATTATGGCTAGTTTATAAATCAGCAGACAGACTCAGAGAAGTTAAGACGCAATCACACGGCCATTAAATAGGGAGCCTGGGAGCCCACCTCAGGTCTATCTGATCCTAAGACTCACTCCCATACACTATACACTCAGAAAGGTAGTTTAAAAAGGATATTTGCCAAACGTGTTAACAGTAGCTATCTCTAGATAATAAGACTTCTTTTTTTCAGTATTGTTAGAATATATTGTAGAGCAGGTATTCATTATTTTTAATATCTGAAATAACAAAAATGTTTTAATTGGAAGAATAAATAGGGTTGAAAATCTCTCCACCTTCCATATATCTCAACCTATCCCAAACAGTCCGAAAGTAATATGTAATCTTCAACTAAATATGACCACAAAAAATATATGTAATTCAAATATCAATCACTGAGAAGAAAAATCATTACATCCACTTTCTGAAAATTTTTGGATTAGTCCATTAACAAAAACCACCTGTCTCTAGGCTACTATTCTTCCAATTTGTCCTACCTTCTCGACAGATACATATATATTATTCTTCCTGACTCAGCTACTTTCAATGGCTCCCCACTACTGAGGAAAATCCAAAATATCTCTTCATCTCACATACAATACAAAAACCTTCCACAATCAGGCCCCACATTCCCTCCTTAGACTCCCCTCCCGCTACTCCCTCTGATTAAGAGTATATTCCAATTGAGTGCGGGTCAACCAAAGGGTCGCTAAATGAATTCCCAGTCAGGGCACATGCCTGGGTTGCAGGCCAAGTCCCCAGTGGGGGCGAGCTGAGAGGCAAACACACAATGATGTTTCTCTACCTCTCTTTCTCCTTCCCTTCCCCTCTCTCTAAAAATAAATATATTAATTAATCAATTAATAAAAGATTATATTCCAGCCAAATTCAGGCCTCTGGACTTCTGGAATGTCTTCTTAATGACTAATCTCCATCAAAGTCCAACCGTCTTCCAAGGACCACAATGGAAAAGTCAAAATGGAAAAACGAAGATCGCTTAATAGATTTTTTCTATTGAGGGTGCACATAAGAAATATAATAATACATGGACTGGGCCATGTAAATAAACACTGAACACTGTAAAGCATTTCTGAAAAATTTTCATAGCCAAGTGAGAAAATCTATTTCACAAAATTCATGAAATTAGTCATTGCAAGTGATAATATGCTATGTAGTACTCTGCCAATTAAGCTATGATTTTTAACTTAGAGGTATTATTTCTAATTCTTTAAAGAACTCTTACATCTATTTAGGTTCATTCTTTTAGATACATTTATGGATATGTAAAGAAAACTGAACAGAATGAACTAATCAAGATAATACTAAAAATTCTTCATAAGGTCTGAATCTAACTCTTGAACTGCATACTGACTCAGTTATGGCTGCTTTTGTACAATACCATCTTCTATGTTGCTCATTGATAATGCACTGTTTCTGATGAGTGCTCCATCACTGTCCCCGAGATTTTCTTCCAATTAGCTGACACCTAATTCTCCACTTTTGGATGCACACTCCCAATCAATAAAGTTTCCGATGTTCTCTCTGCTACATGGCTGAAAGTAATTGTAAGACATATCCCAATTTTAGACATGTTAAAATGTGAAAAAAAAGTTTGTTTTAGGAATAATGAAAGTTCTTAAAATAACTTTTAAAACACACTAAAAAACCTCATTTGAGAATGTAAACACTATATATAGGGTCAGGCAGAAGTAGCCTCTGCTTGAGTGCAGTTGGTAGGATAATAATATGAGTGTAAAAATTTACAGCTTTAATTTGAACATTTCACCTAAAATGTCATATGGTGTGCTTGAGTGTGATATTGCCATGTTATGAAATTATATGCTTATGATTTTTAACAGATTTTGTAATAAGAGGGGCGTTAATTGTGCCATACCCTATATATCTCCAAAGAAAAGAGATCTACAACAAAACATTTTTCCCTTTTTAGTTCAACATCAGGATCAGTATCATTGTCTAGTCCTAACTCATTTTCAGCTTTTGTCACACTCCAGTCTGATCCCCACCCCCTCCTCTGAGAAGTCCCTCTGCACTGACGTCCTCCATGACAGCAATTACTGTCCAACTGGCAGGGGAGGAAGCAGGTGGCCTGCAGATCTCCCTTCACAAAGCCATTCTTTTTTTCTCTTGGTACCTGCAGCATTCTCTTCTCTGATTTGGTAAAACCTGCAGAACCTACCTAATGTGAGCTATGGACAGAGTAGCAAGCTTGTAATGAGGGTGGTGCCATTAAAAATAATGACTACATACATGAGTCTAGTACTCTCATTCTTCAATAAAGCAGCAATCCCTTTAAACCCTTTTCAAATGTCTTTTTTTTTTATAGTGAAGGGTAAATCACTTAGAGGCCTCATTTTTTATTCAATTCCTTAAATATTTACTCAATGCTGTGTTTAGACCTGCACTTGGTTTGGAGATGAAACTCCAAGAGAAGTAAGTTCCTACTCACATCAAGCAATCACTCAATGTAACTGGAAAGAGAAACAAACACATGAGGCAGTTTAAATAGCATGTTTGTTTTCTAGATCTAATACAGACCTTTCTGCTTCTTTTTCTCTTTTTTTAAGTTTGTAAGAAAGGGCTATAAGAACAATGTATCAAAATGTCAGCAATCTAAAAATTAAGTTGTCAGCTTTTTCTCTGTGCTGCAAATTACAAAATAATTGGGGGCTTGGTGCTAATAGAAGCTTACGATTCTAAAGTGTGCAATTTAAGCAATCATGGCAAGGTCTAAAAATGCAGTACTGAAGACATTTCAACCAAGCATTCTGCAGTTCTGGTACCTAATTTCAACTTTTCTTTTCGTGTTTTTTTTTTTTTTTTTGCCTTCCCTTTGCTTTGGAAATGTATTCTGGGATAGCTACACAATTAAGTAAGAACTGCAAGAGCTCCCATACATAAAACACATGAAAAAAATGACAGTCATCTTACCAAGGAGATATAGCAAACTCAGCGAAAGCTTCAGCTATTCTGTTATTCCTTTATTTATGCTGACATCACAATAAATTCAGAAATCAATTATGTTTATAAAATGTACAGTTTCAGAATTTCAGACTTTCTCTTATAATTTATTCTTCACTAATTTGGATGAAAACTGTGTGTGATGATCTTGCACTAGAATTCTAAGGTAGGATTAAAATGTTAAATTGTAAAATATTTTGCAAATAAAACAAAAACTTAAATAGAAATCAATTAACCCCAATCACTGCAGGTATCTTCTAAACTTATAAATGTAGCTTTTTCTATTTTTCCTAATTACCAATTACAATCACATCCCTTAAAAATAAATCAGAAAGAACACTGCCTACACAGAAGATAAACTATCATTATAGGCACCGAATACTTTTAAAAGACAACACCAATAATCTAAACCAAGAATATAGCAAGAATGCTATTTTGTAAAAATATACCGAGTCTATGCATAAAATAATACAGACTCATTATTCGTTTTTAAGAAAGTTTTTAAATGGCCCCTTGAAAAAATTACCATATTTTCCTCAATAAAAGGAATATTCAATGGTTTCTACTACTGCACCAAACAAACAAACAAAAAAACCAACCACAACACTTTCCATTCATCCATGCCTGCCTTCCAGTTCTCCAAACAATACCTTATGACTCGGTTCAATTTGAGAAAGGACAGTCTCATTCATTTATCAGGCGAAGTTAAAACCAGCAAGATGCTTTAGACCATCTGCTTTGGCCTGCCCCACCCTTGTTTCCTTTGAGCCACAGTGATGTCACAACACTGGGCAGGGCAATGACTTCACTGCTCCAGGGCTTTCTTGTGAGCACATAATTCTTTACAGCCAAGGCAAATCAAATGACAGCAGAACCCTCTGGGAGCATCTGATGAATCCCAACAAAGTAACAGCTAGATAGCCTTCCGAAAGGAACAGTGCAGCGACTGCGCCATTAAAGATCTCTCTAAATGAAGTTGTGCTGAAGATAAACTGACTCATGGTTTTTAATAGCAAGCCTAAAGTTTCTATAGTAAGTCAAAATAAAGCTGACATTCAGAGGAAAACTGTGGTTGGATACTTGGAAGAGACTATAGAAACTGAAGATGACCTGAGTAGTAGAGTACTTAGGAAACCTCTCTCTTCATTACAGTCAAATTCTCACGGAAAAGAAACATGTATTTTTCAGTCCATTCTCAAGAGTTCTGCTTTACTGGAGAGGATATGAATTCTAATTTGTGCATTTTATGACTTTTTTAAAGCACTAACCTAAAAGATGAACGTTTATTTTACAACATGTAAGAAAGCCCTGGCTGGTGTGGCTCAGTTGGTTGAAGTGTCATCCCAGACACCAAAAGATCTCAGGTTCCAATCAGGGCACATACCTAGGTGTTGGGTTCCATCACCAGGTGCAGCTCAGAGATACCAGTCCGTATTTCCCTCTCTCTCTCTCTCTGTCCCTCCCTTCCCCTCTCTCTAAAATCAATAAGCATATCCTCAGAAGAAAATTTTTATTAAGTTAGGGAAAAAAAAGTAAGAAAAATCTCTTGGACAGCATGTTCCAGCATACTTAATCCAACATACAATAAATCTAGACGGATTCCCAAAATGACATTATCATATCTCTCAGTACATGAAGGAACCGTTTCTCTTCTACCTGGGAGGTCCCTTAATGCAGTTGACCAACTGATTTCGAAAAACCAATGTATGTATAAAATAGCATCTAATGAAATAAAAAATATCCCTGATCTCCTATTGCAACTCAATTCAAAGCGGTCAAAGTCCAAAGACTGTACAAGAGTTGACAAAACAGCTTTTAACCTAGATTGCTTTTATACAGGAAAAAATCACTTAAAAATTAAAGAAAAATATTTGAGACACTGATCTTTGACCTGTATCTTCCCAAACCTTCACCTAAAAGGGATTTATGAATTAAGTGGTTACTCTTCTTGTACTGATACATCATTCACAAAACATGTTCTATTTTGCAAAAAAAAAAAAAATTTGCCTGAAGTGTACTGGCTAAACTTTATGCAGTAAATTGTGCATCTTACATTTTCTTTTTCTAAACCATCAGAAAATGATAATGCAAATTATTGTGCTATTAATATTCTATTTTATTTTTGTCAATGCCTTCTGAATTTATAATTTATTTCTTCTCAGTAACTTTGTAAATCCAACCAGTTTTGAAAGTTTGATAACAAAATTAACATGCATCTTAAAAAAAACCTTGTCTGAGCCAAGATATAAATCACCTCCCATTCCCCAGAGTTCATTCAGCTTGATGTGTTCCCTTTTCTTAATAAGGCTTTTCTGTCTAATTTGCAGTAATTGACACTATGTCCAGTGCTCTCAAATATAAGTAGAGTTTTATCTTTTTAGCTTCCCTGAGACTTTAAAAAACAGTGTAAAGTTCAAAAAGAACATTTTTAATATTTGGCGTGATGACTCTTCCACTTAGGGAAATTAATGCTAGCAAGAAAAACTCCACCACACCTGGTCACGTCAGAGAGCCTAAAAATGGGCCCCAGAGAGGACAAGCAGGCGGTCTGCAAAAGTAATTCCACAAGACCAATGTTAAAAAAAAAAAAAAAAGCTGAAACACCAACTTAAGCACGTAATGGAAGCACTGCATTAGCAGGACTGCCTGGCCCTCTCAGGATTTCTCAGCTCAGCCTCCAGGAGTAATTAATAACACATGTTTTCTTTATCACTCTATTCGTTCTGCAACAATCTCTTCCCAACTTCAATCCTGGACCGCCAACCGGAGGAGAAAACCCTAGAAAACTTTGTATCTGTAAATATAAAAACCCAAAAGAAAAGAACGCTCCCACTGCAAAGGACCACAGTTACAATTTACTAGGTAACCACACCCACCGCATTGCAGAAGCCATGAACTTGGCGGGGGGGGGGGGGGATTGAGAAGGGAAAGGGAGACGGGGGAGGGTAAGAAGTAGGGCGAGATTAGAGGGGGAATCCGAGAAAGCAAGCCCCCCGTGGCAGGAGCCAGGAAACCCCCGCCTGGAATTGGCTGAGACCACGACTCCAGCGGACTGAAGCCCGGGCCTCCCCGCCCCCACCCGCCGCAGAGTCGCTCTCGCAGACACCACCACCGGCGGCTCGCAGTCCCGCGGGCGCCAGGTGAGCCCTGCTGCTCCGGGCGCCTGGGCCAACCTGCGCGGGGTTGGGGGAGGGGGAAAGAGGCGCGAAGGCTGGGGCCAGGTAGACCCGCAGGTGCCCGGGTTCAGAGCAGCGCCTTTAGGACGCTCCCTTCCTCCTCCTCCCCTGGCCGCGGGGCTGCAGCCTTCGCCGCCGTCTGAGGTACGCTGCCCCAGTTCGGGGAAGGAGACAAGTTACATAAAAGCGCCGGCCCGCTCCCGAGCGGGGATGCTTTGTGCGGAGCGCACCTTACCCCCGCACCAGACACTCGCGACGGGCTCGCAGCCACACCGCGCCGGGGGCCCCTCCAGCCGGGCCCCGGACCCGCGCGGCGCCTCCCTGTCGTACCCCTCCAGTCCCCCGCCCTCGCTGCGCAGTCAGCACGGCCCTCACCCCCACCCCAAGGGGTAACTTAAAACATGGCGCCCCGAAGGGGGATTTAGGCAAATTGACCGAGAAACGACGCGAGGACCGAGTCGCCCTTTTCAGCGAGGGCTCCCAGGGAGAGCCCCCCCCCCCCCAGGCCGGAGGCCGGCGCTCCGGCTCCGTGAGCCGGCCCAGCAAATGCTGCAGCGCGGCGGCGGGCGGAGCGGGTGTGTTCCCGGGCGCGGGGCTCGGCGCAAGGGCTCTGCGCGGCGAGGGTCCCAGCGGTCGGGCGGGGTCCCGGTCGGGCCCGGCGGGATCTGGGCTCCGCTGATTCGGGCAGCCCAGCGGCCGGGGGCCACGCGTCAGGGGCACAGCCACGCGCGCCTGGACCCCGGCCTCTGGCTTATCCTCCGCACCTCGCAAACGGGAGACCCCCTCGGATCCCCCCTCTCTGGCAGGCGGAAAAGTTACCTCGGCTGGGCAGGGAGCCCGGGCGCGCGGCTGCGTGGGGATGGGCTCCGCGCACGTCCTCCAGGCTGTGCGCAGGAGGCGCGGGCGTGGGGAGGAAGCCGCAGACGCGGGCTGCTCGCCGCGGCTCCCCGCCCCCCTTCGCAGGAGACTCGGAGGCTCAGCGGAGCTGCGGCGGGGCACACGCCCAGAGACAGCGCAGAGAAAGCCAGCCTCGTCCTGACTCCGATTCCCGGGTGCGGGGGAGGGGGCCACCGCTGTACTTTAGGACTGTTACGTGGTAACAGCCTCCTCTATCCTGGCGTAGGGGTCAGGCTGGAGACAACGCCTGGATACAGTTGGTAATAGCAGTTAGCCTTTGGATGCCCAGTTAGATTACTGTCGGGCCCTCTATCCCCTTGTCAGCCCACCCAGACAACCCCTTTGAGAGTGTGGGGAAAGGGTTCCTGACCTTCAGATGAGTTATTTATTGGCTTAGGGAATGCAGTTATTTTTTTTTCTTTGTGAAAGTAAAAAGAAATTCAGATTATTGGCATCTTGCACACGTGGGCGCTCAAGAAATAGTAAGCTAATACAGAAGACCTGAATTAAAGGTGAGGGAAGAGGGTTTTGTCTTTCAGTAGTCCCCTGCTCCCGCAAATTTCCCCCTCCCTACCATAAATATTCACAGTTAAGGTGGTCTCCTGAGCTTCCCAGACTAACAGGAAGTCATTATTGATAAAGCTTTACACTCAGATAGAGAGGAGGGGGCTCACACTCTGATTTGTGTAAATTATTCCTGGTCATCCCACATCGAAGTTCTAACCAAGTAACCCAGGCATGGTTAATGTTTAAGGCCCTCTCCATATACTCCTAGTCACTTTTCCAGGAGCTGGCCGACTCATTTAGGGAGGAAAAATAGACTCACAAAAATATTGCATTTACTGTTGGGTGTCAACGATGTGATGCAGAGATTAGCGGGTCTGATCTACCCCTGAGACTTGGCCTGTGTTTCTAGGACAGGGAAAACAGCAATAGAAAAAGGGAGGAAGCATTTTACAAACTATATGGGAGAGAAGATTGGAAATATTAGGGTTACTATGTTGCTATGGAGTTCATGGACCTGTATTCTGTGGATGTGCCCACTTTGGGAAAATTTTTAGCAAGAAAATGTGACTTACGTTATTGGAAAACTAGTCTGTTGGCACAGCAAAGGCTGGAATGGATGAGCAAATACCAGGAGCTGATAGGAAGTGACTATCACATTGTTCCAAGTAACAGAGGTAACAAGAGCCTGAATTGCCTTTAAAGTGACAGGTAAAAATGATAGTTCAAATACTGGATGATATATTTGGGGATCACCTGTATTAACTTCCTCTCAAGACCACATCAGTGTTAGAGGCATATATGTATATACATATATTGCCTTTATATGTAGGCAAAGTACATATATTGTACTTATATAGCTGCCAGTGTGGCATGTAAGATCTTTGAATGAAAACTATTAATTTTCTTTCATGAGTACACTAAAGCTTCTCCTTTAGAAATGGACTTGAACAAATTGTATTGTTTACAACAAACATTAAATTGGCATTATTTGACACACAGATGGTTTCATATTTTCATTCATCTTATTATTTTTGCTATTTTTAGAGCAAACTGTTTTTTTCCTAATTCATGAATCTTAATCTTTCTCGTGATAGAGAAAGTTAGCAATGGTATACAGATGTCTGTTTTCTTTGGAGAAAATGTTAAGAGTCCTAAATATTATTTTTTAAAAGTTAGAAGTCCCTAACTAATTATCCTAATATTCCATTAATTCAAAATTTGAAGTAAAAATATACTGCTTCCTAGTTTAATAGTAAATCTTGGAAGCAGTTACTGTGAAACGCTTTGGGCTTGACCAGCACTGTCTGCTTTTTTTATTTGTTTCCTTGTCTGTTTTCCCCCGCACAGATATGGAGAAAAGAAATGTCAGACAAACTCAAGAGCAGCACATCGCTCTGTCAGTCAGCAACTCGCCTGCATCTCTGTAATCAAGTTCCCTCCACCTTGTTAGTATCATGCAGGAGCCCTCTCGGTCATCTTTGTCTCCCCACAGTGCCTCATTGGGTGCATTGCAAGCTGAGCACTGAACATTTTAATGAATGGACATCAAACAAGGAACTAAGTTTAATGAACTAAGGTTTCACTTTACTTTGATGGTCCAGTTTCTCATGTATAAAATAAGTTACTATTTCCAAAGTCCTTTATGCTTTAAAAATACTAGGGTTCCATTCTGCACAGCAAAAGAAAGCATCCATGAAGCAAAAAGGTAACCAACTGAAAGGGAGAAGATATTTGCAAACAATACCTCCAATTAGGGGCTAATATCCAAAATATATAAAGAACTCATACAACTCAACAACAAAAATATAATTCAATTTAAAAATGTGCAGAGGGTCTGAACAGACACTTTTCCCAAGAAGACATGAAATTGGCCAACAGGCACATGAAATGACACTCAACTTCACCATTAGGGAAATGCAAATCAAACCTGCAACAAGATTGCGCCTCACACCTGTTAGAATTGCTATTATCAATTTTAAAAAAGTGTTGGGGAGGATGTGCAGAAAAAGGAACCCTTATCCACCGCTGGTGGGAATGTAAACTGGTACAGCCACCATGAAACAGTGTGGAATTTTCTCGGAAAAACTAACAGAGCTACCATATGACCCAGCAATCCCTCTTCTGGGTATTTATCTGAAATATTTGAAAATATTTATAAATGTGTGTGTGTGTGTGTGTGTGTGTGTGTGTGTGTACCCATGTTCATTGCAGCGTTAATCACTGTAGCCAAGCTATGGAAATAACCCAAGTGTCCTTCAATTGATGATTAACAAAGAAGCTACGGTACATATATACAATAGAATACTACATCAGCCATAAGAAATACTGTCGTTTGTGACAACATGGATGGATCTTGAGAGTATCACGCTAAGTAAAATAAGATGGAAAGGGACAAGAACCATATGATTTCACTCATATGTGGGATATACAAGGGAGGACCCAAAAATGGAATTTATTTATAAAAAAATGTGTATTTATTCTTACATGTTTAAACTTTAGCCATCTCCAAAGTACTCTCCATTTAATGCAATACATGTGTCAAGACATTTTTTCCACTGCTCAAAACAGTTTTTGAATTTATCGATTTTGATGCCTTTTAGTGCTTCTGCCATTTTTTGTTTCACCTCTTCCACAGGGACACAATTTTTCCCTTTGATGACTTTTTCACCCAGGGGAAAAAAACACACAAAAAGTCACTCAGGGCAAGATCGTGTGATTAGGGAGGGTAGGGCATGGGGGTAATGCGGTTTTGGGTCAAAAACTGCTGAACACTCAGCGAGATTTGGGCAGGTGCATCTGTAAATCACCCATCATGACTTGGGCAAACACAATAAAAGAGTCTTCAAAAAAAAAAAAAATTCACTGAAGTCCAATGCAGCCTTTCACAACAATGCCAGCTGTTACACTGATACAGATGGGTTCCTAGAACACCCCTGTAGTGGGGGAAGCCAGTCTACAAGCAGACTGCCCTCCAAAAGATAATTCTGATTTTTTTTAAGTCCCCCCTCAGGAAACAGAAAACAGCAAATGAACAAATGATATAAACAAACTCATAGAGAGAGAACAATATGGTGGCTACCAGAGGGGAAATGGAGTTGGGGGAGAATGAAGAAGGTAAAAGTGCTCAAATATATGGTGGTGGAAGGAGACTAAACTTTGGGTAGTGGACACACAATGCAGTATACAGATGATGTATTACAGACTTGTATACTTGAAACATATATAGTGTTATCAACCAATGTCATGTCAGTAAATGTAATAAGAAATACTAGGGTTCCATAAAATAAAAAGATATTACTACCTCTTAATACCAGCTGAGTAAAGGCAATAATGAAAAACCTATTTACTCTCATCCAGAAATAAAATGATGAGCTCTTCCACATGGAAAAGAGAAGGAAAGTGACACCCGTTTTTCCTCTCTGACAATCTCTGACCACCTTTACCTACAGAATTGTGGTATTTAAAAATATCTCCATATTCTTTAGTCCATTAAGCTAACTGTTTTTAACCGACAATCTCTGACCACCTTTACCTACAGTCGAAGCAGCATGATGATGCCGTTACAGTTGGATTTGCTCTCTTTCACAACAGACCAACTTTTGCTTGTATCCCCCTCACTTCCAAAAATAAAGCCACTGTCCCCCCAGAGTATTCATTCACCTTATCTGTATATAACCCCCTGGTGCTTTTCCAAAAGGTTACAGGAAAGTAGCTCTTGTGTCCAGGGAAGGCCTTTCATGTAGTACCAAAGTTAATGCAGAATTGGCATGAGAACTCAGCTTGTCCACAGGCAAACAATGAAATAATTCATGAAACATGAGAAAATATTCCATGACTCCAACCTATTCTCAAGATGCCCATTCTAATCTCTTCCACTATACTAAGGCTTACTTTACAACACTAATCTTATTTCTGGATTTTTTGAAACTGTTCTACTGTACGTAATATACATCACTGAAGACCACCAAGTCGTGCAGAATTCCAGCCATGGCACAGAGAAAAGGAGCCCAGCTACCTTCAGGTAAGAGATGTGTGTAACTTCACTCCAGGCCATGTAAACAGAATTCCCCGTGAACCTCATTCCAACCACAAGAGCTAATAGTATACATACTGATTGGTACCCACTGATACTCTGCTACCTGAAGAGGAATAATAACTCCAACCTGATAGCCAAGGCAAGGGCAGAATTTTCAGGTTGTATTACAGTTATTGTCAGCACCACTGACAAGACTCCAGAAAAGAATGGTGGAAAATCTGTCCTTTGGAACTTTGCCCTCAAACAAAGGGTTGGAAGAATATGGGAGCTTGACCAAACCCTCTAAACATTGTTCTAATGAGGCATGCAACACCCGTTTTTCCTCTCTGACAATCTCTGACCATCTTTACCTACAGAATTGTGGTATTTAAAAATATCTCCATATTCTTTAGTGCACCAAGTTAACTGTTTTTCAACCCTGGCTGCCTTAGTAAAATGTCAATGACACTTGCAGTAACTAGCTGAGGCTTACCGTATGCACAGTACAATGCCGGGCACCTGAATTGCATATCAAATCCTTGAAATCAGGACACAGTGTTCAGCCCCAGTGTTACCAGGGACCATAAATAAGAGAAATGCAGGGGTGAATACATAATTCAAAAGCAACAAGTGAATTCTTGTGAAATAAAAATTCATTTAAGGGTTTCTAAGTTCTAAGAATAGCATCAACTCTACAGCTCACTAAGACTTCCAGATGTTCTCTTTATTCCTGGTTCCCATATATCATTTCAGGCATCTATATACATGTACAGCACAGATGCAAAATGAAAATTAAAAAATACCGATAAACGCAATTGCAGCACAAAATGTACAAAAATATGTACATCTGAGAGGGAGCGAGTTCAGACATGTTAACATCATCTTAACAAATAATTCCTAGTCATCAAAATTTTATTTGCATCCTTTCTTTGTACTATTATAAAAATATTAGCCATTAAGGCAGGATAAATACATATTATGTAAATTTCATTGTATTAAAATATACTCATAAAATTATTTTGTTTTCTCCATTTCTAGTAAAGTTTAGAAGTAAATCTCAGCATTTTTAAATAGAAAAGTGCTAATAAAATTTTAATGTTTATTCTAATCCTCAGATCTTTATAAAGTTTAAGTGCTGGATAATTCTATTCTCCCATTAAGTAAAAATAAAAACCCATTAAGGATATTTATATTTGAGCATTTTGTATATAGTGGCAATGTAAAAGAAAGTTGGTGATCCTAATATTACTAAATTCAACTCCCAAATACCTCACTCTCCGAGGCCACACTGATATCCCGAACAGACGATCAGGACTGGTTTATGCCAAGACACATAACATTTTAATTAGTTTTCCCCCAAAAGACAAAAAACAAATGCCAGCATGCTTCTCAGACTCCTGTAAAATTATAAATCATCCTAACCAGCTATTATGCTTCCTTCTAGCAGCAATCAATGAGAATTAACTGAAGGAGAAAAATGGGTAATAAAGACACATTTGGGTGTCTTGTTTCACTTTTTGACTGTCTCTAGGTTTATATCCCCTCTTTAGGCAAACATGACGCAGTCAACTTTATAAACTAAGAAATTTACAGCTATAACTACACCCAAAAAAGAATGTCATCTTTCTGCTGCTTGATTTGATCCTGGTTTCCAGCACTTTTTTCCCATTTCAATTGCCTAACTATGTGTATACTTTAACAGTGTGGTCACAGTCTGAAAATGTGATTCTACACTAGTTTACAACTTCCAGAACATTCTTGGAATCAGTGGAAATGTTATCTACAAGATCTGTATCCCTTGAAATAAATCTGGTGTTTAATAGATCAAAACCATTTTAAAGAATGCTTCTTCTATGGACTCTTTCCTTTTCAAGACGTTTATCAGGGACTTGTCAGAACATTCATGGTGGGCTTATTTGGGCTTGTTTGCGGATGGTACAAATCTGAGAAGGATGCTGGAATTTCTCAATTCAAGTTGTTCGTGAAGAGTTTACATTTTATATTTCCGTGCCAACAATAATCTTGGAAAGCAATAAAAGTTTTCACACCATTTATATTAGAACTCCTTGTAGAGTTTGTTAACAGTGTAGGTTCTTGGGTCTAGCCCCAGAATAAGCAAATCAGAAGCTCCGGGGTGGAGTTCAGAAAGCAGGCACTTTTAAGTAGCTCCCCAGGGACTCAAAATCACACTCAATTTTGAGAACCACTGATTTAGGTGACCGCTGTACAACAATCATCTCAAAGGTGACAGAGTTGGTGTATTATCCAGGTGGATGTGTAACAGAAGTTGAAACAGAGAAACGTCGTAGGAGGACAGCCCCGCTCGGCCGGGGAAGTAAGCCCATATCACCACAGTCCACACACGTTGTGCAAGGCTTATGGCCTGGATCCCGTCGTATGCATCAGTTTGCAAGAGCAGTTCATTAGCAATCAGTACAGTAATAAATAACAATGAAGGATTGTTCCATACCCAATTTCCAACGATAATTGGATTAGATGTCCATTTATTGAAGATTGCAATAACACTACACCTCTGACCTTAATTTCCAACTGTACAAAACATCTTTACAAAGTTGCCAAGGGATGTCTCATTAAAATGGGAAATGGAGAACTAATTGCTGGCAGTTTTGGTTAAGTTTCAGATTTGACGATCCCTAACTCAGCAAATAGAGACTTTAAAGTATTAATACTGTTTGGTATAACATACATACGCTAACAGGGATCCCCTGCATTCATAAGTGAAAAACTAGTGAACCAAATTAAAGAAACTGACCAGAGGCTACATCTTTCTACCCTTAGGCACAATGTGAGGAATTTTGTTTCAGAAAAAGACAATATCCTTAATGCTATTAAGTTAATACATTACTAATTTTATAGGCCTTGTATTTTTATATCAATTTGTAAGATTATTTTGGTTTTATAGATGATGAAACCTATAGCATGATATACTTAAATCTTGTTTTACATATATCTGTATCTATATCTACATATTTAAGTATGAAAAATTAATTTCAAGACAACATGCTGGGCATTAGAAATATCTTCTTTCCTTTAAAGGGGTGTTAAAGAATAAGATTTCAGCTCAGTCAAAGAAGACTGACATTCTAATGTGGACCCAGGCTTTCTTCTGAGCAGTGGGCCCTCCAGCCAGAATGTTCAAGGGGATGGATACCAGGTGAAATCTGTCAGTAATACCCCAGAAGTGAACCCTCTATCAAGTAGGTACTTGGGCAAGATCATATTTAAGGCCCTGTCCAACTCAGACCAAATTGTTTTCCAAGTTTTTTCCACCTAGGAACCAGGATTTGCCCAGAATTTTTCACTGTTGAGGTGGTAATTCAAATGTTCACTTTATTAAGATTTCCTGACTGTATGTTTCCCTACATTGTTATTGAATAGCCTGTCATTGGTGTGGTGCTTTTTCTCCCTAAGTCCAGAGATAGTTTCCACTACCTTTTCCCCTCCCACAGGTTGTCTCGGATCCCTCAGTTCTAACCCACTTGTCCCACTGTTGCTCATCAGACCTTTCTTTATCTCTGAGCACGTCTGACTGAGTTGCCTTAGGTAGAAGGGCATGATGTTGTTGGAGTCAAGGTATAAAGATTCTAAATGGGAAACCATTACACTTCTAAGTGTTCTAATTTTCCCCAGGTGTTCCGATGTCCATTCTCAAATTATTTCACTGTTTAGCAAAACCAAGCAGGCGTCCGCTCACCACATTACATCCATGTTCATGAATGCCGTTATGGCTTGATGAACAGAGTTCTAGGTGATGTCTTCAAATTGTTTTGTGTCCTTGAGCAAATTTCAGCTTCTCTTGATATCAATATCCCCTGAAACACTCCTTCCATTTTCTGTTTTATTAGAATAGAGTGGTGGTTCTCACCATGCTGCATATTAGAAGAATCACTTGGGGGTACTTTTAAAAATAGCAACTAAAGTTAATTATCATAGCTGGGTGATAGATATATGTAGGATTATTATGATTCTCTCTATTTTGTGTACATTTGAAATATTTCATAGTAAAAATTGTTTCCCAAGTTTTAAAAACACTAATGCTTGAGATCTACACCAAACCAATCAGCTAAGAACCTCTGGGGGATGAAATCTGGGCATTGGTATTTTTTAACACTCCCCAAGTGATTTTTATGTGTGGGCATAGCTGAGAAATAGAAGGAATTAAAGAAAAAACCCTAAAGCACAAAATTAAATTGAATGTTAAGAACTTCTCAAAAGAAGGATGCCATAAAAATAAATATTAATAGCAACCGCCTATTTACATCTTTGAACAATTATCTGAAGTACTTGGTAGAAGCGACTGGATTAAGTGTGAATGGACCCATTATCTCTATGAAGCTAGTTGTTTTTTGAACATGTTTGGCTTCCGTGGCAGTGCCTGCCATCAGATTTGTTGATATTCACACTCTTTAGGGGGAACCTATTATTGTAGCTGGCTGTCTATTTCATTGTAATGTGTCAATAAAATGTTGGCATATTTAACAACAGGCATAAAGAACTCATAACACACTAAATATCATGACTAGAATTTCAACAACTCTTCAAACAGTCCAAAGAAAAATATATCATTCATGGTTTTGGCCCTAGTTCCTGTGTGATACAGAGAAAATGTACTTGACCATTCATGATTATCTTAGGTGAGGAATAACAGAAGTTTCTAGCATGTAATTAGAGGGGTCTAATAGGGTCATATCTAAATAAATATAATCCCAATGTTTATGAATTGGAGCTAGTGATTTTTCCCCCAGACATGTTCAGACATTGGGATTCTACATCATGGTGTCCAGGGATCACTATATTTACAAAGAACCAAATTTACTGAATATTTACCTTGTGCAAGGAATGGTTTTATGAGCTATCATCCCAGAGATAGATTCCGTCATTACCCCTATTTTACAGAAGGGGTAAATAAGGCAGAAACAGACTCAACAATGTGTCCAGGGTCACACAGGTATGACCAGTAGGGCCAGGATACAAACTTGGGTGGTCTGTCTTCATAGCTACACCTGTAAGGTCTTTAAAAACTTGTCAAATATGTATATACATGTACACGCACATTGCTTAAATCTCATGAAATTGCCAACATTCAACTGGCCTTCAACTTTCAAAAACAGTAATTTCACAGTACAATAGTGCAGTGTATTAACAAAACATTGACTTGATTATGAATGCAGAGAAGAACTGAGTTAAGTGAACTCAGAACTGAGTTAAGTGTTGAGTGTTGCTACTACCATGGACATATTAGAGAACAGTAAAGTCCTCTGAAAAGTCTCTATTTACTAATACAGAAAGCATCTTCAGTTTTTTTTATCATCTCAGAAGCTACTAGAGAACTTAAGCCAAATGCTAATACAATTTTAGTAATTATTAACTTTTATTTAACACCTACTAGATGCCACACACTATTTTAAGTGTTTCCTATGTATATTATCTCATTTCCTCCCCCATAGTTCTATGAGGCAGGAATTCTTATGATCCACATTTTACAGATGGTAAAAGTGAGCCCACTGATGGGCTAAGTAACTTGTCCCTGGTCACACATTTGTGATGTAATGGAACCAGGCAACTTGATTTTGGAAACTGCTGTTAACCACAATGCTAAGTTGTTCCCACAGAATTCCATATGTCCAGTTGAATTTCCTCTATGGAAAAAGGAATATTAATTTTTTTAAAAGCTACTATAAATGAACCTGTGCATTTATTTTACTAAGAAGAGCATTCTACTACTATTTAAAGTTTGGGAACAGTTCAGAGGAGAATGCTGTAATCCATTCATAAAGCCTAGCGGCTCTACCTTCAAATGTCTCCAGGATCCAACCACTTCTCACCACATCCCCTGCTCGCACTCCATACCAGCTGTCATCATCCGTCCCCTGGGTTCCCACACAGCCTCATCACATTTTCCTCTCCTGCCATCCTGGGACCTTGAATTCCTTCTCCAAACAAAAGATATTGTTGTGGTCCTTATAAAAATAAGCCAGATCACATCACTCATATTCACAATCTCCAAAGGCCCTCGGACATGCATCTTAGATCTCGCCCTTCCCAACCCCACTGATCTGATCACACCTACAGCCACACTCCGTCCCTGGCAGGTCCTCAGACAAGCTGGGCATCACCCACCTTCCTTCTCTTTCCAATGTGCCCTTACTTCCTTCAAGACTGCTCTCACGGTCCCACTCACAGAGGCCTACCCTGATAACTTTATTAAAGATTGTGACTAGGCTACCCAGCATGCTTACCCTTCCTCACACTCTACTTTTTAAAAAATTGTCACCTAACATACCCATCACCTCCTTGTTTATTGTGGGTTTCCCACCATTCTTGATGTAAGTGACGCAGAGGCAGGGGTTCTGGGCTCCTATTGACTGGATGTCCGGCCACCTGGAGCAGTGCCTGGCATGGGGAAGGCATTCAATACGTGTTTATTGAATGAGAGAATAAAGAAAGCAGCAGGGATTATAAAATATGAGACTGGGGAGAAGGATGAATAGAGGGATAGAAAGTACAGAACTGAAGAGTGAGGTTGCCCAACATTGAGATTAGACACCAGAAGGAAGAAATTCTAAAGAACTATAAGAAAAAACAGTGGATATGTGATTTTTTAAAAAGTGTGCATAGTTATACGCAATATACCTCCAGATCCACTGGTGAAACTAACTGATTTGGGTGAAACCTCCCAACTGACTGCTCCCCAGCCTCACCCTGAACGACCACAGATGACACCAACAGGGTACACCTCCCCAGTACATCCTCAGAGATGAAAGGAAAGAATGGTAAAGCCACCCATTTCAAGTGCCACTGGGTCATTTTTAATAACCAGGGTGGACTTAACAAGCACTTGTCTTCTCAGGACCAAAAAAAAATGTGACAGGATCCAAGTAGAATTCTCTTTGCTCATCTGAACAAACAATGTAAATGCTTTCTGCAATGGAAAATGTCAGGTCAACTGATGCAGAAGTGTCCAAGCTAATATTATTTTTTGTATCAATGGTTGCCATGGTGACATTTATAAAGATTTAGCAATGACCACGCAGTGAATACTTTTAAGAGACTGTTGGAGGCAGGAAAAGAAGTTGCAGTCTACCCTCTGTCTTCACAAATCACTCTCATCCCACTTGCTCCCATTAAGTGGCTCACTTCTTTGATTGCACTTGGCATGCCCATGAAAGATGAGTTTTATATTCTATCATTTCAGGCTTGAAGCCTGTACTGTGCTTTTCCATTTGGTCTGCATTAAGGCTTTATTCAGTGATTCACAGTGCCTTTTCAAAGGTCAGCAGGTCATTGCTTCATTTGCCAAAAGTGTCTCTTAATCCTGGTCTCTTCCTCCACCAGGGCACCCAAGTTCTAAGGCTTCCCACCCCTTAGTTACCCTCTGGAAGGAGTTTCTATGTGGATTTCCATTGCCAACTTTATGCAACAGCCACACTTTAAACACATTTTAGCAGAGTATCTTAACCACTCCCTTCACGCCCAGGGGATTGCAAGCTCTGAAAGGAAGCAGGTATCTCTCACTCATGTTTGTAGTTTCCAGTATGAGTAACATGACACATTAAGCTGGGGAGGGGGCAGTTAAACCCTGAAAACACTTCTAGCACTAGGTCCTAGAGAGCTTAGTGAATGCCACCACTAATTCCCACTCATGCAAATCAGAAATCCTAATGTCTTCTTGCCACCTTACTCTCCCTCAACCCAGGCCTTTGCATTTTACCTTAGACTCCTGGGTCTGTCCACATCTCCCCCTCCCCACCCTCCATTCTGTAATTGTCTTTTCTTGGGTCTCTAATCAGTTTTTCCAACATGAGTGAGCTCTCATAGGCATAAAAGGGTGATGCTATGACCCTCTACTTAGAACATTCTGAGCCCAGTATTTTCAGGGTGCGGACGACACCCTCTAACACAGCCTCAATGCCTTGAGTTCTCCCTGGGCTCCTGAACCATGCCCCCTTCTTCCATCTCATCACAGTGGCCACTTAATTGGCCTTTTTATTGAGTTCTCTACCTTGGGCTAGATACCCTCACTGAGGGCTCTGGAAGTGCCAGGCCCTCCACTGTCTAGTGTTGCCAACGTTGCAGCTACGCACTGCATGCATGATTGTTTGATGAACCGCAAGTCCCAATGGAGGACTAGGGTTGGTTCTGTGTCCACAGCTAGCATGCCATCTGGCACTAGAAGGCACTCGGTGAACATTTATGATAAACAAATATCCACGGACTGTCATCACTGGAAACAGTACAATTCATAATGATTAGATGTCTGCCTGCACAGTTGGTCATGAGGGGCTTGTCACTTCTGCTGGCTATGAAGGAAAAACCAAACACAGACTTCAAAAGGCATTTTGGATCTTGGACACTTAAGCAAGGCTCACAGTGGGCACTCAAATATTTATCCATATTATTTCGAACAGGACTGAGGAGAAGCCAAAATGTGCCATTTTCCCTAGGAGTGTGGCTACAGTAAGAATGTTTGGCACCTGAAATGCTGTCACTAAAGGAGGGAGAGTGACACAGGGCTCCTCAGTCCAGAGCATTGGCCTCTGACTTCAGTACTGATTTGCATGTGCTCAGTGGTTCCTCCTGCTAGAGAAATAAAAGAGCAGAAAAGCAAAAGACATTTATGTGGCAATCAGGGGTGGGTGGAGGGAAAGCCAGGCAGACAGTGAGTCTCCATCCCTGGCCCCTGTGGTGGACAGAGTCAGCCCTCGGCTCCTCCACGCCCAGTGCCCTTAACCTTGACTTGGTCCACGTTGCTTCATTTCTTTTTATCTGCTTTTTCGTTTCTAAACTAAGTAACTAAATCTGCTTCAAGGACCATTGAGAGGATTAAGTGAAATAATTGAGGTAAAAGCACTTAGTGAGCTCTAAGTGTCATGCAGGGTGTGTGTGTTGCAGTTATGACATGGTGGCTCACTCACAATAATGCCACTTGGCGACTCGCCCTCAGCCAGTGCAGCCCAGAAGTTCCCGATGCCTCACTCCTTCCATCTCACTTAGGTGACAGCCCAGATGCAGAAGCCCTGAAGGAGGAAGTCTCTGGACCCTTGGTGGTATTGAATTTATAAATGCACTTCAAAGAGGAGCTGGGAAGAAGCATCCAGGAGCTCTTAAAAGCCACTCTGCTGGTGCTGCTGATTTGGTTACATGTCTGATGGAAAGGAGGCAAGTGTAGGAATTCACATCTGCTAGGACATAACAGGCCTCGTATTTTTAAATAAACACACAAGAACTTATACTATATTATCATGTCTGCTGGTCCTAATAATATTTTTTCCTCAGTCTTGCAGCCATTGCTGAAAGCATTTTTAAGGCACTTATTTGAGAAATTCTCTCAAGAGTATATACCTCATTATTTGGAAATCACTGCAAAAACTCATGTCGTTGAAAATGGATAGGGTTTTTTTGTTTCGTTTTTGTTTTTTGTTTGTTTTCAGGCAGAAACAAAATGAGTTAGCACCAGACTAATGAAGAAGGTAGTCAACTAGTGTAAGAACCACTAGACATTAAAAACAAAAACAAAAACCCCGAGGTTTTGACTATACATACATTCAACTGAATTCTTAGAATAGTTTAATGTGCTACTTTGGAAGGAAGTTCAAAAACTAGTTCCAAAAAGATTCTGAGCCACCAAACCGTCTCTACGCACAAAGAAAACTATCATTTATTGAGTGCTTACTATATGGGCCAGGCACTCTGTAAGGACTTTCATATACTCTATAAACTTCCCCTGAAGTTTATTATACCTGTTTTACAGATGAGTGGTTAGGCAACTGCCCAAGGTCAAAACAAGTAGAATTGCACTCATCTGCATAGAAGAATCACTTGACTATCTCCTCTAGAAGAAGACAGCTTTCCTTGGAGTGAATGTACCCTGATGATTTTTTAAAATTTGTATCATGTAATATTCAAGCTTCTTTTAATGCAAAAACAGTACATTCCAACAAATATCCAAGATTAATGGAATCTGGGGCCTGTTCATAATGGAACAGGGTTTTACAAATGTACAGAAACCCCACTGCCTGGGAGCCATGATGCGACCCTTTCAAATGGGAAGCAGAAATGAGCCTGATAAAAATCTGGAAATGGGTAACAGATAATGGCATTCGTATCCAGGTGCCATTATGCTTACGTGGAGAGTTTAAGCTGGTAGTATAAAGAATAATTGTGTATTACAATTAATTATATATAAGCTGTACAGCCTAGGTATTACAAGCTGAGTTTGAACCTGACTCTGGAGTCTGCTGCCTGTGTAGTAAGTTATCCTTCAAGGCCTCAGTGTCTTAGTCACAAAGCAGGGATGATCACATCACCCTCTTCACCTTGTTTGAGAACCCAATATGTGAAGCTATTCCAATTGTGCCTAGCACGTAGTGAGCACGTTGTAAATGTTAGCTGTAATTGTTAACGTGTATGTAAAAATACATCACTCTGCCCTAGGGGTCCCTATCTGGGGAAGGGCACAGCAGGACAAACATTCACATTTTACAAGTGTACTTAGTCTTTGACAGTGGCACTTTAATCCCTTCAGACTGCATCAAGCATGAGTCTTTTGAACTTCAGGAGTCTTTCTTTGCCAACATTACACAGTGTCTGCAACTAATTAAATGATAGTTGCTAAAGTGAAATGTTTCCAGGATCATTTGTGTATAATCCTTCAAAAAATAATTTTTTGCACTCCACATGATGATGAATAAACATTCTTTTCCTGTAGAAATCTTGTGATCTTAATCATATTTGGCCATAGTGTTATTTTTATGAAGTTGAGACAGGCACAGTTACTCCAAAGTTGCAGATCAATAAAATAGATGACAATGTTTTCTACAACAGAATGTTCTATCATTAGGTCTGGACTTGTTAACAGCCATATTTACAAATTATTGGGGAATTTTCCCTTGTTTTGTAATTGTTAACGCCCATTTTATGTGAAGAGAGAGACAAAGTTCTGGGTCCCCTGGAGTATCTACGTAACTGTAGAAGTCCCTGGTTCTGCCAGCAGATAGATCCCTGCTGCTTCTCCCGATCTCACACTGCCAGGAGATGTTATAGAGGGGCTGTCTGCAGACTCAACAGCCGCCAGAGATGGGACCCTGAAGGCAAAGCTTCATAACAGCAAGGCAAGGCTTGGCAATTCGGGGTAAGAGAAATACTACAGTTTATCCATACTTCAAGTGTATCCCGGATGAAATAGGCTTTTGTCTAATTACCTGGGAAGCCAACAACTAAAGCAGTCTTTTTATGGGAAAATATTTTGTGAGTTCCAAATAATCAATCTATAACTGGACTTATGGATGTGAATGTTTACAAACTCACAATTATTTGGTTTAATTTTAACCTCTTATAGTTTGTATCGATCATGTAGCATTTACTTGGTTACCTCTCTAGAAAAATCTATGAAGACTAAACAAAATTATTGACAGTTTCATTACTATCTCAAATCCTTTGTATGTGAGCTAAATAAAATATTTTTTGCCTCCCGCATATTGATAATTTTTTCTAGTAAGACCCGAGGAAATTCATTGTATTGCACCCATTGTGACCTTAGTTATAACATTTTGAAATTTACCTTTGTGTACTCTAAAGCATGAATTTGTTACTTAGCCTATCTTTATATTGCCTGCTGATCTGTCTTTTCATTTTATTTTGATCTTTGATTCAGATACTATGATAACATCCAGATGCGAAAAACACATGTACTTCCAACAACTCTCCCCCATAGGCCCCCGTTTCCTACAAGCCTGTGTGCTGGATTTTTTTTTTTTTTTTTTGCAGTTCTGGGTTACAGAGATGCTAAAAGTAATCTAAAGTGTTTGTATAAAAATGGAAATAGCACAAGAGCTGATTAAAGCTAAACCTAAAATTAGATGGGTTTCCTTGATTAATGGCATAGCGACAGCCTGATGAGTGAGGAGACCGTCCACAATCCACACTCATCTAGATTCAGTAACTCACAGAGTGAAGACTCTCATTCCTGCCTTACAATTAATTTTTAAGAAAATGCTTCTTCAAACAAACATGTAGAAAGACTAAACAATTTTGGCAGTACAATCAACCTGACAAGAGTAACTTTGTAATTTTAACTTCTTCAAATTTAACACACATGTGCAGGAAGAGACAAGCGGCTACAGAACAAAGTCGGAGCCCCAGGTAAAGTACAAGCTCATCTAAACAGGGGAATTAAGCCCACAGATCCTAAAAGTTCTTGAGAACACTGCAGGATGCCCGCTGCCGCAGCATTCTGAAAATCTGCATTTGTTCAGGTACATTGATCAGGAAGAGGAACATTTGCACATTTATTGAAAGGAAAGTAAATGGCAATGGCAGGCGTTGTTATCTGACTCGAATGTTACATTCCATACTACAAAGTAATTTCCAAGACTTTATGTTGGGGGAAGAGAAAAACAAAGAACTTGCCATCTTCTGTGGTTTTCTTACGGCTGCACAAGAGAACTTCTTCCTAAGAAGCGCCGAGCTTCTAAAAAGTTAGTGATGTACTGAATGAGATGTCCAATGAGAAACTCCAATGTTTCAGTATAATACATAATTATTATACTTAACAGTTTAATTAGTTTAATTTTAAATAGTTTAACTTTTAAAATTTGCTTCGAGTAAAGGGGAGAAAAATGTACTTAAACAATCATTAAAATAAAAAAAAATTTGCTTCATTTGCTAGGCCTGAAGCATTCTGTGGTCTGTAAAGTAAAAAGATACTTAAAAAGAAAAGGAAGGGGCATGTAAAAAAACACAGCAGACAGTCTGAAAGAGCCCCTAATGGCCAAGGCTGGAACAATTTGAGCAAATAAATAAGGGTAGTATTGGATTATAACCCGAGAATGACTACCCATGAATTCATAGTGCTAAAAAGAAATAACTGAATAAGTAAATAAATGAGAAAGAACTACTCTTCTTTACAGAAAACTCCAACCAACAACTGCAGGATGAATGAAGAAAATAGGAAAATCTGTTAGAAAATCACAGGAACAATTGCTACAGGCATGACCCACCAATGATGCTAACATCAGTGCGTGAAAGTTTAAGTTTCAGAGTATCTCTCCACAAATATTTCTTAATTATAAAATGATACATGTTGACACTACAGCAGAGCAGCCCAGCAGAACCATCTTAACCAAGTGATGAAAGTTGAAATCATCAGTAGTAAGTCACATGGACAGCAAGGGCTCCCAGACAGGACCTCAATCTAATCACAAGTCAACCTGAGACAAAGTGTGGGACATTCTACGAAACACCTTGATGAGTTACTTTTTAAAGTATTAAGATTGGCCCTGGCAGGTGTGGCTCAGTTGGTTGGAGCAAAACTCTCGTTATCCAAAGGGTCATGGGTTCAATTCCGGTCAGGGCAGAGGGCTGAGTTGCCAGTGTGGTCCCAGTCGGGCCTGTGCGAGAGGCAACCAATCGAAGTTTCTCCCTCACATCGATGTTTCTCCTCCTCTCTCTCCCCCTAAGATCAATAAGCATGTCCTTGGGTGAGGATTAAAAAAGAGTGACAAGGTTAGAAGAGACTGAATAGAGCATAGTAAGTTGACTGATGTGCAGTGCGGGATCCTGAGTGCATCTTGGAACAGAAAAAGGGCGTTAGTGAAAACACTGCAAAATCTGGCTGGAGTATGTAGCTCAGTTAAAAGTATTGTGCTGATGCCTATTTCTTAGTTTTGTTCATTTTACCGTCTTTAGGTGAACGGTTAACAGTACGGGTAGATGGGAGTGGGATATATGGGGAATCTCTATTACATTTACTACTCCTCTGTTAAGTCTAAAGTTGTTTCAAAATGCTGTTAAATAAATAAATAACATAAAAATTTGCTTAGTTGCTCAGTATCCAGACTGAGTTGCATCTTAAAGGATGAACAAAAGTTAAGCAATGAAAATAGAATTAATAGCTTAGGTAACAGAAAAATTAGACGTATGACTTGGCTCCATTCCTTACTCAGCCAGGCTGTGTGATCTTGGGCAAGCTATTTATCTTGCTAAGGCTCAGTGTCTTCATCACTAAATAGGGGGTGAGGCAGGGTATCTAACTCATAGAGCTAAGTGATGATTGCATGTAATAAGTCATATAAAGAGAGTAACATGCCTGATATATTGTAGAAAGCCAATCAGTGTTAACCATGGTGACAGTGGTTATGCAGACAACATTGACAATAGTGATCATGAATAGCCTGTCTGTTACTGGTCAGTTGCACAAATCTCCTTCTATGAAGCCCCGAAGAATATCCCATCCCCACACCTCAGACATAGAAGATGACAAAGCTCTAGTCTATATACACATTACTACTTCAGGTCCTATCCAAGTACCCCTGATGCCCTCCTGCCTCTTCCCACCAGTTTTGTTCAGAAGTTTATTGAGCACCTATTGTGTGACTTAGGACTAGCTACACAAGGGCAGCAAGAAACAAAGATAAAATAGAGTTGGTCTTTGGTTTGGAGGGGGAAATATGGTTGGCCCTTGAACAACGCAGGTGTGAACTGTACAGGTATGCTTATGTGTGGAGTTTTTCAATACATATATTGGAAAATCTTTTGGAGACTTGCAACAATTTGCAAAAATCTGAAGAAATTTATGATTTTTCTTTTTTTTTACTTTTTAAAAATTCTTTATTTTATTGATTATGCTATTACAGTTGTCCCATTTTCCCCCTTCACTCCCCTCCACCCTGCCCACCCCCTCCCACCCACATTCCCCCCTTTAGTTTATGCCCACGTGTCATAAGTTCTTTAGCTTCTACATTTCCCATACTATTCTTGCCTTCCTCCTGTCTATTTTCTACCTATTGTCTGTGCTACTTATTCTCTATATCTTTTCCCCTTCTCTCCTCCTCCCACTTCCCTGTTGCTAACCTTCCATTTGATGACTTTTTTTTTTTTACTGTTCATATTTTTAATCTTCTTTTTCTTAGGAAGTCCCTTTAACATTTCATATAATAAGGGCTTGGTGATGATGAACTCCTTTAACTTGACCTTATCTGAGAAGCACTTTATCTGCCCTTCCATTCTAAATGATAGCTTTGCTGGATAGAGCAATCTTGGATGTAGGTCCTTGCCTTTCATGACTTGGAATACTTCTTTTCAGCCCCTTCTTGCCTGTAAGGTCTCTTTTGAGAAATCAGCTGACAGTCTGATGGGCACTCCTTTGTAGGTAACTGTCTCCTTTTGTCTTTCTGCTTTTAAGACTCTCTCCTTATCTTTAACCTTCGCTAATGTAATTATGATGTGCCTTGATATGTTCCTCCTTGTGTCCAACTTCTTTGGGACTCTCTGAGCTTCCTGGGCTTCCTGGAAGTCTATTTCCCTTGCCAGGTTGGGGAAGTTCTCCTTTATTATCTGTTTAAATAAGCTCTCAATTTGTTGCTCTTCCTCTTCCCCTTCTGGTACCCCTATAATTTGGATGTTGGAATGTTTATAGGTGTCCTGGAGGTCCCTAAGCCTCTCCTCTTTTTTTTGAATTCTTGTTTCTTCATTCTTCTCTGTTTGGTTGTTCCTTTCTTCTTTCTGGTCCACTCCATTGATTTGAGTCCCAGTTTTCTTTCCCTCACAATTGGTTCCCTGTGTGTTTTCCTTCATTTCTCTTATTGTAGCCTGTATTTGTTCAACTAATTTATGACCAAAGTCAGCCAATTCTGTGAGCATCCTGATCACCAGTGCTTTGAACTGTGCATCTGATAGGTTAGCTATCTCTCGGTCACTTAAAAAAAATGGCTCTGGGGCGTTCAATTCTGTTTGAGCCATCTTTTTAATTTTCCTTTGATCTGGTCATGTCTGTTAAGTAAGGGCAGCGGAGCTTTAGGTGTTCACCAGGGCGGGGTACCCCAGTTGCTGGGTTGTGACCTTGTATGTGGGGGCAGGGTCTGAGAGGGAACAATGGCACCTGCTCTGCTCTCTCTAGGACTTCAGTCCCCTTTGCCGCTTCCCACAATCAAACTGGGTCTTTCTGGTGCTGGCTTCCAGGGGGGTGGGCTTGTGTACTTTCTTGGACCCTGTGGGTTTCCCCGAGAAGTCTCCTGTGAGGCTGAGAGATTCTCCCCGCCTCAGCTCCCACAGGTGTTTTCAGTCGGTGCTCTTAGGCTTTGTTTCCTGGCCCTGGGTCCCTGGGTTGCGTGGTCTGTGTCGCTGCCTGTTTTCACTTAGTTTGTCTGCGCTCGAATGTGTGGCTGCGAACAGCCATCTGCCTTGCACCCCTCACTGGGTCTTCTCGTTGCCTCCCGTGCCCAGGGTCCTCCATCAGTCCATCAGCTTCCTTCTGCGCCCTGCGCACCTGCGTCTGCCAGCCAGTGCTTTGTCTTGCCGGGACCCCTTGACCCCTCTCCATTGGCCTCCGACTCCACCCCTCCTTACCGGTCTGGATGTACGGTAGTCCAACTTCTGTTCAGTTCATTTCTCTCTGTTCTGGTTGTTTTTTGTTTCTAAATTTTTGTTGTCCTTAGTTGTGGTTGTGCAGGGAGGCACAGCGTGACTATCTATGCCTCCATCTTGGCCAGAAATCCCTGATTTTTCTTAACACTTCCTTTTCTCTAGCTTACTTTATTGTAAGCATACAGTATATATATAACATATAACTTAAAAATGTATCAACTGTATTATTGGTAAGGCTTTGAGGCAATAGTAGCCCATTAGTAAAGTTTTGGGGGAGTCAAAAGTTGTATGTGGATTTTCAACTGTGAAGGGGCCTGCCAGCTCCCCCTAACCCCTGCATTGCTCAAGGGTCAACAGTAGACAGGTTACTTGTCTAGTGAGAGAATTCTACCTAGAGTCCCTTATAACTCTACCTAATAGGGTTTTTTTCTTTTTTCAAATAATACTAACATCTGTAGGGCATCTAAATTCATAATCAGAACTTTTCCCTTAAACAACCACATGGCCAAATATGTATTATCTATCATAAGGGTCTGCAAACGGGAGTATGGATACCTCTGAGAGCACACGGATTTTTTCTTTTGTTTTGTTTTATTTCTGAAAGTTTATTTTATTTTCCATTACCATCTAGTCCCCTTACATCCCCCCCACTCCATCACCATACTGTTATCCATGTACAGATTTTTTTTTTCAAAGGAGTATGCTGGCACTGGCCTGGTTAGGTCGCCTAGCTTTAAGATTCTCAGCTTCCACATCCTAAGGCTGTTCTGCCTGAGGAAGTGACTGCCTTCAAGCTTCTCCTTTCTTACTTCCTACTTCAAAATCCTTTCCTCCCACCAAACAACATGAAGGCAAACCAGCCCCCATGATTCATCTGTATACTGCATTGTCTCATGATAGTAAACCTCTAGAGGGCAAAAAGTGTTGCCCTCAACAAAGTAAATTTCAAAGTAAAAGATCAACACAGTAAATTTCTTCAATGACTGGAAATACTAAAAGTCACTAACAAACCCTGCAACTCAGGTAAGTTCTGACATTTTCCTTTCAACCAAAATGAAGAACGAATGAAGCAGCTAATGAATTAATTTAAAGATTTGGGGAATACCTGATGTAATATGGTAATCCTTTCATTTACATCAACTTTCGTATTGCAACAATTTCATTGATGCTTCTATAAGAAATGGAGAAAGAGAAAAAGAGAGAGAGAGGAGGGAGAAAGGGTGTCGCTCGCCTGTGTGTCATTTTAGGTATACAAAATATTTACCCGAAGATATGTAGAGAAATGTAAAAGATGCTCTACCTAGCTTATTAAAAGTTTATTTTCTAATAACATTTTCTTCATACGTTTAATACTTATCATAGTTTGTAACATAGTTGTGTTGTTTAGATCAAAGTGTCTACTGCTAATAATTATAATGACCAGTTAGTGCAGCAAATATTTCTAAAACTTAGAACATTATGGTTACATAAAATGAAAAATGAAGTTGAAATTTCAATTTCTATACCCATTTTGTTGCAGAGAATTATGATAGGTAATCAATAAAATACTTTCAAGCATAAAGCTATTACATTAGGGTAATATTCTGTGGTGAAATGGAATGGAAATACAAGACTGAGAAAAAGAAATGGTGCAGAATATCTGGGAAAGAAAAGTTTGTTCCTGTATTTGTGAAAAAGATGATGACAGATGGCAAACTGCTACAATGTCTATGATACACACAAAAGAGTGATGGACTTGTCTGATTATAAAAAGTATAACATGCACATGATATCTGAAATTACATGCTGTATAACAACTATTTTAATTTAAGATAAAGATTTTAGATGTGAACTTAAAAATGTGCCTGGGGTATGTAGTTTTTCAAAGGGTTCCTTTCTTTCTTTTTTAGGTGGCACACAAGCAAAATAGTGTGAAGACTGCTGATTCTCAGTGGAGTACCATCCCCTCCACACCCCAGAGCTTCCCTTCTCTCTCCACTACATGGTTTCTACCAATTCCTCTGGATGGCTATTTAAAAAAAGTCAAATATGAGAGAAAGCAAAGACTTTGTTGACATATCAAAGAATGTTTTTGAACATTAAGTGTGAAATATGGATCTAGATTTCCCAGAGGTGTAGCCACATTTGCTAGGGAGCCCCCAGGGTATACTCAAGCCCTGATTGAGTGCAAAACATCTGTGGGTGTTATGGCTTATGTGTAACAGGAGGACAGTCTAAGGAGGGTGCAGTAACTTTCCCCAGGGTATCTTCCTAGGGGTATATATTCAAAACATTCCCAGACTCTCCTATGGATTAAGCATGTTAAATATTTTACTTTTAAAGAGTTCATACTTTCAGATCCCAGAATTTCCAAGTTAAGAAGCTGTTTTTGAATATGTTGTTGTGTGTGAACTACTTCTTATCAGCTACTTCACAGAGCCCTGGCATAGCCCTAGCATCCTTTAAATTTAAGGAATTCTATTAAGGAAGTGAAGCTGAAAAATTAGGAAAGGAAAACCAAGACTTTAGTCATTAAAACTTGAGGAACGGTTTAAAAGATCAAGTTTAGTGCTTGTTTACAGAACCTCTTAAGGAACATTTCCATAAAAACAATTTTAAAAAATGCATCTTGATTATAATCTGTAGATTTGATTGGGCAACATTGCTTTCAACAGGACTGCATAGCATTTTAGAACAATTTGTAGTTATCTGGAATAGGAATACTCAGAATTAGTCCTGCAGAATCAGAGGTATGTAAAGGAAGAAATAATTAAACAAAACAACAGCAGCCTTGCTGTGGTGAACCAGATGTTTTTAGTTAGGTGGTCTCTAAATGTTGTTAGCAATATTGGGACCTACTGTATTCAGTTAATCCAATGCTTAATATCAGTCACCTTTTAATTCAGAATTACTGTCACTGCTGTGTCCATTACCAAAGCAGCAATTAAGAATCAGCAGGGTTCATGCACAATTAGATTAAAATATTTTTGAGGCATAATATATAAAATAGTCTTCAAATGAGGGATGCCTCATTGTGAGAGAGCAGCCCACCTGAGGATGAGAAGCAGGGATGAGGAGGGGAAGCCCATTCTTGCCCTCCGTAGGGATAAATGCATTTTCCTGCACAGTTTATAACACCCTAATGGCTAATGTAGAAACATGTACTTCTCTTACATAGAGGCAAAAACAGTTTTTTCCTTTTCTCTGTAAGATTTCCAAGAATGGACAGCTTTCCATGGCTAACTTTCAATGCCCCGGAGTGGTGGATGTTTATTTGGTGTCCCTCAGTGGGATTCATGATATATTTCCTCATCCTACAAATTATAAGTATAATGAAATTGTACTTTTATAGTAAAGTTCAGCTATACAGACCTCTTGGTTTTTGTTACTTGAGATAAACGAACTTTGCTCAGCACTGAAGACATACCCCTTAAACAGTTGTAGTCAGTGCTAATTTCTTTTACATGTTCACTATGATTCAAGCTTTCTAAAATGCACACTAATGGGTCTTTAAAAGGGGCATTTCATTGGTTATGGGATGGTTATTATCACTTTTATAAGGAGGTATAATATAGCACAGGACGTCTAGTGTGGAAGGAGTGGACTACCCTATTGTAAAAGGCAAGAGGCAATTTGCTTTAGATTGTCTAAGATTTCCCATATCCTCCTTTGCATTCAGATTGTCAGTGGTCACTTCTTAATTGTGTCTTTGTGCCTTCTGATCATTTCTCAAACAGCTAGATGTCACAGCTGCATTTAAAGCAAGACTACATAGGCTGTGGCTTCATCTAACTCTATAACCAAGAAGACCGTGTTGTAACATTTATTTTTGCAGATTAATTTTGTCATTCCCTAAAATTTGGCATTTTGGAGAAGAGAATTGTCAAATTATTCAATCTGGAGAGAAGAGGTGCTGCTTTTCTATACTTCAAGAGGACTTTTGAGTTAAATACACTTACAGTAGCTGACTTGGGTACTGAACTAACACTTATATTTTTAACATAAAAAATGTACTTAAAATTTTAAATAAGTGGCTCACCAGCTTCTAGAGTATAAGCCATTCTTATGTCGGGAACTTCCTTTACTCACACAGGTTTTATTTCTCTGCTGTTGCTTAGCAACTGAGATGTGGCAAGAGATGTCAGAGGTTAAGGAGCAGACCAAAGTCATTATGGAAAGCAAGTCTTATCAGCATTTTCCATCTAACTTTGTAATCCTTGAAATAAAATAGGTTTCATTGTATTGAATAGTCTCTATTTTGTCTTTTCAAATGCCAGTTTTTAGAAATTTTTTCTTTCTGAATGTAAGTCCAGTACACATGGAGAATTTTAATTATGTGCATTGCTCCAAGATGAACTTCTCTATTACGCTGGCACACTTCAAAGGTTAAAGTGAAAAACTTCTGGCACTGTGAAGTCATATACTGTGTGGAAAGTGGTTGTGAACACATTTGAAAGCATTCCAAGAGTTATCAGCAATACTCATTGACTCTAAATGTCCTCTCTTTGAACCATTAGTTAATGTTGAATAAAATTCCATTTTCAAATACATTGGCCTCCTTATTAAAAAATTATTCCTTAGAGATAGGAAAGCAAAATGTTCTATAAGTTTTCTTCTCTCTGTCCTGAAATGAGAAAGAATGTTATCAAAATTTAAGCATCTCCTTTGGTGTTTATTTTTTTTAGCCTGTTCTGTACCAAATGCTAGGCCCCTAAGGATTCGTAGCTCATGGATAGTTAATTGCATTTCAGCATGATGCATTTGAAGACTTCTTTCCCAGTGGGCACAACACAATATGCTTTAATGACATTTCATTTCTAGGCAATGTGGTTGTTCCATGGCTCCTAGCCCACATTTTTTAAGTTTTCAAACTAAAGGTTTAAAGGTAAGGCAACCTGAGTTAGAATCACCTTCCTTGTTGGCTTGTAGGGGATCCAAAATTATTTTTGAGGAAAATTTTTATCTTTGGTTGTAGGTCCTCCCTCATTTTTGTCTCAGAGCGAAGCCGCTGTGATCATCCATTCACAGTTGCGTCCTTAAATTTCACTGGAGAAAATTAGCTCTATCCTTTCTGGATTAAATCACAAGCATTGAACTCCCAAGTTTAGTCAGAGATTTTAAACCAAGACTCTATGCTGAATAATTCTATCCAAAACCCAGTGGGGGAAATATATCCATGAATATAATTGCCTGAAGTATATGGGGACTACCTATTCCTCTAAATTTTCTGAATTTTACTTTTGGACAGAAATGTGTATTTGGAATCATTGGCCATTTTTTATTTTGATTTTTATTTGTAATATATTTTATTGAATATGCTATTACAGTTGTCCCATTTTCCCTCCCTTTATTCTCCTCTGCCCTGCACACTCCCTCCCACCTACATTCCCCCCCTTTAGTTCTCGGGCCATACATATAAATTCTTTGGCTTGCCCATTTCCTATCCTTAACTTCCCCCTGTCTATTTTCTACCTACCCTTTATGCAACTTATTCTCTGTTCCTTTCCCCCTCTCTTCTCCTGCCACTCCCCCACTGATAACCCTCCATGTGATCTCCATTTCTGTGATTCTGTGCCTGTTCTAATTGTTTGCTTAGTTTGTTTTTGTTTTTGTTTAGGTTCAGTTGTTAATAACCCTCAGTGTGTTGTCATTTTACTGTTCATATTTTTAATTTTCTGTTTCTTAGATAAGTCCCTTTAACATTTCATAGAATAAGGACTAGGTGATGATGAACTCCTTTAACTGGACCTTATCTGGGAAGCACTTTATCTGCCCTTCCATTCTAAATGATAGCTTTGCTGGATAGAATAATCTTGGATGTAGGTCCTTGCCTTTCATGACTTGGAATACTTCTTTTCAGCCCCTTCTTGCCTGTAAGGTCTCTTTTGAGAAATAACCTGATAGTCTTATGGGCACTCCTTTGTAGGTAACTGTCTCCTTTTGTCTTTCTGCTTTTAAGACTCTCTCCTTATCTTTAATCTTGGGAAATGTAATTATGATGTGTCTTGATGTGTTCCTCCTTGGGTCCAACTTCTTTGGGACTCTCTGAGCTTCCTGGGCTTCCTGGAAGTCTATTTCCTTTGCCAGATTGGGGAAGTTCTCCTTCATTATTTGTTCAAATAAATTTTGAACTTCTTGCTCTTCCTCTTCTCCTTCTGGCACCCCTATGATTCAGATGTTGGATGTTTAAAGATGTCCTGGAGGTTCCTAAGCCTGTCTTCATTTTGTTTGAATTCTCGTTTCTTCATTCTTTTCTGGTTGAATATTTCTTTCTTCCTTCTGGTCTAAACTGTTGATTTGAGTCCCAGTTTCCTTCCCATCACTACTGGTTCCCTGTACATTTTATTTTATTTCACTTTTCATAGCCTTCATTTTTTGCCTCTAATTTGCAACCATACTCAACCAATTCTATGAGCATCCTGATTACCAGTGCTTTGAACTGTGTATCTGACATGTTGGCTATTTCTTTGTCTCTTAGTTGTACTTTTCCTGGAGTTTTGATCTGTTCTTTCATTTGGGCCATTTTTTCTTTTTTCTTTATTTTTTGTCTCTGTGCGCATGTTACATAGTAAGGGGCGGAGCCTTAGGAGTTCACCAGTGTGGGGCAACCCACTTTGCTGTGTTGTGACATTTATGTGGGGGAGGGGTCCAAGAGAGAACAATGGTGCTTGCTCCGCTCTCTGCCAGCTTTCAGTCACTTCCCCTGCTTCCCACTAGCAAATTGGGCCCTTCTGGTGCTGATTCCTGGGTGGGTGGGTTTGTGTACATTCTAGGATCCTGTAGGTTGCTCCAAGGAAGTCTCCTATGAGGCTGAGAGTTTCTCTCACCACCTCAACACCTCGGGGTTTACAATCAGTAGTTTAAGGCTTTATTTCTCCATGCTGGGACCCCGGGTTTCGCTGTTTGTCTCACTCCTCAGTTGTTCCTCCCAGTTTATTTTCACTCAAATGTGGGACTGCCCAGCTTGCCAGCCACCGCCTTGCCTCAAGTCCTCCACCCCCGCTGCTGGTCTTCGCCCCTCCTACTGGTCTGGATGAATGTTTTTTTCTTTAACTCCTTGGTTGTTGGACTTCAATACAGTTTGATTTTCTGTCAGTTCTGGTTGTTTTTGTTTTTAAATTTGTTGTTGTCCTTTTGGTTGTTCAAGGAGACCCAGTGTGTCTACCTATACCTCCATCTTACATTGGCCATTTTTACAATGCTTCTACTCCATTAGTACTGTGCAGCATGTAAATAAGCACATATTGATGAGGATATAATCAATAACTATATGAGTCTTCTTATTTCTGTTATAGGGTACAGGTGAAGTCATTGTCCTTTACATTACACTTTAAGAGCATTCACAAAAGTGTTGAATGCTCATTCCTTTTAGGTGTTAGTGTTAGAAAAGTTTGTGTCTTTATCTTACATATATTTCAAGTCTGTCACTGACCATGTTTTCTTCTTCACTTTCATTATTAGGAACCTGTGAGCCAAATGTGCAACTTACTTCCACCAACTGTACAGACCTTAAGGTATGTATTTATCACACTCATCTCGCCCTGGCTTTGCTTTTTCCTTTCCGTGTATTCTTTTAACCCTGACTTCCTCAACCATTTATTGTACTTGAGCAATGTGCTTTAGAGTGATGCACGGTATGAGTTTTAAAAATTAATAACAAACAAAATAGTTGCATGGATGATACAGAAGATAATCCTCTTATTCTTTTCTTAGTCCTCCCCTTTGTGAATACAAGTGGAATAAAGGGTACCCCATGCTGTCACCCTACTTACTGCTGCTGTGCACCCTGACATCCTGACATGGTGAGAGTTCAGAGCAGCAGGAGTTGGTGGGAGTTGGGAGGGCACAGAAGAGGGAAGGATAGAGATCTCACTGTTTGTCAGCAAGGAATTGAAAGTAAGATTCTGTGGCTACAGGGTCACTTCTAAGGAAAGTCAAGAAAATGCCAGTCAGGAACTTCGTGCATTAAATCCAAAAGTGACATTTAAAATTCTGACACATCCAATTTGTATAACATAAAAATGTCATCTTCACCATACATATTGATGAAGTAGTTTTATTCATATTAGAGCACAATTACTATACCACCATTTGTCCCCACACTTATGCAGTTCTGAAAATTATCCCAAACCTGACATTATATTTTCTTTTTATTCAATTATTTTATTGTTCAATTACAATTGTCTACATTTCCCCCTCCACCTCATCGATCCCTACCTTCCTCCCTTGTTTCCAACCCCCCTTGGTTCGTTCATGTGTCCTTTATAGTTGTTTCCAAAAAACCCATGCCCCCTTCCCTGCACTATCCTCTCCCAGCTTCCCTGTGTTACCTGACACTATGTTTTCTATCCCCACAAGTTAAAGAGAGCCTTCATTAAAAAAATAAAAACCCATATGAGGAATAAAGAAAAGTTACTTTGGCTAAATAAAATGCTTCAAAAGCAGTTATATATTTCCAATGAAAGGCTTTAAATATTTAATTAATAACCATAGGGAGGAAATACAACTATGGATTCTCAGAAGCTGCTGAGGCCACAGATATGGTGTGGATCCTCCTAAGTAGCTGAGATTTACCCATATTGCATAGAAAATCACTGAGAAAGAAACTGCATGTTGGAGCGTTAAGAAGCCTGTACACACACACTGTTTCAACAGTTTGGTGCGAAGACTCCCAGGCATCTCAACATTGTGCATTACCCTGGCTGTTTCCCATGGTCCTCTTCTAAATCTGTGCCCATCAGGACCCTCCTCCCATCTAGGAAAGAAACTCCAGGAAATTATTATTATAATTATTATTCATATAATATTTTCAATAAAAATAGCTATTTGTGCTTTTTAAAAACCAAGACAAGGTTAGACAACTCAGGTATTACCTAATTTCAATAAGTGGTAAGTGGAATACAAAGCTAATTTACATCCTTTGAAAAAATTGCCTAATATGCATACTTTTTAATGACATTTATAATATTTTCATGTTAAGATTATGTCTGTTAACTAGGTGTCCTTCACAGCTAATACAAAGTCAAAATTTCCTCTCCACACCTATTCTTTAATTATGTGATTTACTCTAATTTTCTAAGTATGACACAAAGACGTACCATGGATATGAGCTTCATATTAGAATCAGTTATTAAAAAATGTGACATACCAATATATTGCAAGTATTTCACTTATGGTTAAAAAATTCCTAATATGACTCCTCTGTCATCACAAAGTCAATATATCTAAAATTTATAATACTCGCCCTTCCTACCCAGTGGCTCTGGGTAAACAATCCTCTTCTGCCAAAACAAAAACAAAGCCAAAAACTGTCATGTGTTTCATCCCTGACTTGAAAACATCTTCCTATTTCTTCATTCCTTACATCTAACCTGTCTATCCCTCCTGTTGACCATCTGTGATGTCTGTCACTTCTTTTTTTGTTCTCACACTGATATCTGAGATTTGGGCTAGATTTTTTCTAAAGTCTCCCAACTCCAGTCTCTCACCAACTATTCCACTCTGTACTCCACTCTGCTGAAATCTTTTAAACCCTTGTTTGCAGTTACTGTCATTGTTCAATAACCTACAATAGCTCCTGTGCAGAAAGGAGTCACCGTAGCAGGCCTGAGACACTATCCTTAGAAAGTTCTGCTTGCAAGGCTGGCTCCTGGCTCACATTTGAAAACTTAGATTTCAGGAGAGTCTCCACTGCTCCCCAACTGCTAAGGGCAGCTCATGGCGCCCCCAAAAATGTCGTGCCAACAATGTGGTTCATGCTGAACACCACCGAGTTCTGGGATTCTGGGATTTTGATGGTGCGCAGATGATGTCTGTGTGACCAGTGCTTAGTAAAACCCATGGGCGCTGAGTCTCTGATAAGCATTCCGGGCAGACAACACGTGTCATCACGGTTTGATGCTAGAGGAGTCGAGTGTCTCCTGTGTGGATGACACTGGGAGGAGACTCTTGGAAGCTTGTGGCTAGTTTCCCCAAGATTTTGCCCCATGTGCCTCTGCCCGTTGCTGATTTTGCTTTGTATCATTTTGCTGTAATAAATTTTAGCCATGAATACAACTGTATGATGAATCCGGTGAGTCCTCCCAGCAAAGCACTGAATTTGGGACCCTGACATAACTGCCATGGCTTGTTGCATAGTTTCTAGCCTCTCTTATCCAACTTGTAAAGCCCTCCATACCTGTCCTTACTATTAATTACTTCTCCCAGTGGTTCTTCTGGATTCCAGTGTGTGCCCGCTAACTACTTCAGGCAGATCACGGCTGGTGCAGTAGGGATGGCAATTTACAGGCAGTAGCTCTCAGCCTGGGTGAAAGGACCTGGTTTCCATTTTTTGTTCCTTCTCTTGTGCTATTTCCTATTCAGTTCTGACTAATGCACAACCTTTCCAGGGGTTTACATTGTTACATATAAAATGTGAATAAAACTACAGGTACGAATAACATCCACGTTCAAGATTTTGGTTTTCTGCATAGATAACTTTACTGATTTGCAACTGACAGGTACATTTTATCAAAGTTAATTGTAAAGCAAAGCAGCACTGTAAAGGGAGCTGTAACTTCCATTATGAAAAGTCATTTGGTATAGTTCTGCAAAAATTTCTGGGTTCACTAAAAGAAATTGTGAGAAATATCTCAAAATTAGGTATTTAAAGGAAAATAGAATATGCTACAAATGTAGGAATAATACTCAAATACCACATGATACCCTCCTGATAATAGTATTATTTTTGAACATCACTTTTATAACAGAAAAGAATAAAGAGCAACCCAGTAGCTGGCAGGAAAGGGGTTGGATTTCTGTTCAGCTGGAGCCCCATGTCCCTCAGGATGAGGCAGGTGACACAGACAGGAAACAGCCCCTTCTGAAACATTAAGAACCTCTTTAATTAAGAACATAATAGATGAAACCTGACTGATGTGGCTCAGTGGGTTGGGTGTTGTCCTACACACCAAAAGGCCATTTGTTCGATTCCCGGTCAGGGCATTTGCAAGAGGCAACCAGTCAATGTTTCTCTCACTCTTTTTCTCCCTCCCTTCCCCTCTCTCTAAAAATGAATAAATAAAATCTTTAAAAACAAACAAACAAATAAAAAAGCAGGGAGCAAAATTTCCAACAAGAGCCCTCAGAAAATCCTCTGTTTACAGCTGCATCTGTATACATACTTTGCTAACTAGTCACCTGTAATACCAATTACCATTGAAATTGATTTTTCCAACAATCAATTAAGGCCTACAAAAGCCACTGAGGGAGCCATACATAAGACTCTCCAGCCTGAAGTAGGTTCCTAGGCTTGGCTGATAGGCAACTCTGTCCCTTTGAGGTCTAGGTACCATCCATATTTTAATGAAGTTGTTTGTACAATTACTTACAAAATAAATTTAAATTATATTTCAATATTCTTCTGTGTAATTCTTGGCACAGAGGAGAACAAATTATGGTTCGTGAATTGCAAAGCTAAGCACGAGAATGTGGCATTTTTGCCTTTGGAGAGCATTCAAACTTTTCTCTTAACTACTTCTTAAATTGCAATTGCTCAATCAAGTGAAAGCTGTTTCCAAAGTCTACGCATGTGTCCTTAGAGCAAATAATTTCTGACAAATCAGTCAGACCAGCACGTACTAAGGACAAAGGGAAAGGTGAGATGACATTGAAGCTAAACTCCATCTGTTCTCAATTCTAGCTTTCCTACTAAAAACTGAAAAGCAGAGCTTTTAAACCAGAGAAAAACTAGAGAACAATTAGCATAGCATGAATGGACAAATATTTTAAGAGGCATCATGCACTAAAAAATAATCTCCACATTTCCCTGATTGAATTTACATGTAGACTTGCTTGAACATTTATCAAATTCAGAGTTATAATCACTAAAAAAGGTCACTTATCATACATATACATTAATGTTAGGAATACAAAACTTTTACCTCCAAATCCTAAGAGGGCCTTGGAACACAGATAGAGACAGATGAGGGACGGCATGCTGCAGTGCAGCACTGTCAGTTACCACAGCACTGGCGCTCCGCATCCATCCCTCCAGGGACAGCAGCTCGATGAAACACAGAAAGATCCAGGGTGGGAAACGCAGTCGTTTTGCTATCACATCCAGATAGCCTTCTTGAATGCAACACTCCAAAACAAACCAGAAACAGGAACTAATAACTGCACAGCATTTCCCAGTGTCCTTCAGATTCTTCTCCTCATATTATTCCTGGTTCCCAGGGTAGCTTCTCTGCATGACTGTGCAAAACTCTCAAAAGTGCTGTGGAAGTAGCTTCCAGCAGCAGGCAAACAGAAAGACTAAAGTATCACAGGTATTGAACATTGTATTGAATTTTCAGTTTAATCATGTATTTTTAAATCCTTAGTTTTCCCAGTTGCCATATTAACACACACTGCAAATATCTACAGACAGGGCCACTGAGATCACTAGAATAATTGCACTGATTTTCCCTCTTCGTTTTGCAAGGACTCCACTGAAGCTCTTCCCTTCCACTTTCCTTTCCCATATTTCTTCCAAGGGAGCCTGAGTTCATTTAATTTGCTTCATTCCCTAAAGCACAACATTAGCAGGACCACACTGGCTACACCAAAAAGCAGAGTCTCTTGTGAGCAAACAGGCTAAAGCCTGACAAAGCCAGTCCACTGGCTCCCGGTGGAGCGAGGCCTGCTCTGCCATTAGGGACTGAGAACCAACATGTTATGATGTATGCCTGTATTTACAGTACCATCTGTAAATATTAATTTAACTCTAAAGTCAACCCTATGAACACCACATTATCATTCCCATTTTTACAGATGCAGAAAGGGTCTCAAATGATGATGTTGCCCAACATCTCCTAGAAACTAATAAATAAATCACAAATGCAACAGAAAATTTATCAAAAGACATGAATATACATTTCATGGCAGAACAAACATAATGCCAATAAGCATGAGAAGAGGTGTTCAGCACCATCAGTAGTCAGAGAAATGTAAATTAAAGCCCCAATGAGATAATCATTTTACACCCATCAATGGGAGAAAATGAAAAAATCTAACAATTCTTTGTGTTGAAAGACTGTAGATACGCACGCCAATGAGAGTAAAATGGGGTAACTAACTGTGGGAAACAATTTGCTACTATCTCCAAAAGGTAAACATTCATACATCCTACAATACAGCAACACTATTCCTGCCCAAGGGCAATTCTTGTGCATGTGCCTGAGAGCCATGTTCAACAACGCGGAACAGCTCTCCCCATAACAATAGAATCCTGAAAACATGCAAATGGCCATCATCGAGAGGGTATAAATAAACTACAGTATCTTTTACACATTATAATATTAAACAATAGAACAAAACAAGTGTAGTACAGCATAGCGCAATATAGATGAATCTTCCCAATAAAAATTAGTCTCGAAGGGTTGTATGCAACATTGTGTCCTTTTTAGAAAGTTAAGAACAACTACAATGAAAATTTCCTTTCTGGAACACTTATAAGTGCAGTAAGCTCGCATGTGAAGGAATGGAAAGGAGTAACAGGAGTCTCAGGATGAGGCCACTGTTGGTGGAGACTGCATGAGGGAACAGACCAACAGTCAGATTAAATTTACTGTCAAAACCCTAGCTTTTATTTGAGAGGTGGTCTCACAGGTGCCTACTGCATTATGTAAAATGTTTAACTAATAACAAAACAAGTAAATAAAGAGATAACATCGATGAGAGTGTATCATTAACCAAAGATTATTAATAGACCAGTTTTGTATATGCAAGGTCCTAAAAACATGCAAACAAGAAAGAGAACCACCAACAAATAAACAAAAACTGGCCCCAGATCAGGTCCAACAGTCTTCAAAGCTCATACTGCCACCAGGGCAGGCCACTCCTCTGTTCTCAACTAGAGATGCGCAGAACAGTGCAGCCACTCCCATTCAACTTCGTCTTTCCAGATTGTGCAGAAAGGCAGGAAAGATATTACCATCAGACACCTCTGGGCAACACACGGGCTGGCCTAGCCTATGGTTCTGGGTCTACTGCCTCACTGGAGGGGAAGGTCTCACTCTCACAGCTTCAGTTTCCCGGGGATGCGAGGGTTGGTGACGAGGATGGAGGTGAGGATCACGCTGACTAACACTTTGGTTGCTTAGAAGGCAGAACATTGCCAACACCTTTAAAATACCTCTCACTACAGTCTATGAGGCATGAGTTTTTATTATTTTCAACTTAAAGATTGATTGAAAGAGAAAGAGCTTAAGAAATTTTCTCAAGCTCACACAATTATGATGGAAGAGTCTTAAACCCAGCTTTCTTCTGTTCCATTTCCCAAGTTCTTAACAGCTAAGATACACACACATATACAAATACACATATATGTACAAAACACTCATGCATGAATAGGTACCTATGATAGGTATACACAGATATATACTCATATGCACAGAAGTCCATGTGAAGATGTACTCATATACTAGTGTATAGACACATATATACATAGAAGACATACAAACTCATACACACATTTATAGACGCACCGTGTACACTGTATAGACATATACATGTATAGATCCATACCCACATGTGTACAGATACACACTCATGCACACCATTGTGCAAACACAAACACACAAAATATTGCCTAGCTTTTCAAATATTGCTCAATTCATGACCTACTGTTAAACACTCCCTGCTCCCTCTCCCTACTGTACACACGACCTAGCGCTGGCCATGTGAGAAACAGCTCAACTTAAAATAAATGAAACTCGATTGGAGCACCTGGCCCATGGTTTTCATCCTGGGGCTGCTTGTCACCTGCACCGTGTAAGTTTCAGCACACGTGTGTCGGCGTGGCCTGTCCCTCCACATTAGCGGGCACCTCAGCCTCTGGCTGCACCACTCTCTGTTCCTCAGAGGGTGAGGCCCACATGTGATGGGCCTCACAGAGTGAACTGAGCAGAGGCTAATGAGTCAATACTTGTCATCAGATCTCCCTAAATTAGGAAAAATCCATTAAGCCTTTTTGGTGTGATACGACCACATGAAAAAAATTTATTTTATTTATATTGCTATTTAGTAGATGGAGTCTGGAATGCAACCAGTGCAAAATGAATGGCAGCTATTATTATTACAAAAAATAAGACTCAATTCTTATCATTCCTTATATAGAATCTAGTTTTTCTACATTTAGTTTTTGATATCTTACTTTGGGAACTTTTTAGTTTTGAGGGCTTTACCCTACAGTGTCTAAATATAAAGTTCCCCCATGAGTTCAGTTACAGGAACATTCTCTCCTATTTGACTTTAAAGAGGCTACCAACTCCAGAGAACAAAGGAAGAATAAACAGGCTACAATTTTCAGTATTTTCTGTTGATGTAAATAAGACATCATATAAGAGTTGGAAGTGGGATATAGAAATGCAAAAAAACCCCACTTTATACGCTCTGAATCTCTCAACTATGGGAGAACCACATACTTATTGCTAGCAGACAAAATGAATGGCACCCCCATCTCCCCACTCACACACACACTCCCTGATTTAGCTCTATGCCGTTCATCAAATGTCACTCAAAACACAAAAGCATAACTTTTTAAAAGACTAAGATGTTGTGGTTTCACCTGTGGCTTTCATATGAAAGAAAAACAGAAAAAAAAGGATCAAGACTTGGAATAAGTTTTACATCAAACCAGAAAATTTTGCCCCCCAGCAATTTCAAGTCCAAAGGGCTGCCTCTCAGATCAAATCCCTAAGACTGTAGGGCTCCGTAGTCACTAAATGTTGCTCAGAGGAAATACAGGGGAGGCTGTGATATAAAACTATGCTACAAAAAGTGCTAAGCACACAAGAGACAGAGAAGCCAACGTTGCTGGAACAACTTCACAAAATCTTCATTTCACAACGAGTTGAAAACAGGTAAAGGAAAACAGAGAAGGGGAGGACAGAAATCTGGCAGCTGCCTCAAGGCTGGTTAGAGATCTGTGATTTAAATATATATTTTCACAGAGAACAGAATCACATCTGGAGCCTACAATTTAATTTCTCCCAACATTAAACAGATGCTTACTTTTAAAGTGCTAAACAGTGTATGTTTAAGTATATTCTAAAGCTAATGTTTTCTAAGTACAACAAATGCAACTTGGTGTTTTTTGCAACGGCCAAAATGGTTTCAACAAAGAGAACATTAGTGCCAGAAAGGACCAAAGAATGAGCACTTCCAGCCCTCATTTTAGGATGGAAAAAGCTGAGTCCCAGATAGCTAAGTGGCTTATTGATTCTACACAAATAGCTTGTGACTGAGCTGGAGATATGACATAAGTGGAAGTTTTCACTTTAAATGTTTTAACTTCATAAAAATGTAAATGTTGCATGGGATTACAGGAGCTGTCATGAAAGTCTAAGTGTGAACTAAAAGCACTTTCTGGGGGTCACTGAGAGGCATGAGGTTGGCAGCACCGATGCTGTGGCTTTAGCAGGCCTGGGGCAGGGTCCCTGGGAAGTCCCAGGATCCATGGCCTCCCCCAGGAACAGGGGCAGAGCAGCAGGAAGGAAGGTGGCAGGTCCCTTTGGGCCATTAACTAAGAACACCATGCCAAAGACGCCCCCTACCTACTCCAGAGAAAAGCTGGTGAATGGAGAAGGGAAAACCTGGAAAGGACTCTGGAATTCCTGATATTAGGCAGAGAAAGAAGTCAGGAATACTAATATTTAGTATACTATTTAACTCCCAGGCAGAGTGACTGAGACCAAAAGGTCATATGTCCTTTGCAGAAAAAACACAGCCACAGTCCCGACCACGTGCCCGGCAAGGTACCCCACACACCTGTTAGCTCTTCTACACTTCCGCCAGCCTCACAGAACAGGCCTGTGTCTGCCCACTGGCACTGGTGAGGCCAGACACATCACGGCAGAGTCATAATTTTAATCCAGGTCTGCTAACCCAGCCAGGGAGAACGCACAAACCCTGTCATGACCCATGTACCTGGATCATCATCTAAACAGGTCATCGAAAGCAGCACAATCAAAAATCAACAGCCACTTCCCTTTCTTTTCTTTTTCACAAAATTATCTGGATACAGTTGACTACAAGGGGGAAAAAGTTTACTTCAAAAAAATTATGTCACAAGCAACTCCTTATTTCTCCTTTTCTAACATGTACTTTTCTCCTAGCATTTCAACATTTCTGAAATTAGGATGTGAAACTGATTCATGTACTTAATGTGATAGGGTTTCCTCCCTGAAAAGCTGCTATTAAACTGATGAAGTAATCATACAGCATCTGAGAATTGAAGAGCTGAACTATTTCTTTTCAGATGATAAATGCCTTAGAAAATTTTGAATTTACTCTTTTAAGAGACATGGTTTAGAAAATAATTCTTAAATGCTTCTCGAATGTGTTTCTGACCTGGACTATGCCTCTGGGCTCTCTATCCATAATGACACTGGATATAGGGGTGCAGCAAAAACTGGCAAATAGCTGGGTCATTTATTTCCTGGGTTCAGTCTCTGAGGATCATCTAGGGCTTGCCTATCTGCAGATTCAAAATTCCTTGAGTGGATCTGCTGCAATAGAACATCATCCCATTTGACAAGTGTGATCTGAAAGCATTCAATATGTTGTACAAGGTGTATTTTGTTGTTGCCATAGTATTGAATTTAACATTGACAGGTCATCTAATATTTACTGGGGAGACTTTAAATTAAGTATTTGGTTCATTTTATAGTTTTATGAAGTTACTGAAAGTCTCTGGATCTTCTTTTCCTCATCTGTAAGCTGAAATTAATAGCCTCTATAGCATATAGCTATTGTAAAGCCTTTTACCTGGTAACAAAAGTTATCCCAGGTTTCTTTATGAAATAAAATGAAGTATAAAGGACAAAGAGAAAGATAAAAAAAAGATTATGGTATAAGTAGGTGTTCAATAAATGTTAGTTAGCTTCTATGAGTAATATTTTATGCTTCTCTCTATCACAAAGGAATTTCACCACTCTAATGAATAAGGATGTGAAAATAGCTTGCAACCACCAATGGTGAGACATCCCAAAGTATCAACGTATTTCATCTGCTTCAAAGTGAAATCTGTAGCAAATTAAAACAAAAGGCACACAGCTTCAAAGAGAAGGCTGATTTGAATTAAAAAATGAATATAATACTAACTAAGTCCAGCACGAGACGATGACTCAGAAAATTGGACCGCAGGACTGTGGACTAGTCAATGGGTGCCTTGTGTAGAAGAGGGTGCAGTTGCCCAAAACTTAATAGAATGACCCTTTTGTCCCTTCAGGAATCATGCAATACTTTTCAAGAAAAAAGACTCACAAATTGAAATTTAAAAGAAAGGGAAAAATAAATATGCTAGATGAAGTGACTGTGTTCCAGTTTTTGCTTTTTCTGAGTTCTTTTCATTCTGCCGGAATGCAGTGTGTGGTTGTAAGTTACAAGCGGATGCTGCATGTTAGCTGTGCTGAAACTACTGTCAATATGAGATCCTCTTTCAATGTTCCTGCTACTCAAATACTACAGAAAGATCTCAAATATGTATCTTGGAAACAAGTAATTCAAGGATAGATCTATGAAAAAATAAGTGATTCTAAAAAATAAAATAAAATAAGGTAAATGATTCTATGGTATATTGCTCTACCAAATGTGTTTACAAACATAGATTTCCTCAAAGGGCACACCAAAATTCTATCCTGCTAATTTATTCTCCATTAGGTACCCAGACCCATTTTCTACTTTACTGTGCTCAGGATCAGGGAGCTGGGAGGGAGGTCTATCCCTATGAACCTCTGATCTGGGTTGTCTTTGGTCATCAGAACTGAAGACGCAGAGAGGCTAGGGTATTTCCCCCAAGCTCCCTTCCTGCTTAGGTGTCATGTGTCTGCCAATGGCCACATCCATCTCCCAGGAATAGTTCTTGTTAGATGGTCTCTCCCACTGTGTCAATTCATAGTGGGTTCTGTTAACACTGCTCCCCTCACTATTTCAGTCTAAGTGTGGGAAAGCTTTCCACCATCGGGTCCTCAACACCCGTTGTCGGCTTCTGTAAAATTCCCTGCCTTACATCCTCCAGAACTCACAGCTGAATGTGCCTCCTGCTGCCTGTAATGGTCCTGATTGATAGGCCCACAAATCAAGCTAATAGATACTAAAATTTGCTCCTACTACAATAATTCAGTCAGGGCAAAATTCTATTATTTTGGCATATGTCATTTTTAAAAAGTCATTTACTTGATCTAGTCACACTAGACAGAGAACCGAAAGATTTGAGGATCCTATGTAGTGAATAAGGAGTCTAAATATTTTTAAAGTATCAAAGAATGGCATTGCATTGTGTTTTTCTACATGTGATACTATTTAAGAGAAATAGGATTTCATGAATGGTAATTTAAGTTATTTCCAAAAATAGTTATTTGGCAACTTGGTTACTTGGTGTGCTCCAGGAAGCCTGACAATGGGATACATCTACAGGCAGCTGTTGTGAAAGCAGAGCTTGTATTCAGAACCTTCGTGTCCCAGGTCATTATAACTGTCGTTATTGAATCTGTTCAGAGCCCTCACAATTCTTTAGCCCTTTACATGCACAAGAAGCAGCAGCAAGGCCTTAACTCATTCATATAACCAGAGTAAATATGAATAGATTACATATTTTATTTATAGCATTTAAATAATTTATTAAAATAGGTTTTAATGTATATCTTGGAAGTAAAAATTAATCTATATGAGTCCCCGTCTCAAATTGATTAGTAAGGAGAATTATATACAACTTGGAGGAAATGGGAATAATCAGGAAGAAGCAGGGAAGGGTAGAAATTAATCAGATGGCTATGGGCCTAATAATTGGAAAAATACCATCTTGGGAAAGTGCACTAGTGGCACATACTAAGAGCATCCACAATATTCTTCCTTTCCCTTCTCGCTTCAGTTCCCTCACATGTCATCCACAGAAATTTCCACATGGTGTGAAAGTAACCAACAAAAGCTTAAAAAGACCATGGAGAGAGGGAAAGAGGAAGAGGAGGAGAGAAGGAGAGGGATAGAGAGAGAATTTTAATTCCGGAGAGAAGCTAGAGATTGCTTGACTCATAATCTACTAATGGCTTTAATTAATGAAATAAAATAATTCTGTATGACAATGAAAATGAGAACTAGGATGAAAATAAACAGAGCTACAATTATTACAATCATTTCCCCCATATGACAAATATAATCCTACCAGGAATACCTGCTTCAATCCCTTAAGACAATACCTAACTTCAATTTAACAAGACTAAAATGCAGTTCACACAAAGGAACACTAAAATAACACACTTTGAAACAATATGCAGCTTCACAGACAATGAAGGCAACCAACATTTAAATAGATGTAGACTGCCGTCTCACACTTACTGAACTAGGAAACACGAATTAAAGTAATACAGGTGTTGGCAGGAGTTGCGAGGAGTCCTGTAAGTTTGTGCAATGAACTTGGAGAACAACCACCCAGTAGCCAGTAAGCGTCAGAACATGGGTCATAGTCTGGAACCCAGTAATTCCCACTTTAGAATCAGTACCCTCAAGATGTTACTCAAAAAGAAAATAGTTGTGCGTACAAAGATGTTTCTTAATATGCCTTCAGTGACAGGGAAATGGCCTTTTCCCAACCATAAGTGAGTTAGCTAAAAATTATATATTGTTATAATAAAATGAAATGATTTGAAATTTGAAGTGTATAGCTATATACATCTGGGAAAAGTATGTAGAAAACAATCTTGAGTGAAAAAGTAGAAATAAAATGGTAGATCTATTCATTTATTCAATAGATGTTTGTTAAATGCTTACTATTTTGTCACATCCCTAAGTTTGAAATACCGGACCCATGTTCTTTTGTAACAAACATTTCCATATCAAGAACACTGGCTGAGGTCCCAAAGGTTTTAGAGGGGAACAAACATCAGGAGTCCTACTGACACTAAGCTGCTAAAAGCTAAAGATGATGTCTCCACTGGAATTAAAGCAGTAGGTTCCTATTTCTACAGACTTGGTAGCAAGCTGCAAAAAAACAGTATCTAACTAAAATCTTGAGACTTGCAAAGTAGAATTCATTAATAAATATGATGACTTTAGTGTTTCAAGAAAATAAAGGGTAGTGTGAATTACGACAAGATGCACTTCCAGGCACCCAAATATTTATGACTTCTTAGTTCAGTAAAAAATGTATTACCTTGTAGACAAGAAAGTGCATTTAATTTGAGAGATGGATATTTGAATATTTGTGCTGTATTGCACTTAGAGAGAGGTAGGCACACTATGTTCCCATAAATAATTAAATGAGGAGGCAGATGATGCTGGGGGTTTGTTACGGCCAAAGACATTAAAAAGGGTGACCTTAGTTCCTTCTTTCCATTGGGGAAAATTTGAAGCTAATTTTATGGTGTCAACTCATTACAAAGTGTACTCTTATAAATGCTAATGATTATAGGAAACGATTAAAATATTTGGCAGTGCGTATCACACTTCTTCCCTGACGCACCCTCCCACTCCGCCTCCCCCCCAACGTATTTATGATAGACTTTTCTGAATCTGTTGTAAAAGATTAGTAGGGAAGGTATTTCATTTGTGATGATATGTACTGTTATTTATCTCTTACTCAAGGTGATGATGACAATACAAAAACATAGCTATCAAGCAAGTAACTTATTTTTATAAATTTTATTTGTGGCTGTAAAACATATAAAGATATGAATCTCCACTAGGCACATTTAATTATGTTTGGATGATTCTTTAGCTCTGTGTGGTTTCACCCAAACTTGTTATTTTTTAAAAAGTATGAAAACACCAACAAAATCCTTTCTTTAGTTTGTATATACTCCCCAGCTTTCTCATAAATGTGTTTTAATGGTCAATTTCCCACATCCTAAATTTTGCCAATATTTTCTTGCAATATTTTGAAAAAGGAAATGGTACACCTCCCCATAATTTTACACACACTTTTCGTGGTTTGGGGGAGTTTGAGGCTGCTGCTGTTTTAAATGAGTGTGACTCTCTGGTGCTTCAAGGACATTAATCAGACTCACAGTTGGAGGCAGACTGATCGGGGCAAAAACACAGAGATCCTGTGATTATTTTAACTTCTTTTTGCTAGTATGTTTCTCTTCTGTCACTGTTTAATGAAGTAAAATGAGTTTTGTGATTCTCAGAATAGATATCAATTTGAATTAAAAGGAGCAAATCACAACCCCCATTCATTTTTCACCAAGGGAGAAGGAGGAAGGGAGATGTGGGAGGCAGAAGGCAAGAGTCCAGAGAAAGAAGAGTGATGATACAAACTGCTCCCTTTCGTTGAAGCTCCTCTCTTTCTGTCCTTATCTCTCCTTTCCCATTCTTCTTCACATAATAAATCTTGGCCAGGAGGAGACCAGGACAGGCACCCCAGCTGCCTACATGGGATATTAGGGGAGAGCTGTTCCAAAGGACACTGTGTGAGGTCCCAACCACCTCTGACTCTGCAGAGTGAACAATGAGCTCCGAGAGTAGGAAGGCCCACTCCTTCAGCCCCTGTGAAATCCCCACTGGGCCACTGCACATCTGTCAGCATGGCTAGATAAAAAGTACTGCCCATACCAAGTGCTGAAGAGAATGCGGAGCAACTGGCAGTCTCCTAAACTGCTGGTGGGAATGCACAGTAGCACAGCCACTCTGGAGATTTGGCACTTCCTTTTTTATTATTATTATTTTTTCAAATATGTTTATTGATTTTAGAGAGAGAGATGATCTGCTGCCCTCCTTGACCTACAAGGATTGAATCTGCAACCTACCTATGTACCCTGGCTGGGAATCACACCCCCAACATTTTGGTGTACAGGGCGATGCTCCAAGCAGCTAAGCCACATCAGCCAGGGCTGGAAGTTTGGCACTTTTTTATCAAGTTCCTACCATGTGGCCCAGCAGTCCTACACTCCTAAGCATTTACGATAGAGAAGTTAAAACTTCTGTTCACAGAAAAAGACATGAATGTTTGTAGCAGCTCTATTCATAATCGTCAAAAGTCAGAAAGCAATCTAAATATCGTTCAGTAGGAGAGTGAATAAACACACTTCATCTATCCGGACAATGAAATACTACTCAAAAATAAAAAGTAACAAATAAAATTGGTACATGCAACAAGCTGGATGAATCTCAAAGGCATTATGTGGAGTAAAAGAAGCCAGTATCATAAGGTTGTATGACTCCATCTATACAACATTCTAGAAAACACCAAAACAGAAAACTGAATTGCCGGAGAAGAGACCAGCAGTTTCCAGGGGCTCCAGGTGCGAGATGGCCGTGACTACATGGGGACAGTGCCAGGGGTGTTTTTGTGGGGATGAACTATTCCGTACCCTGATTGTGGTGGTGGTTACGTGAATCTGTACATATGAAAACAGTACAGACAAAAAGGTAAAAATTATTGTATGATAACTTAAAATGTAAAATTAAAAATGTTTTAAAGAGGGAAAGAAAAAAACCCTCACATTTTTAATCAGTAAAGTACCCAAAATGAAAACATCACCGATCCACCATTTTCTCTCCTTGATGTTTCATAAACATGAACGGAATCTGTGCACTCTCTCGCCTCGCTTTCTCAGGCTTAGAAGAAAGGATATTATTTGCTTGGGGACAACAAAGTAGGAGACATATTAGGAAAATAAAAGTTCAAATGGCATTGTAATGATCACTAAAATTTTGGCTATGTCATTTTCTTTTATGAAACTTGTGTGAGAATTTTACCTTCATTCTGATCCCCAAGTATAAGATAAAAAAATAAATTTCAGGAGTGAAAGAAGAGTGAGCACAAATAAAAACTTTCAAAAGATTACAAAATGTCATTTTCAGGAAAGGCAGAACACACAAAATAGATGTGTGATGTAATCTTTTATAGTCACTCTCCTTCCCAGAAAAGTGAAATAATTGCCAAATAACCACCAGGCCAACGACTGTCTGAAGGGCACTCTGGAGTTCTTTCCTATGAGAGGATGCTAAGCTAAGCATGGCCTGGGCTTAAACAAAAGTGCCTTAGACAATGTGAATTTCCTCAGTGACTCTCACATTTGAAAAACAGATGAAAACATCAAGCTAATCAACAATTATGACAAATAATTTGCCTAAAAATTTATGCTACAAAAAACTCTATTTATAAAAATCACTCCAATCTTAACAGAGAAGTTAGATAAACTGTTAACTGGCATCGCAAGAGTGGCCCTTAGACACCCAGGGATCCTGGCCGGGCTGGCTAAGGGATGCCCTCAGAGGTTCCTCCCTCCAGTCTTGCATCACATATTCAAGAATATGCATGAGGGGGGGAGACTGCACCAGCTACTTTACTTGAGAGCAGCAAACACAGTAACCAGGCCCCCAGAACACAGACCAGGGGAGGGTGCATGAAGGTAGGCAGGCAGGAGTAGACAGAACTCAGGTGAGAGTGGCCAAAGATGCTACCTGCCTCTGGGAGACCCTCATGTCACATAGGCGTTATCAACCTCAGATTTACATCACTACGGGGAACTTCAGGGTCCTGGAAAGTCATAACTCCAGGAACGCCTGCTAGCTCCTGCTTTATATAATAGTCTCTGGATGTTTTCAAATTAATTACCATTTAAAAACAACATATCTTCTAGCTGTATCTGTTGGCATCTTTCCATCAATCACATCACTGCTCAGATGTGACAACCATGCAGGTATCATGAAGGCCAGTGCATTTCAATGGTAATTGCACTGGAGGATCCCCCAGGAGCCTTAAAAACCAATCTCCAGCCCAGCCTGGTGCAGCTCAGTTGGTGAGAGCATTGTACCACAGACCAAAAGGTCACAGGTTTGATTCTGGCCAGGGCATGCAGAAGAAGGCAGCCCATCAATGTTTCTCTCTCTGTCTCTGTCTCTCCTACTCTCTCTAAAAGCAATGAAAAAATTTTCCTCAGGTGAGGATGAAAAACAACAAACAATCTTCAGAGAGATGGACTTAGCAGCACTAAGTTGATGGGGCCCAGCAGCACTATTTCTAACTCCCCTCTCGATTGTAAAGATGGGAACCCCTGTCAGCTCCACACCACAGACCGGGACTGTTTCTCTGGTTTCTTACCGTTGTGGAGACATGGTTCCGTGCACGACTCACCCCACCACATTTGAATATGTTCTATGTTCCCGCTTTGCCTGTGTTAGTGCTAATCCTTCATTAAGTAAGACCTTCTGACTTTTTTTAATCACATAAAAGTAACGCTACAGGACTTCCCACTCTGTTTGACCTGGTATTGACAGGTAGAGAGGATAAACACATTCTCTCCTTAGGCCTTGGGTTGTAATAAAATGTACAAAAAGATGTAACTTGTATTTTCCATAGGAGTTCATTTAGTTGGTGACTGTAACAGGGGATATTTAACTTTTAATTATGTCATCCTCGATTTTGATTATGGATTATATATCTTCCACCTTTAGACAAGGTAACAGCATCATTTTCCCTCATTTCCCTCAGAAGGTAGTCTCAAAGCCAACTCTTTAAATGGTGTTTTTCCTCTCACAGTGAATGTAAGCAGCCTCTGTCAGTAATGAAGTCCTAATGTAGTCTAGCAGTGAATATTAAGGATAAAGATTCAATCAGATCAGAAAACACTTTTATACTGTTCTATTTTTCTGTGAAATTAAACACCTGAGAAATGATGTTGGGCTACATGAGGTTATCGAGACACAGCTATTGTAATTATAATTAATAATTATAATGAGAAAGTTCTAATAAATGAGTAGAAAATTATCTATTTTATCTTATTAAGAAAAGGGGATTTGTGCTGTAATTAAGTTAATATTCTTGAGACAGGGAAGTTATCTTGGATTATCTGCATGGGCCACAAATGCAGTCAAAAGTGTTCTTATAAGAGAGAGGCAGAGGGACTTTCAACTCACTGAAGGAACTGAGGGAGTGTGTCCATAGCAGGAGAGGCTATGGGAATGAAGCTACAGGCCAAGGGGTGCCTGGAGCCCCAGAAGCTGGAAGATGCAAAGGATGGATTCTTCCTTACAGCCTCCAAAGGAGTGTGGTCCTGCCAGCATGTTGATCTTAGACTTCTAGCCTCTAGAACTGTGAATAAATTTCTGATGATAAAAGCGAGGAATAAAAAAGAAAGAAAAGAAAGAAAAGAAAGAAAGAAAGAAAGAAAGAAAGAAAGAAAGAAAGAAAGAAAGAAAAGAAAAGAAAAAAGAAAAGAAAAGAAAAGAAAAGAGTGAAAATTTACCTTTTTTACTAGAATTCATTACAATCTTGTTAAGACCAACAGGCCACGTCTTGTGAGGAACTCTGAAGTATACAGAATTACTCAATTCACAGTAGACACACTGAGAGTAAACACCTCAGTTACTAGTTCTCTACAATGACCAATCTTTGACTTCTTTAAAGTTGAAGTAAAAATATAGCTGAAAATTATAAAAACATGTCTTGTGGGCAAATGGTTACGCTTCGTTCTGTAAGGAGACCAGGCTGATTGTTTAAGATCAGTATTCTCAGTGGGAAGAAATTCTCTGTCTTCAAGAGAGTCCATGGAACGACAGCGGAGATGAACAATTGTGCACATTAACGTAAGTGTGGGAAGGCAAGGATTCCACTCCATCCCCCTCCAGACTTTTCCATGCAGCCCTTGAAGAAAGCCAGAAAGAGTCACGGGCTGCTCACGGAAACCTCCCCCTCCCCGTCAGGTAGGTGTCCTGGACGGCCACTCACCTCCGCCTTTCCTCACACCGCCCTCTCAGCTTGTAAGCACTCCTCTAGCTCATTCCCAAAGACCAACTCATGTGCTGTGTTTTTTGAGAATTTCCCCCAAATGTTTTCTGGCAGAAGGAGTTTGTGGCTCACTTGCTACTGGTATTGTCCACTTTTAGAAATAATTGTGTGAGAGCTCAAAGAGTAGGCTATATCCCACCCCACAACCTAAAGCAGCACCTTCCCCACCAGTTAGTGTCTGATAGTGTTTAACAAACAGAAACAGGAGGAAATGTATCTGATGAGTGTTACTTCAGAACCCTCAGAAATGTGCTTACTTTCCTTAATGATTTACTGAAAATCTTCTGTCAGTTCTTCTTAACCAAATGCATGAGGACCACAGATGGATGTTAGGGAATCTGTGGACCTCTTGAAATTGCACATAAATTAACGTATATTCTAGTACATGGCTCCCCACCCCCCCTCAATACACACCCTAGAGCATCTTTATTGTTCTTTTGGAGTCTTAAGGAAACTGTAATCCAAAAATCAATTTTAAAAAATCACTGCTCTATGTATATTTTTGAATAAACAATAAGATATAAAAGCTTCCCAAAAGGGTTGAGCAATGAAATGAGCCACCTAAGGCAGTCTTTCCTCTGGATGTTTACAAAAGAATAATTTTCTGCTCTGACTGCTCCACGTGACGTAGACTCCCACAGCACTGACACTAGAAGGACCTTAGAGATTGTCTAGTCCAGTGCCTCTCAGGATGCAGAAGGCACGGACTCACGTGATGGGCACATCAGGACATGGATAGCTGGTCCCAGTCCTGCAGTTTATGCTTCAGTAGGTCTGACATAGGGCCAAGAAATGTATTTCTAACCAGTTCCAGTGACAGTGATGTTTCTTGTCTGTGGACCACACTTTGAGAACCACTGATCTAATCTTATTTCCTCATGTAATGAATGAGTAGATTGAGACCTTCAGAAGCTGGGCATGATCTACCCAAAGTATGCAGCTAAGATGGCAACCAGGGATCTAACCATGCTCTGATGGACAGAGTCCTCTTAGGCAGGTCACACTTGGGTCTCTGAGATTTGTAGGTGACTGCCGCAGACACAAATATGTGTCTTGGCTGGAGATACTCAAATTGGTTGGCAATACTAGTTTTACCTGATACCACTGAGGATATGCTCGTCTCACACAAAGAGTTGAGAATTTTGTTCTTTTTATTTTTTTACTTCCTTTAAATGATAAATCTCTTGTGGCAGTTTTATTGCTGGGGCTAAAATGTTATTTTGAAACAAAAATATTATGTCATCTTTCTGACAATGCAATAAGATCCTTTTTATGGGGTCACTTTCATAGTGTTCTAACAATGACATATTTTTCCAAAAACCTTTTGAATAAGTTTTTAAAAAATACTTTCAAGGTGTACATTTCCCAGAATTCTGAAATCTCCTCTCCCAGCTCCTTCTATAACTAAGCAAGACTACAGATAAATGTACACAAGATTTGGCTTCACCAACGTCATTCACATTCATGCCTCATCCCATCTCAGACGGCTAGGGCTCCATTTTCATTGTCCTGTCTGCTTACCTACCTCCCGCCCCCGCGATGCCACCAGACCCGCCCCAAGCCCCCTTTGGTTTCCACACCTTGGCCTTTCTGCTCCTCTGACCTCTGACACATACTCTGAACCCATCTCATTGCCTCCTTCCTGACTCCGAGCGCTCAACTTCGTCTCCCTGTAACGTGACTTGGCTTCAGGACTCTCTCAGGAACGACCTCTATTGTCCCGTTTCATCCTGACTCAAGCCCTTTTGTGTCCTATGTCAAATTGACAGTAGTGGTTCCACAGTGTTCTAGAAAACGTGAGCATTGCATGTTGTAGATGGAAGGTGCTTTGCTCAACAGTGCAATATATTAAGCTGCTGAAAAGCATGGGTAAAGCCTTCTCAGAATTTTTGTTTTCTTACTTTTTTCAGTTCCATGGTACTTACTTTTTACCATTTATTTTATGAAAGACTTCAATATTCATTACACTTTAAACAATGAATTTCACATTAAATATGTATATAAAATATAAAACCTCTTCTCTAATACATTTATTCTAATAATAAAAGAACTATAACTACTTCTTTAGTAAATTCAAAATCTAGGAAGGCTGGGCAGACCCTGCAGATCAGCTGCATCCTATGGGGCTGGGAAGGACCGAAGACTGAGTGGACTAAGCCACGTAACCTAGGAAAGCCTTCTTGTTTGTATCATCGCCTTCCATGTTGTTTTATTCCTGGTTACCCCTGGTCTGGGCCTGACTGCATTTTCTGAATCTGGGCTCCACACCACCCAAGGGCAGGGGCATTTTACCATGGGCATCACATCAGCAACACAACCATTTCTTTGATGCATTCTGTATACCAGATTCTGCACGCACATGGTTTGTAATTTTTGTAATGGTCGTGCCAAAAGGGAAGTAACTTCCCAACACTTCACATCCGGGAAATGAAAGACTAAGATTTGAAATTAGGTCTCATCTTACATAAGCCAGCAGTTAGCAAAGCAAGGCCCAGAAACACCCGGGAGTTCCCTAAAACTCTTTCATAGGTCAGCAAGACCAAAGAATTATCTGACAAAGTATTACAATATGCTTCCCTTCCCCAAAGAAATTTCTGTCTGAAGCTGGATTTTCTTAGTATACATCAACCAAAACAATATATTATAACAGGTTGAATGCAGAAGCAGATGAGAAAACATAAAACAATGCTACTTTTTTCACTAAATTGTTTTGGGAAATATGATTATTTTTCATAAAAGGTGTCATTTATGTTAACATATAATGGGTTTACTAATATTATTTTTAAATGAATGAATATTTAAAAATATTATTTGCTTTAATTTCTAAAATGGTGAACTAGTATAGCTTATCCAAACTAAAGCTCTTCCAATCTTTCAGTGCAAAGGGGTACCAACCCCCAAACGTTAAAGAACTGCTGCTTCCAGGTAACGCTCCTTGGATTCATTGTGTCCCCTCCATTCCAGAAGGAAAGTTCTCACTGACGGAGGAAGGGAGGTGGCAAAGAAGACCCTGTGCTTTGGAGATCCGAACTCCTGCTGTTGTCTACACCAAACACTTCCACTTAACTGAACGCACGAGAGAACATACGATCTCAGGAAACACGACTGAGTGCTCAGTCTCCTCAGTCTCTTGAGGACATGAATAGTAACAACGCCCTAGGAATCTAGCACATCCTGACTCTTGAATGAAAATAGCAATCAACTGGAAATGGAAAGGGGAGTTGGTGTCACAGAGGACTTACACGTTTGAATGAGTTAGTGATGTGATGCAGAGGAAAAGCACAAGGCATGGAGAGACACAGACAAGTTCCAATCCTGACAGAACCTAGATATGTTGTTTAATTTCTCTAAGGCTCAGTTACTTCATCTGAAACAGGTCTCCAGAGTCCCTAATTCACAGGGTATTGGAGAAGTAAATGTATCACGTCTGCATTATTCCCATTGTAACATCAATGGGCTAGTTCTAGGGCAAGTGCCGCATGCCAGATAACCCTAATGCATGAAGGGACACTTTTCTCAAGTGAGTTTCTCTGCTCTCTGAGCTACTGAGCTCTCAACTCTTGGCTGTTGAGGTCATCATTGAGTTAGGCCATTTTCCTGTGTATGTCAGTCAGTTCGGTTCAGCACTTAGTCCTTTAGAGACATGTACACCTTCTGTTCTTAGAATTCAGTGGCAATAGATATAAACAATGGAAATTCCCCTCTATGAGAAAAAAATAAAGAAATTAAATACCACACTGCAGAGATGTCAAAGTTGTAAAAAAAGTCTATTATCAACAGTATTACAACTTCACTTAGTGGTTGCAAAGTAAAAAATCTGAATCTTAAACTAGATGCAATGTAAACATTTTCAAATTGTAATTACATGTTACTTTGAAAATTAATAAATACAAATGTCAAGCTCCTGTTTACTAAAAAAAATGCAATTTCAGGCAATAACTCTAAGTTTACTCATTGTTAAGATCCCAAACTGTTTCATTTAAGATTCTTGTCTTGTAACACCACCAGAAAATTGGATCTAAATCCATTTATCACAGGCAAAGAAAATGTTTATAACTAAAACTGTGTTTATACACATAAGTAATGCAATTTTGCCTCTTAAATACAGGTATAAACATAAGAATTTATGGAAAACTAGGAACTGAGGATGCTTCTAAGTCCCTATATGAGTCACCTGAACCATGAAAATGTTTAATGAAATTTCACTGTCTTTTGTTTTGCATTCTTATCATAAAGGAGCAAGTTCAGCTAATTTTTGCCTCTCCTTGCAGCCACACAATTTTTTTCTAACCTAAAACTTACACTAGGTGGAGCCCCTCATCCAAGATTTGGAATGATTAAGAAAAAAAAATTAACAACTCAAAGCCAAACCATAAAGACACTTATATGCTTTCACTTAAAAAAATGTACCCTAAAACCTACAGCACCGCCAGAAAAGAATTTTTCTTCCTAATAATAAGACACGGTGACAATGGACGAGACCATTAACACTTACCGCGGTGAGGCACCAGCGGCGAAGCTGTTCCGAGTTCAGTGACAATGTTCAGTCTCCCTTGGGGCAGAGGTACAGAGCCCACGGGGGACAGAACATTTTCTGGATACTTGTGAAGATATTTTAACAATATTAACGATCTCATGTGTCTACAGTGGGCACGGCACTCAGACGCTGCTTGACATTTAGAAATACACTGCTGTTAAAACAAACCACTCTTTAATGCGGACAACTGTGACTGAACAGCAATAAAATAATCTTTTTAAAAAACAACTCTTTAAAACACTAGAGCCCTAACAAAGGTGAAACATCCCGAATACATTCAAGCCCAGAGAGTTTCCATGATGCAGGAATATAGGAAGCCCTAATCATGCATTTCTGGACATCTGAGAAGGGGGATATGAAATGAACAAACCACATGTTCAGTTATGGGTCCAAAGGACCTGCAGTTTAAAATAGGCCCTGACTGTGCTCTGGAGCCTCACAGTGGACTCTAGCTGGAGGAGATAAGACTTCTGAGATAACCCGCCAAACTTAGGGATTGCTCATTGCTGTGGGATAAAAGCACCTCTATCTCCTCCACAGTCACTAGACCGCTTCCCCTGTGCTATCTCAGGGCCGCTTTCTAACCTTACGTGCACAAAATGCAAAGTTCAGACTAGCGAGCAGGAAGGAGAACCCTTGGCCATTCTGAAGCACTTGTGCTAACACAGCAAACATGGGTCTATCACTTTACTGAGCAATAAAATGTGCTGGAGTCTTTCTTTCTTCCTTCCTTCCTTCCTTCCTTCCTTCCTTCCTTCCTTCCTTCCTTCCTTCCTTCCTTCCTTCCTTCCTTTCTTTCTTTCTTCCTCCCCGCCCCCAAATTTATATGAAATCTTGGACGAGGCAAGACCTACTTCTGCTGACATCTGAATTATGTAGCAGAGTAACCTTTGAACAAGTACAAAGCATTGACCTCACATAAATTCTTCCCAAGAAAGTCCAAGGAACTGGTTCAATCAGGTCAGATAGGCATGAAGACAGCACTATCCCAAGGGTCCAGTTCCAAGTATACCTGGGGACTTATACCTATTAAATCAAAGCAATTGTGAAAAACAAATGTTCTTTGATGTTTACTTCACATTTTCCACATGCAAGCTGATTTATGTTTTGCAAGCTATTTACTAAAGTCAAATTATTACTCTGCTACCAAAATGATTTGGAGATGCAAACTAAAAGGAATAAAGAAGAATAGAATTTGGGAATGGATAAGTTTCTTTAATGACAAAGGTGATTTGTTTAACAAAAACCCCTGAAATTTGGGTTCTCAAGCCATATATTTGCTAAAATAAAGACTGGATGAATTGGACAAACTATGTTGAGAAGATAGCCTTTTTTAATACCTTTAAAACTGACAAGTTTTTATGCAAACTTAGTCATTAAACTTTGTATGTTTTCATAACAAATCTCACTTTGATGGTAAAGCTTTTTGTCCTTCTGTTACAATTTAATAAAGTTTTTCAATTAGTTTTTCAAAAGGGGCAGGGGTGGGGGGGACTAGATCTTTCCTGTGGTACAGAAAACACACATGAACACACTTCCCCCCTCAACACTACACTTTCTCCACCCCACCTGCCAAACTGTGGCCAGCATTGACAATAAGGTAACAGATCCTTACAAAGCAAAGCTTAGATTCAGATTGTCCCCTGTAAGATAAAGGGGAGCCAGGCACCTCCTCTCCACTTCCAGCATGACTCAGAGGAGGGGCTGTGAATCTGGTGGTGAGGGCCAGTACACACGCAACAGACTTACAGGCCTTCCAGCCTCCTCTCCTGCTCTGGGTAACAACTTCAGAATAGTCAGAAGAGGAGAATGAGGAACAGATGTTTTAAATTTTTAAATATACAATTTTAGGACTGACAGGGAAACAGTTGATAAAGAAAGCAATAGACTAAAATAAATTTTAGAATAACTTTCTCTGTCTAATAATCGTGTTGTCTATATGCCAGGGAGGACAGAACTTGATGAATCAATTGTTTTTCATTTTGCTGACACTCAGTATTGGTCCTGAAAACAATTTCTCTCTAAGCAAAGTAATGTTTAACCACTCCCTTATCATCAACACTGCCTCATAAGCATAATTTAGAACTTTGCTATTACAATTCAGTATGCTTCTTTTTTTGCCCCTTTTTGCTAAACCTTTGAGAGGGAAACATAATGTCTTAGTCATCAGCACGGTCATTACCTTAGCAATCAAAGATAAGGTAGGGAAAACAAAAGAACTACACAAACATAGAAGTTAGTAAAAGAAAGGGGGGCCCTTTTTCAGGGAACGGAAGTTGAACACAGGGACTTTCTTTCAGACACAGTGGAAAGGAGCTGAGGTCCACCTCCACGGCGCACAGGGCTTAGACTCACGGAAGGGCTGCAGTGCCCATAATGAGTTATAGAGGAAGGCAAGACCTGTAGGGGATCATAAGACAAGCCTGGAATTAAAATACAGTCCCATGTTCAGAGACTCAGTTCCCCTACAGAAAAATCAAATCTGAGAGGAATGAGGGTCATTTCATGTTTAGAGTCTGGGAGTGGAAGAGGGAAGGAGCAGTTAAGATTCTGGTTCCAATGGCAACTGCAGGTTTTGATAAGAGTGCCCCTCCTTCTAGTACAGAGGTCAGTGGTTGCAGAAGCTATAAAAGTTGAATGAGGTATTATTTCAGGCATAAAAGTAAAAGTTAACATTTCCTGAAAAAGTCAAACTCAAGTCTCTGGAGGTTCAAAGCTCAGCTCATACAACATCTCATTCCAAGGTTTCCTGCTGCTTTGTATTCCAGTCAACTGTTTAAATGACCTCATCTACCAATGGTTTGAAATCTCCTAGATATATGACTCCAGTTTTGGGGGATTTTTTTGTTCCATACCCGCTAATATATAGCTGTGTACCTTTGTGTAGCTAATAAACAATAGCACAATTAGTAGAAGTTTAAATATTTGGAATAGTAACAAATGATGCATTTGCCGCTGTTAGGGTTGAAAGGCTTAATTAAAGCTTAAGGGATCTTTCAGCATCATACCTCCCTTTTCAGAGAGAAATCCACTTTATTAAAACCATTTCTATTAATAGAGCAGATAGAAATTGTCCATGTGTTTCACTTCTTTCTATCTCCAATTTCCCAAATTCATGGGCATTATGCTCTCCTTCATTTAATTTCACTAAAACCTTATGTGCCTGAAGGGTAGACATGATGATATATGTTGCTCGGATACCCTAACAGAAATGAAGGACTTATAATTTTCCAGGTAGAAGTGCTGCCAGAAGGTTCCCCTCTGCCATCAGCCTTCTTTGGGGACTGTCTCCACTGAAGAAGAAGCCTAGCTGGGTCCGACCATCTTCTGGGGTTGCCTGCATCCCAAATGACTCACCTGCGCGTCAGAGCCCTTGCTCTAGTTAGAAACATCATGAAAGGCATCCCAGGTCTAGGGCTCCCAATGGGGTGGGCTGAGGCCTTTGCGGGGACCACACCCAACCCAACTTCTCCCTCTGCCTTGTCCCACTTTCTTCCTTACTGGTGGTCCCAGGAACACTCAGTAATAAACACCTTGACCACCAAAGTCCATTTCAGTCAACAAACGACCTGTGATGGCCTATAAAACTTTAGGTGTTAGGCATAAAGAAATTATTAAAGGATGAAGCCACAGTTTTTTCCAAATTAATAAAACAATAGGGGGTGGACAGGTAAGTCCACCACTGGTTTACAACAATGCAAAGGTGTGTGAGAGCCACTCAGGGTGCTGTTAGGGTCCAGGAGACTCTTCTATCCAGAGGGGTGGGAAGAGAAAGGTTATCAAGACAGGCTTCTTGTAGGAGCTGTGTGTAAAAGACAAGCAGGGGTTACTGGACAAAGACAAGGTAGAGTTGGAGGCAGAAGGAAGAAGAGAAAAATCACGAATATGTGAGAGTTCCTGGAGTGCTGAATGCAGGCTACACCAATGAGCACAGCAGAAGTGACACATGAGAGAAGGGGGCCAAAAACTTATGGGTCATCCTGACAAGTTTTGTTCTTGAATTTTTAACAAACAGAGACACAAGACAGATGACTTTTCCACGCAACCTATACTTCCATATTTTTCCAACTCTTCACCCCTACCAAAAATCTCTGGAAAATAAAGTAAAAAGTAGCACAGACACCTGGGGAGGATGAGCATGGTATGGACAACACGTTTATAAAAACATGTAACCATCTATTATACAAGGAATAAGTTGTTTTATAAGAAAAATGCCCAGCGCATAAAATTTTTCAAAATATATTATTTTATTGTGAAAAAGAGTCTTGTCTTTTTTTCAGACCTCCATGACACAGGTAATATTAAAAAGGTAAACAAACATGAACTATTGAACAGTACATATGCTATTTGTTGTTACTGAAATAAATGACATTGTCAGATTTAACCTTTAGTTATATGACTTATCTTCTTGTAAGTTTTGCTTTTATCATCATTTTGCTGTTCGTAGGTAATCAAAAGTATTTGTCATTATGGATAAGAATGTTCATAGCATTATACACAACATAAATGTTTGAGCTTTCTTCCTCTATCCTTGACTTCTTATAAAAACTGTCTGTGAGTAAAGATATATAAGCAAAGTTAATAACTAAAACCACAACTCATAAGCACTACCAAGACTACTGACAAGCAGAATTATCAGATGTATGCCGAGAACCAGTAGGCAACGGGCCAGATACGCAAGGCTGCCGATTTTGTGCAATCCCTAGCCCCTCACTGGTCATGCCATCACCTCTCTGTCTAACACACAGAGACAATACGGAATAAAAATGAGTGTAAACAACATTGCCATAGAAGTAAACTTGAATCCAGTCTAGTTTTCTTTAAAACCATAAGTAATGTTTAAACTTTAATACCTGACATTATTAGTGACACTTTGTTTGTGACAGCCACACAAATGGCCAGGCGTCACCAGGCTGCTGCAATGCTGTGATAGAGAATCACTACGGGAAGCAACACGGAATCACTGGGGTGTTTAAAGCAAGAGAGTCGTGTTTGGATTTGTAGCTTGGATAGGTCTCTCCAGAGCCAGATGGAGGATGGAATAAAAATAAAAAGAAGGGTTTAGCAAGCTGTAAGAAAACTCAAATGAAGTACGATGGGGCTCTGCGTATCCTGGGTGACTGGAAGTATCAGCCTTCTGGCCAGGCACTTCGGTGGAGTAGCTGCTGTGGTCCCTGCACTCGCCAACAGGGTCTGGTGACAGAGTGGAGCAAGGCAAGTGAGCTGACCGAGAAAGCCTTCTGCTTGCTGTGCGTGTCTCTCTGGTTTTGAGGGAGGCCTATTACCCTGACTAATAAAGCAGAAAATTAGCTATTAGAGAAGTACTCATGATTAGATTTAGAAGCTCAATAACACTCGAAAACAAGACTTGAAAATCCAAGTGAAATTTGTAGGTACAAGAGTTTAACTGCATTTGGAAAAAAGTCAGTTTCTGCTTGATTTTTTTTCCTCCAAAACTATTACTATGGTTCTATACAAATACTGCCAGATACAAAAATATCAACTTCTCTAGAAACAGAAATCAGTCTCATAGGGCAAATCCCCCCAATACTAAGTCTTTTACTGTAATCACTCTGGCCCCTTTCACTCTCTGCCACCACAGGATTATCACTTCTGCTCACGAAGGGCCTCTACACAACTGCCAGGTGAAGACAAATTTAGTTGTACATGACAAAGTACCATCCGAGATGCACCAAAATTCTGTCTTTGGAAGTACCGAAGAGTCAAAAAGTACATTAAATTGGTTAAAGGGAAATGTATCTAGTGGAAAGATTTTATGAATGTGCCCTTAGTGGCTTTTGTCAAGTTAGGCTGTACTTCAGCCTGCTCATTCATAAAATGAGATGATAAAAAGTTCCTGTACCATGAGGCTGTTATGGAAAGGAAATGAAACTCCTATAAGGTCCATAACCCAGGGCCCGGCAGACAGGAATCACCTGAGGGTGATGCTGAGCATGATGGTGATAATACGGGATCCCACACCGTACAAGAAGTGAACTGTGAGACAAATTCACCAGCTACTATTTTTATTTTTTTTGAGAAAATGATCCTTCATGAACCAAACCAATGACTTGTTAGGCTGCAGAGCCAGCCTATCCTCCTTCCCATAAATGGAGCAAAAACAAATAAGAAAACCAAATGACCCCCGAGTCAAACTACTCCTCAGTGGAAGGAGGCCTTGGAAAGAGGAGAGGGAGAGGCTGCAGAGGAGGACAGGCACACACCTCAGGAGCTGATTGGAAAACAATAGTAAAACACCCTGCTGACTCTTTGCTGTTCTGAATCAGAGGTTTCTGCAGTTTTCTGAGCATCTCATAAATAAACCGTTATCTTCAGAAGGCTTTCAAAGTCCCAGACAAATGGAGAAGTCACAAGATTTGGCTCATAATCAATTTAAAAGAAGTAGTTTAGACAAGGGTGTGGGGATTGCCTGAGGCAGTGGGATGGGGGCTGGATGGAGGAGGGCAAAGGGGGAAAATGGGGACAACTGTAAGAGCATAAACAATAAAATATACTTAAAAAAGAAGTAGATTCTGGCTACTGATTATTACTGGAAGAGAAAATGAAGTTTTACAGATGATTTTTCAGCTGGTTATCGTTTACGAAAAAGGTGGAGATAAAAAGACCTGAAGAGACCCACAGAGTAAAACACACAATGTGAATCCTGAAAGGAGAACCAAGACACAAACTAAACAATCATACCAGAGCCCAAAAAAGCAAAGCAGCTGATTAGGTGGTAATTGTTTCAAATCAACAACTCACAGCTCAACAGATTAAACTCAAAGGATGCATATTCCTAAGGATATTTATGGGTAAGTAAATCATCTAAGATAGAGATTCCCAAATCACTTAACCAGAATAGAAAATCTTACAAACATTGATGCCAAGTTGCATGCTAACATTCAGTGTAATTTTGGAATTTTCAGAAATAACATATTGCAACAACAAATGTGTTTGCTTCCAGCAAGAGAAATCCTGCCACCTCAACTGGCTAAGACAGTGACTGACGGTTTGAAATTCGTTTAGAGGAGAGTGACTCAGGATGAAAATGGAACCGATGATCAAGACAATGGCTTTCCTTCAGAGGTATGCTTCAACAGACTTCTTTTTTCCCCTCAAGAAATCAGCCATGCAAAATACTTTACGAAAAGTAGAGATGATAGTGGACCAGCCACTTCTAGAATATCATGCTAATCAAAAGCTTTTCTTGGAATCTTGCTTCCCACATGCTTGAGAACTAGAAAAAAATGTGTTTAAAATTTAATTTTTATATTCAAAATCTCCCTGTTTCCTAGCTTCGATTGTACAGCAAGACATCCCGCAGCAGACAGGACCCTAAGCCCAGGCCTGGTCCTGCCTGCAGCGCAGCTGGGCTCTCCACACACTTTTATTGCTCAGTTTTGGGAGAAGAGACTTAGAGTTTGAGCTTTAGTAGTTTTGCTACCTTGAGTTTTCAAATGATCTATCTATTAAGGACTGAGTGAAGTAGGATGATTTCGTGTCAAGATTCATGACTCATTTAATATGAATCCATTGACAATGTACCGTTTCAGTGGGTTTATACTAGAAACAATGCCAACATCACCAATATATTTGTGCTGCAAATGTAGCTATGACTATATGAGGCATGTGATTTATAGAAACAACTGAACAAGAGCCTTGGACGATTCAGTTTCAAGGTATTGGGATATTTTCTAATTGCTTTATAATATTGAACTACTATTAGAGATCATAGAGACCCAAAAGAGTAAAAGAAAACCAACAGCAATGGTTTAAAAATCAACTTTTGTCATTCACTGTGATCCACCTCGGTTTCACTTGAGCGGGGAGCTGCCAACAGCACACACCTCAGGAGGTCTCCCTCGCTCATGTGGGAGGAGCAACTGCAACCAAAGGCACATGTGGCCGGTGCACATGGGCACTGGGATGCCCAAGAAACTTTGCCGTCAAACAATTTCATTATGTAATTGTCTTCTTCCACAGACAAAGAGAGAAATCAACAGCTTAAACAGTAAGTTTAAGACTCACCCACATTGTCCACATCCCAACGTCCAGTAATAACATTTTTCCAGGTGACAGGCAGGTCCGTGTTCCATGTTCCATGTTCCAAGAGGCAGTGAGACATGGAGGGGTGTGCAAAAAAAGAGAGGAAAAATTAGTTTAGGAGCAATTCCACAACTGGCAGTAACACACTCCCTTACTAAAGATGATAACAATAGCTGCCCCTTTCTAGAAATTGCCCCACTACCAAGACACCCTGGGTTAAGGAGAAAGTTGCTACAGAAAAACAAGGTAGATAATTCATGAAATATCCAAAGAGAGCTTTCATTAACATTTTTATTTAGCAATTGTAAATAAGAGAAAAAAAAAACTTGTAAGCCACATAAGAACATGTAATAGATGTTTCCAGAAAGATCCTATGAACATTTAGGGACATAAAAATAATTAAAGCAAGTCTGGACTAGAAAAGGGAGGAAAAATCTATGGCAAGGTCACAGAGTTAGGCTGACTAAAAATCATAATTAGAAAACTAAGTAAAATTATTTATATACGCCAACAACATTTGCCTAAAATATTTCTAATTACACACTCTCAAAGAATATCAATTACAGCCCATTTTGGATGTGTTCTAGGTCAGAGCCATAGAATCTGAATTCTTCAAAGAAAGGACCAAAGAAATAAGTTATTGTTATTATCCTTTTTTATATAGCCCCCCAAAATTTACATGGCATACAATTTCTAGGAAGCATTATTTTTATTTTTCAATCCTACAAGCCATGATAGTTGCTCTATTAGGGAAGAAATTTCACAGCATAAATTCATATAAAACATTTTCAAGTAGATGGAGGTATCCAAACTGAGCCTTTATTTAAAACAATCTGTCTGTTACGTAGGCTTTCCACATGAGCAATCACACTGGGAAACCAGGCTGTGCCAAGGTCATGCTAGAAGAATTCCGTGATCGTCAGTTCCACCGCAGCCTCCTAGGCTTCCACTAGTGTACTTTAGTAGTATGTACACTACTAATTTAGTCCATCAAAAGCTACTGTGACACTCAAGAGAATTGAAAGTGGAGTATCAAAGAGATATTTGTTGATAGCCACATTGTACACAATAGCCAAAAAGCAGAAGCAATCTAAATGTCCATTGACAGATAAATGGATAATCAAAAAATATGGTCCACACACACAATGGAATATTATTCAGCCTTTAAAAAGAATGAAATTCTGACAGGAGTCACAACATAAACGAACCTCAGGGACATTATGCTAAGTGAAGTGGGCAAGTCACAAAAGGGAAAATACCATATGATTCCACTCATATGAGGTACTTAGAGTAATCAAATTCATAGAGACGGAAAGTAGAATGGTGGGCTGCCAGGAGCTGGAGGGAGAAGGAAATTGGGAGTTGTTATTCAATGGGAAGATGGAAATAGTTCTAGAGGTTGCTTGCGTGATGTGAATACAGATAACACTACTCAACTATACAAGTAAAAATGGGTAAGATGGTAAATTTTGTTACGTGTATTTTACTACAATTAAAAACAAAAAAGCTACTATCAGAATGTTTCTGGGAACTAACTGGCCACCTTGTATAGATCCAGTCTTCAAAGGAAAGAATGAATGAGTGTAAGTCAACACGCAGTACAAAGTGCCAAAGACTAATGTGTAATCGCATAGAAACCAGCCTAGCAGAACTTCAAGAAATGTGGTCTTCCTTTCAGCAGGTGGTAGAATGAAAGTAGCTGCTTGAAGGGCTTTGGAAGAAACAACTGATATGCAGCCAAGGACCAGGGATGACAGCCAGGCTGTCCGCACACAGTCCACTCCTCAAAGAAGGCAGGGCGCTGACCCCTCTTGTTCTATCCAAGTCCACGGACACCCAGAACAGTGCCCCTGCAAGTTCTTCTTACTGTCCATTGGCTATCTTAAAAGTTTAACAACTTGGGTTGTAGATAGCATTTTGTGTAACCTACTCTCTCAAGTCCAGATAGTGAATGGTGAATTTTAATTGTATGGCGAAAGAACACAGTTGATCTTCCCTTGACGTTAACTATTTTTATTTGCTAAAGAATCACAAAAGGAAATACACTGGTGAATATGTGGGTCACTCTAATGGAAGTAATTTTAAATATCTGCTTTCAATCACTTTCTACTCACGGTTTCTATCACCAGGCCCCCGTGTACCAGGGTTGACCTCCCAATGAGGAGAGACAAGTTATGTAGGGAAAGAATTTAAGAGAACCGGAGGTGTGGGTTCAGTGGTCTTAAGGAACTGGATAACCTTGAGCAAGCCACTAAATGTCTCTGTTTCCCAGAGTAAAAAGGAGTATAATAGATATTCTGGTTTTCTCATAGAGTTCTGGTATGATCAAGTGAAATTACGCTTGACAAAAAAGACCTTTGAGGAACACAAAGCAGTGTAAATTCAGGGTGGGCTTCGGAATGTCCCTAATGACTGTCTGCCTCTGGCAGGAATGCTCTGTTCCTTTTCAGAAGATGCGGAATATCCAGATAAGACAGGGCATGCTGAAGCTTCGACTTCATTTTCTAACCCAATTCCCATTGCCCCTTTCACCCCGTTGACGTATTCCAACCAAATGAAGGTTCATGAGTCTAAATTAGGAGGTTCTTAAAGTATTATCCTGGGCCCTGGGAGGTCCCTGAAACTCTTCCAGGAGGTCTGTGACGTTCTAGTCATACTAACACATTACTTGCCTTTTCATGGTCATTGTTTTAGGAGTGTGCACTGGAAGTTCCTCTAAGCTACATGGTGTATGATATCTCATCCTCAGTTTCTAAGGCAGAAGCAGGCATCAGAATCCACTCTCTTCTATTAAACTAGACATTTAAAAGGTTTGTGATGCCACCCTTTAGTCTAAATTATTCTTGTTTCAGAAAGCATGGTTAACTTTCATAAAAATATTTGTGTTAACATGGAATGGGTTTTATTGTTATTTTTAAGTGAATTAAAACTAAGTATTAAAGAATTCTCAGTTGCAATTTGTAATGCAGTAAATATCAGTAGGCATAACACATAAATGAATGTGCTTTGCATTTTTCAATCATTTTTAAGAATATATAAAAGGGGCTCCGAGACTGAAATGTTTGAGAACCACTGTGTATAGAGCAGACAGCGGGAGGACAAATGACAGAGGATGAGGCTGCAGTGGATGCGGGAGACCTCGAGGCAGGATCGCCCCCAGGGGCCACGTGAAGGTTTTGGTCTCTATCTAAGAGCACACACGTGTAAGGGGCTGCAGTTACAGTCCCTTTCTCTGTATGTGACAGTTATACAGAATCATTTATTGTTCAACTTCCCTTTCCATCTTATAACGATTATTACAAAAAATGAATTAATGAATCTCCATCCTAAAGCTTCATCACCCTATGATAAATCTCAAGGTTGTTTTCAAAAAGAGTCATTTTCCCAATGTGGTCAGATGCAGTGTCTGTACTGTGCTTACCTTTATTTTTTTATTATTTTTTATTTTTTGTATTATGCGTACTTTTAAAAGCCAACTTGATGGTTAATTTGGAAGTGGGAAATATTTATGGATGAGCTTCCTTTTATCTCTCAAAACTGGTGCCCACATTCCGATGAAACCCACACTAGGGTCAAGGCGCCTGCTCCGGTGAAGGTGACGCTGGTGTGCGGGCCGGGAGGAAATGGAGCTCCCAGTGAAAACGGCCTTGTCCAAGCTCAGCGTGGCCCTCCTGTGAGCTGGCAGACCCTCTCTGCTCCCTGGCTGGCTTTTCTGTGCCTCTCTTCTCAGACGTTGTTGCAAACTATTTATTCTCAAGTCCCCTCTGCCCTCCCCACCCTCTTAGGAAAAAAGCCTCACTTCTCTCTTCACCAAGAAGCTAAAGGCAGGAAGTTACAGAGTTAATATTCATGCACTATGATAATAAAATTTATGAGTTGTAACTTTAGTGTCAGCGAGATAAAAATAATTATTTTAATATGCAGTTTCCAGGAATAAATAGCACTGAAAGTGTGATTATGGTTTTCATGACAAGAAAATAATTGTATGTTAATAAAATCAGTGAGAAAAGACAGGTCTTAGCCATGTCTATGTACAGGAATATGGGTGAAGAGGGGCTGTGGAATTTAACCAGGGGACAAAGCTAGTCACAAGGAAATTTTTATCAAAGTATTTTCTCCAGGGACAGCATAACTGTGGGAACAGTTATGTGGGCTTAAAGGAAGCAACTGATAAGATGCTAGAAACTTCAGTCAAGACTGAGATGGTAAAACATCAAGTCCCTGAGTTATCATTTAAAAATGCTAACTACATTTTAGCAAAAAACACAAAAAAAGGCATGGAATTGAACTTCTCAGTGTATCTAATTGAAACATTTTAAGAAGATACCTCTATTTGTGTGTGTGTGTGTGTGTGTGTGTGTGTGTGTTGTTTTTGAGGAGTGTGGAACAGGGAGAGAAACACGGATTACACAGAGATGGTCTGTTGTTTTTTTTTAACTGACTTTGGCTTGGGAGGTCACTCGCCCTGTGTGCTTTGATTTTGATATTTTTTAACATTGCATACTACACAGATATGGTAAAGGCTGAAAATAAGCCTTTTCTGCCCTCAGATGAGAAGAGTTTATGAGCAGAGCTCCTCAGTAGGTGGCAGTTCTTTCTTTCTTCCCTCCTCCTTTGCTACCTGCCCCAATGGGCTGTCAGAAAGCTGCTCAACTTTTAGGTGCCTATGATGTATATACCTACAGAAAGATATTTTTCAAGAAAGAGAGAGAAAAGTAGAAATAGGGTAAATGTATTTCTAGTGAAGATGGATGTCTGTAATTAAGGAATATATTAAAAAATAGAATCTTCTACCCATTGGTGATTTGGCTGAAGCCCTCCTCCCTGACACTGGACACGGAAACTCACGATGGTTGTATAAACTCCTTCAGCTTCCAGGTTTGTTTAGAATCTGCCTGTGATTTCATCTACCTTCTCCTTCTGATGGGTTCTCCTTACCCCTTTTTAGCAAAGGCAACCCCTTTTCTGTGCTGCGTAACCCTTCCCTTCATAGGTCTGGGTTGTGTATTGGTTTAGTAAGATTTCAAACCCTTTTGTTTATGACAAGCGAAGTTGTTTAAATCTACTTGTCTTCATGCCAAAGACAAAAAAAGAGTTGTTTTTAGAAGTAATTGCTTTGGTGCCAGAATGAAGTAAGTTGTGTCAGGATATCATCATTTCATGTATTGTCACTGATCCACCCCTTAGGGGCCTCACTGGGGGCTTACCAAGAACAACCTGTGGAAATGCAATATTGCAGGAGGATCTTTAGACTGTAAATGCTGACAGTTTGTGAGGACTATCCAAGAGTTTTGGTCTGAGCAAGGCACACTTTGCTGACTTAGCTCTCCAAAGATCCTGAGTCACTTCCCGCTGCCAATACCAAGGCAACTCTTCGGCAGATGGTGGTGCTACCCCCTGCAGCTATCCCTGGAGGGATAGCCCTGAGAGCAGCCTCGCCCGTCCACCACGCTAGCGCCTCATTTCCTAGCCTCATGCTCTAGCGAAAAGGGACTTCCTTTTTGAACTGGCAGCTGGCAGTCAGCTTGTAGCTGGACAAGCCACCTTTCCCGAAAACTTGTATACAAAGATAAACCTCTGTTAAATTTGGACTTTATTCTTTTTATCTCCCCTTGCCCGGAACAAGAGTGTGATTAAGCTGTCATTTGTTTGCAGTATGTCATTTCTTTATTGGCTTATTAAGAGATATTATTTTGCATGCTACTGCCTTCTGAAATTATAATTCCCATAGCAAACCCATGCTAAATAAATTGCTGGCAAAGACAGAACTAGTCTCCGAGTACAACTTTGCTGTCTCCCCTCAAACAAAACAAACAGCCAGAAACACCCCTCTGCCTGGGAGGTCCTTGTTCTGTGCTCTCTGGCTCTGTCCTAAAAAACATGCAATACAACAGAATACTGTTGTTTTGCATGGGTTTTAACCTTATCAAAATGGTATTATATCATTCAATTTTCTCCAATGTTTTTTTGATCAATATTATTAAGATTCACCCCAATGGCTGGTTTTTAGCTACAATTCATTCATTTTTCTGGCTGTATGAAATCTCACTTTGTGAATATGCCATACTTTATTTACCCATTCTCCTGTCCATAGACATTTGTGTTACTTCCAGTTTCTTGCTATTTTGGATATTTTTGAAACATTTCTTAGTGCATATGTGTGACAGTTTCTCAATGGTATATAATTATATGCAGAATTACTATATTGGACAATGTACCATCTTTAGAAGATAATGCATAATAGTTTTTCAACATTGTTACCAATTTACCTGCTTCCCTCCCTCGATGTGTAAGATTTGATATTCAATAAAATTCTCATGAAATTCATCATTATCACACTTTATATCATGTTTATTAGTGTTTATATACTTATCTCCCTATAAGCTGATAAGCATAATTATTTATTCACAATTATATTCCTTTCAGTACCTTGCTTATAAAAAATGTTAAATGAAAATAAAACTGAAGTATATACAACAACCTGCAACTGATTTGAATGGAAAGGTTTTCTACTTTTCAATGCAAATAGCATGTAAGGATTATGGGGTTATTAAGCCTTTGCACAAAAATATGATTAATTCAACTAGATTGCTTTCCTACTATTACCAAGTTAGATCTGCACAGCTAAGAAAATGGAGGTCTTACCTGAGGAAGAGAAAAAGGAATACATTTGGGGCAAGAAGTACATTTTGGGAAGTAAACAATAGGCATAAAAGGGTGACTCAGCACAGCAGGAGAACACGAGAGCCCAGAGAAGGGGGCACCAGAAGGTAGAGGAGGGATGCAGGAAGGGGCGCAGAGCACCACATACTTGTCCAAGACGTGCCCCTGAGACTGTCCATGTGACGGTCTGTTCTCCAGTCTCACAACTGCAGTTAGTAATAGTTACAATTTTTTAATAATGTAGATTGAATACAGTTGTCTGGGCTAGCCTGGAAACCTAACCATCACTTTTAACAACTCCTCTCACAGCAAAGAACTCGAAATTCCAAACAACTACTGACAAATGCACTTTTGGAAAAATGACTCATTTGTAACATGGGGAATGCCTATATTCAGAAAGTAGGTCTCTGCCTTCTATCACTCTAATCTTTTCATCCTTAGGGCTAACGGAGCCAGAAGTGGAAGAAAAGAAGCATTTCCATGCTCTTAAAAACAAACTGCACAGCATCTATAAAACTACTCTTTGATCACTGCTTATCTTCTGCTTTGAAAAATAACTCGAAAAGAAATGCCCAAACCTCCCAAAGTATGGGCTATGTAGGCATTCCTCATGAGGAAGATATAAAAAGTTTTTTAAAAACCATGGGCTCAAAAAAGAGGAAGACTGTGTCAGCATTGCTCCCCTCATGTCTAAGGGCAGGGGACACTACTGAAATCGAGTTTCTCCTCCACATGAATGCAGATGAAAAATTAAAGGATTCAAAACACTCAGAGGTCATTGACCTTGTCTTGCCCACACTTTTGATGCTGGCTTTCACATCATGTGCAAACTGTTACTTTAGTAGGTCAATGCCGAAAAGCAGATTCCCTAATGCAGTGTGTCTCCTCGTGAACAGAGTCAACAAACACTGGGTAAGCCTATGCCTTGACTCTCCCGCAAGCCAGCTCATACAAACACTCTCAGCTTGTCTCTACAGCGGCAAAACCATCCAACCGTCAAGAAAAGGGAACGCTTGGAACAGAACTTGGTGTTTTCCGCTCTGGGAGAAGGCGCGTGCTCAGGGCACGCTGGTGTTAGAGGGGTAATCGATTGCTCACGTGAGAGGAAGAGGTTCGCGATCTCTCAAGTGTTACTCTAATTAACTCAGACACTTACACATTTTTGAAACCACACAAACAGATAAGCTCTGACTTCTATCTTAGTTTAGAATGGTAAATCAAGGCATAATTATTTCTATTTACTCCTTAACTATAACTATTTGTATTTACTGAACACCTACTATGTGCTACACATAAAAGGACAACCCTACAAAAATATGAGTCTTGGCTATTAAGAGAGGTTTTTTTTTTTTTTTTTTTTTTTTTTTTTGGGTTTTTTTTTTTTGGTGGGGGCCAAGATGATGTTTGGGGCAAGAGCAGAAAAAGAAGAGAACACATTTTACTGATTCTGATAAGCTTTCTATGAACACAGTGCAGTTTGCTCTGTGGAGTCCACACTATGTGGTAGTTGCTTTCATTCACAGCCAGCCCCATGAAGTGCATGGCGAAGAAATGATTCTTCCCTTTTTTTTTGTTTTATTTGTTGTATTTTTTCTATTCTCAACTCTTTTCCTCAGTCTTGCTAAACTAATACTTTTGCTTAGAGCAATAATTTTTTGGGACACTTATTCCCAAATCAGCTCATTTCCAGGCAGTACATTAACTTAGAAAGCACTGGTGATTCAGTCCAGCTGTTCTTTGAAGCATCATATAAGCAGCTCCCAGTTAAAGCCACTTGCTACATTCCTGCCCTGCCTACTGAGTTTTATCTCCCACCATACTAAGGGCTAGTCAGATGTAACCAAAACTCCCTTTCCTTATGCCAAATGGAGGCCAGGAGAATGCGCTGTGCTTTGGCTGGTATCTACTATTTCAATAGATGTTTAACGGGAAACACAAATAAATCATTTTACTAGGCTTTGTAAAGATTACCCAGACTATCTTGAAATCACCCAAATCTGTGAAAGAAGGTCAGAGAAGACAAAAATAAAATGAAATTCCAAATAACATGGTTAAACTGTGAAAGTGTTAAACCAGTTCAGAAAAACAATAGGCTGTCATCAGCTTGATGTGATCAATTATCCAGAAAACAAAAAGCTGTGGTTACTTACTGTAATAATAATATTACTATTACTATTGTCATTATTTAGTATTTGTTGTATAACAGATCCCGTGCAAAGTGGTAGTTTAATTTCCTCCTATTAAACTTTGGTTTCAGTAACACTGACCTATAAAAACTATCATGAAGTTTATGCTGTATTATAGGTTTAAAAAATTAATCTATGATGATGCTTTAGGATTGTAGGCTTGAAAGCTGAAGCAGCTGTAACTCTGTCACAGAGATGAGTAAACTGTCATCCAGGGAAATTAAGTGGCGATGAACCCACAATCTGGAAAATTATATCTCTGCTTCTTTTTCCTGAGACACACTTAGATATCTTCTAACCATACTGTAGGGAGAGAAAAGCTACACTGAAGATAAAATACCATGTGCAGTAACCTGAAAAATAAGGGTAATATTAAAAGTATAAGACACAAAACACTTAGCGAAAAGGTTTGAAAGCTGGGTTACTTGCACACTTAAGCAGCATTACTCATTGTTGCATTACCTAATTGTTTTCATTTTTAATATAGTTTTCAAAGGAAGCAAATAGATAAGAATAGCACAGATTGCTCATCCTTTAGAGGTAAAATATAGATGATGTTTTAACATGATATTATTCCCCTGAATTCATAAATTTGCTGAAAGTTATCTAAGCCCTCAACCTCTCAAAAATAAAATCTCTATATTTTTAGCTTTTGTTATTCCAACATCTAACCATAAAGAGAAAAAGTAAGGAGTCTTCTGGGAAAGAACTCAGGTCAAGGGAAAAGAATATCAAGGTACAAACTTTGGTCCAATGTGGGTGTGGGGTGCTGGGCAAGGTGCAAATGCTTCCTGGCTGCCCATCCACCATCCCATCCTTGAGTACAGAGTACTGGGAATGTCCAACCTGCGGGCCACGTGCAGCTCAGGATGGCTGTGAATGCAGCCCAACACAAAATCATAAATTTACTTAAAACATTTTGAGATTTTTTTTGTGATTATGTGTCACAATGTATTTAATATGTGGTCCGGAGACGCTGACAGGTTGGACACCCCTGTGAGTCTATGCTGTCCAAACTTCTCCACCCCCAGCCAGTGTTAATCTTTCTATGTCTAACCTCCTTATATTGCTCTTCTGTATAAAATCCTTCCTTAGATTCCCTTTGTCTATTGGATAAATTCCAAAATTTTTAAGTTTACAAGGTGGTACATATGCTTAAGCATTTATTATATACCAGGCACTTCATATGAAAACATGGAAGCCATACCAGACCTGGAGCATGACACAGAATATGTCTTGCTCCACCCTCCATCCTAGCACCCAGACCCTTGTGCCTGAGTCCTGAGTAATGTGTCACTCCGCTGCCATCACAGAATTCACCCAGTGGCAGTGTTGTGTGATGGTGCTGCCAGGGCGAGGAGACTAATGCTGGACCGCACGTGGTGGTGGGAGAATACAGCAGGCTGAGCAGTGATCCAGACCTGCTCCAGACCTTGGGGAAGCTGAGGAACACATTAGCCACTGGCGGTGTGGGTGACTCTCTGGCTGGGACCACAATGGGTTTAGTGGCAACCATTGGTGCCTTTAGGATCTTTGCTATTAAATGTCACTATGGTAGCCAGAATAAGAGCTTGTAAAAATGGTTGAGTGCACACAGCACAGAGAGAACTTGGTTTTGCAAGCAGGAAAGAGATCCCTATGGACTTCTAAGGCCAGCGTTAGGAGAAACCTGAGTACGGTCACAATCACCACTGCTGCAGGTGGTGACAGAGTCAAAGAAATACAGTTGTGTAACAGTTATTAAGCTGTTGGGAAACACGGGTCCCACTATAAGTTGAGTGTTCTTTAAAAAAAAAAAAAAACAGACCAGAGCAGTCCATTTGAAAAAAAAATGAAGTGTAGCAGTTTTACCTAATTATCTTGGTAATTAAGTGATCAGTGTAGATCCCTGCAAGATCAAGGAATCTAAATGAATTTGTCACAGATTATTCTAGTGCAGACAGAGATAGATGTCTGTGATACTCATTTTTTCCAACATGAATGATGCATGCATATGTAGAGGGGGTAGGCCAAGAATACCACATTGATTCCATCTTAAAAGGCAGAAACATTCTGCAGTAGAATTATCAGGTCCACATTTCTAATTGCATTATGCTTTGTTTACTGTTAAAAAATGTAAAAAGTGGCAAAGAGAAATTTACATTTAAAAATATTCAGCATCGAAGTTTTTTTAATGCTTAAAAATAAATAAATGTAGTCAGAACAAAAAGCTTAAAACATAAAGATTAAAAGTAAAAGTTGAGTGGCTAAATATAAATTTTCATACTGAATTAAATGTTTTATTAACATTTATGCTTTATTTTCATGTGTATTTTATTAATATTCATCACGTGACACAAACGAATGGGTACATTTGTTGGAGTGCCACACGCCAGCTATTTCATGTAATACTTCCAGTTCTGCAACAACTCTGCCAGGTGGGTGTTCCTACACTAGTTGTGCAGAAGAAACTAAGACTCAGAAAACTTGGGTGACTGGTCCCCAGACGTTCAGCTAGAACCTCCTGGTACTGGGCTGCAGCGAGGTGCGTGTGCAGCTCATCACCTCTCTGTCAAACCCTTATCTCTGGGTCTGTTTCCAGTGGAATCATAATAATGATTATGCAGATGGGTGATATGTGCACATGGGTGGGGGACAACAGCTTAGCTCATAGGAGTGTAGAAGATAGGTGTAGATAGAGAGAACATTCTCCAAAAATAACAGCCTTTAAACAATGTTTAAAGAATCATATTGAAAGTCATTCTTAAGACCACGGTGAAAGCATCTTTGAAGAATTGGCATGAGAGCACAACATTGTAAAACAGGAAAAACAAGCAAAGGGTGGCACGTTTTATGTGCCCCCATCCTGGCACCCAGCCATATATGAATGTTTCCCCCTCTGCTCCTGAAGACACTACCCTGAGACTTACAAAACAATGGCATGCATGCGCTGAACATAGTGGCAAGGCTATCTGGCTCATTTTGGAGAGTATTGCCATGCTTACTCTGCTCTTTAGGGCCTGCCGGGTATGTATTTTTAAACATCTCATTTTGTATAGATATTTTCTTATTCACAATGCAAAACAAAAGGGCATCCATCATTCAAGAAAACAACTACTTTAAATGTAATGCAAACATATCTTAAACTGTTTTCAATGATCAGATCTCTAACTTATCCAAATAACCTTTGCCCCACATGGACTCCTGGTTTGACCATTTAGCTCTGAAGAAATTTGAGGCTGTTGGGAAAAAAATAAATTCTCTATTTAACGGTGAATCTGAGTCTCTGATAGAACATGTGATTGTATTTGAATTAGTTATGGTGAATCTTCCATGCTGCATATGTATATTGAAGGGGTTATAGAGAAGGAGAGATTCATATGGCACAATGCTGATCATTTAAAACTACCAGGCTAGTAATGAGAATATCATGAGTGTGACGCTTATGATGGCATTTAGTTTTTTTTATCCTCTGTGTGATGCAGAAACTAGCATTATTGCCATTTGTCCACGAAGGAGCTGCGGCTGACAGTGGCTAAGTAAGCTGTCAGAGGACCTGGGCTGGGAACAGTTTCCTGATGGGAATCACACATGTGTGGCCAAATGTTTTCACATGGTGGATGATCAACATCTCTCCCCGTCTGCAACATGTTTATGTAAACTTTATAAACACCGTGGGTCAAAATCTATAAAATGTAGACACCACAGTTCTTGATCACTTAGATCCATGCAATTCTCACATTCCAGAGGAGATCTGAATATATAATATGCATAACAAAGTGTCTAATTCCTAACTCTTCGAAGCCTCAGTACCTGATTAAGCCCTGTTTTTTTTTTTTTTTTTGCCCTACTTTTTCATTCCTGTGTGCAATGGGCCGTTTATAACTATTTAACGAGGATGGGTTTACCCTCTCAAGTTTTAAAACTGTTTGGAAACATTTCTGTTCTGGAATATGGAAGCTGGCAAGCTTTTTGTAATCATTTGTTTCTCCACCTGGCCTCACTCATATCACATACACACGAGGAATGGCTTGGTCTTTTCATTCTTCTAGATCAGAAGCATCTGAACCATGATAATTAACGCATGCATGACTGTATTTTGTAAATCAAGGAGCTGTGATAGGAACCAGATGAAAAGCTTCTGAAAAAGATTCTAGATCAGACAAACCACTAATTCTCACACATATTTCTGAGTGCATTTAGCACTTAATGGGCATCTTGCCCAGCATATCTCATTTTTCTTTCAGCCCAATCACCATCAGCTTGGCTCCCCACATGCGAGTCTGCTTTTGAAAGCTCTGCCCAGCTCACACAACTCTAAGCTCATTTCTATAAAGAATATTAGTAATTACACAGATTCTTCCCATCGCCAAAGCTTAAATTATTCACACAATTAGACCAAAGTGATGTAGAGGGCGGTCTGTGAAGTTTCCAGGTAACGGCTTCTTTTCCACTTTGCCTGTGCAGATGTGATCAAGGGCTGGCTACCCTCTCACACTGTCATGACTTGGGTTTGGAAGGTCCTTCTCTCATCACCCTTCTCAGGCTGCCCTGCACAATCATTCACTCAATGCAGGGTCATTGAGCTCCCACCCTGGGCACCACTTAGTGGTCACTACAAAAATGAACAACTTCTCAATCAACAGGAACACACTAGAGAATGAAGACACTGTATGTGCCATGTGAGAGGAGAAAAGCAGAGCTGCAAAAGGAAAGAGGAGGGATGGAAACGTTCTAAGGACGATTCAGAAAAACTTCATAAGGGAGATGGTGGCCTTGAAAAACTGGTAGATTTCAAGATGAAGACAGGATGAGGAAGGGCAATTCGGGTGAAGAAAATGGATGAGCAAAGGACATAAAAGTAAAACCTTAAGGTATGCCTCGTAAACAGTGACAGGTGCAGTGTGTTTCCTGTTGGGGCCAGTGAGACACAGCACTGAATATGTAGATAGGATAGGGTTTTGAATAAACGTATAAATCCAAAGAATCTAGACCTATCCTTTAGGAAACAGGAGAGACTTGATTTTTGAAGCCAGGAATTGATATAATCAAAGCTATTCTGTAAAAAGATTGAACTGGGTGCAGAGGTGAGGAGAGGCAGGATCAGAGTGGGCTAGGATGATTACCGCATGGCCTGAGCAAGAGGTGGCAGAGCCTGGAGTGGGACGGCTGGCAACGTGACACAAAGGAAGTGACAAAGAGAGTCACCACAACTTGACCACTGAGATTTCGTTGGTATGCGACTGTAGGGGAGCAATGCGAGAAGATGGTGTAAAAAAATGAAGACCAGGGCCCTGGCCTCGTGGCTGAGTTGGTTGGAGCATTGTCCCATTCACCAAAAGGTTGTGGGTTCTGTCCCAGGTCAGGGCACATATGTATCTGGGTTGCAGGTTCGATCCCCAGTTGGGGTGTGTATAGGAAGCAACCAATCAATGTTCCTCTCTGACATCAATGTTCTATCTCTCTCTCCCCTCTCCTCTTTCTAACATCAATAAACATATCCTCTGTTGAGGATCTTTAAAAAAAGTGAAGATCAGGTTTCCCGCCTGGTGACTCAGGACATGCTGTACTGGCATAAGGGGAGAAAGTAGGAAATTGATGAATAACATTTTTAGACATATTCAGTCTCACGTGACTGAAACAGCTGGGTAAAAATATCTCCTTGGAAATGTGAGACTAGATTCCTAATGGAGGCTGAAAATAAAGATGGGGTAATAACTCATCCAGTCAACCACATTTCTGATGCTAGAAAACCAGAAGCTTGTTGCCAGGAAGCCTTCTTATCCCCATTTTACTGATGGGGACGCTGTGGCTCAGAGACCTTACATAACATGCTGAAGCCAGTAGTGAGATGGCTGAGTTCTGATTCATATCCTTGTTCTTCCACCACACTGAGAAAGAATAGTTCTCTCCCTCCTTTTAGTTCAGAGCTCTTGATGTTAAGTACTACCATGCATTCCTTTATCCATTTATTTCTTTTCTCCAGTTCTAATCTCCATTCACTCTATTTGACTGAAATCTTCTCTAACCGGCCTCAATTATATTCAGTGCCATTTCATGTCTCAAGATCACTTTTAACCTAGTTAGCTGTGCACTCTTAGCTCCCATGCCTTGCATTCTGTCCACAGTCCCACCAGGATATGATCCCTTATTAGCTTTGGGCTGTGCACCCCCGGCACTTCACTTCAGAACACATGCTGGACATCTATCAGACCAGCTTTTTTTTTTTTTGCAGATCATGTCGTCATGACACCAAATGCTCCCAGACAAAAGCCATACATGTTACTCGACTAGCATGAAAACAAAATAAATTATTTTCTTCTCAGCAATTTGTTCGCTACTTTGATTCTTTATATTGCAGTTTCATTGACTCCCTGGCAGTATGACAAGTCATAAACTTTCTAACAGCTATTTATATTTCTCCACCTTTACTGTGAAGAGCATAGTTCAACAGCTTTTAAGACTTCTAGTCTCACCCCAACTGGTGTAGCTCAGTGGGTTGGGTGTCCTCCTGCAAACCAAAAGTTTGCTGGTTCAATTCCCCATCAGGACCCGTACCCAGGTTGCCAGCCAGGTCCCCAACCCATGTTTCTCTCTCACTCTCACATCGATATTTCTCCCCCTCTTTTTCTTCCTCCCTTCCCCTCTCTCTAAAAATTAAATAAAATATTTAAAAAATCGTCTAGCCTCTGTAGCAGCTCTCCAATGAAAGTCATATTTTCTAACTGTGTGTCTTGCTATTCTTCGTTAACTAATTCTAAATCAGAAACTTCTATGTTCCATGTGCTAGTTCTAACACCTCCCTTCCCAGGACTTCAGATAACAGGAGTCACAGATGAATCCACAGTGTGGCAGGTGAAAATCAGTATTCACCTTCCAGAAGAGGGAGTGGCCCAGTGTGGACTGTGACTCAGCAGCCTCCCTGGATCTTTTTAATGAACTATTAGCTTAAGTTTTTGCTTAATCATCTCTTCCTTAAAATCCAAACCACAGGACCCATCTGTAGTGAAATCTCTCTAGCTGCTGCCGCTCCAAGTGTGGGGTCACTACACTGAGATCCCTTAAATGTCTCATGTTTCTCTACATCAGCACCAAAATCCAGTTTCCTTTTTGGCCCACCAGCTAGACTATGTGGGCAGAGGCCATGTCATGTGTGCCCTGTGTCCCTAACATTTGATTATAAATTTATAGGAAATGCTTTCACAAGCACTTGTGCACTTCAGAGTGAGATCTCTGCTTCTATACTCATTCAACCAGAGGCTGTTTTAGAGGGACCACAACCACACAGCTGCCTTTCTGCTATTTCTAACTAATATCTTAAGTGCATTCTTATTTAAAGTGGTTTTTCCAGGCCTACATAGTTTAAAATATATGTAAATGATGTACATTACTCCTCAAAATAACCATGTGAATTAATTTAATATTCTGATTTTAATAATGATTGATCCTAGAAATTATTAAATGCCTCCATGGAGATAAGCAGATGAGACAGGCAGATCCCTGACTTCAATAACTCATATCCTAGTAAGGATATCTCCAATAACTTACATGTCTAGTAAGGGATAAAGAGGTAATAATCTAATTACAAAATTTTGGTTTTATACCTCTCTTCCTCAGAATGTTTTCCCAAGGTCACTACCTAGTCCAAGAAGCCTACTTTTAAAGTCGTCTTTGGATACTAATGTTACAGGAAGGGACTTTAACCCCTCAGTAACGCTTAAGTCCCTGAATGGGAATTGATCCAGCTGAGAAATGCTTATGGCAGACAAAGGAAGGGGAAGAAGGCTTGAAAGGTCATTTCAAAGCCAGCCTGAACTTGACTTCTTTCCTGCTGTAAGTTAAATGGAGAGATACCAAGACCCCTCCCCCCATAACAAGACAGTCCCGGCTTGGGAAAGGCAAAGGGACTTTATAGGGCCCTTCACGAGATGCCCTGAGGAGAAATACAGTATAAGGCCACGACCCAGACCCGGCTCCACCAGATGTCTGTTTTTAATCAAATGGAGTTTATTTAGATTTAAACCAGAATTAGATTCGAGATTTACAGTAGTTTCTACTATCATTCATTTCATGGATTCCAGTCTTCTCTGTGCCCAGTCTTAGTCCAATGCACTTCGGAGGGGACACACAGGAGTTGTCCACGAGCCTGGGGTGCGGGTGGAGCGGCCTCTAATACCCGGTACCCTCGGGAGAGTGGCGCCAAGGGCCAGGAGCTAGACCTCTGGAACTCGTCAGCCAGCTCCGTCCAGAGATCCTTGGAGCTCACTGCAGCGCGGTTGCACCTGTGCCACCCGGATCCCAGCGCTTTCCCTTTGATAATCTTTCGGACACCGCCCCTCGCTCCGCAGAGGTTTTCTCCTCCAGCACCCCAGGATTTCCCCGCGCAGAGGCTTCACTTCTGCATAATGAAAAGCGAAAGCCGTGGCTGGCTGGCGGGTGGAGGGGGCAGCGGTACACGCCGCGCAGCTGCTGCTCTGAATCCGCAGGCGCCGCGAGGGCTGTCACCACGCGGTGCGGACCCCGACCTCAACTTCCAGCTCAACTCTAGCGCCGGCGAGCCCGCAGCAGCCCTGACGCGCCCTCCAAAGCGCGCAAAGGGCCTTCAGCTCCCACAGCTCGGAGGAGCCTTCTGCACCTAGTCCCCAACCTCCCGTGCAGCATGACCCCCGCACGCCCGTGGGCCCGCTGGCCCCTAGATCCTCGGCCCGAGCAAGACACGCCGAAGGGAGCTCGGTGTCCAACGGCCCTAACTTCGACTTCTAAGTGAGACTTTGCCCTCCCTGGAGCTCGGAACCGCTTCCTCCAACCTCCACCCGAGATCCTTACACCCGCGCTGCGGGAAGATCAAATGCCCGGTGAGGGGCGCTCCCTGGGATTTTGAAAAACCTCCTCATTCGTCTCAGGAGCTCCTCGAACCCCAACATGCACCCTTTTGCCAGATGATTTTCACCCCGGGACGTGCCTAGGTGGAGGCCTGTAGCTGGAGCGCGAGGAGAGGAGCCCACGGCGCTGAGTGGCTGGGATGCAGCCGCGCGCCCCTCGCGGTGAGGGGCGAAGGGGACTCCTCGGCTCAGTCCAGCAAGGAGAGCGCGATGCTGCGCCTCCGCCTCGCGGAGGATCGATCTCTCTCTCTCTCTCTCTCTCTCTCTCTCTCTCTCTCTCTCACACACACACACACACACACACACCGCCGCCAGCCCCCTACTCCCACCCCCACTCCACGAGCGGGACGCGATGTCCGAGAGCCACTATTCACTTGAAGATTGGAGCCGAAACGCCCAGATGGAGGCAGAGGCTCTCGCCTCTTCTCCAATGTTCGCACCGTCCTAGGAGGCCCCCCAATTTTCCAGAGCGAGCAAGGTTTGGCTTCTGAGATCCCGCTCATTGCACGACGGGTTCAAACTGCAGTTGGGCGGGGATGGATAGAGGGAACACTAGAAAGCGAGCCCGCGCGCACCTCGGTTCTCGGCGCTGGGAACTAGCCAGCTTCACTAGCCTCCATCGCATAACTATGCGGTCGGGGTGGGGAGCGGGACCCCCGGGCGCTCCACCTCTGGGGAGGAAAGCGAGAAGTGACAGCAGCCACCACTTCGCGGGTTGGCAAAGACACCGAATCTCAGAATAGGCTGAACAGCGGGCACGAAGGGTGGAGGCGAGAGGGGCGGAGGAGGAGTTGCCAGAGCGGAGAGGAATGACGTCCTCCAGCGCCTGGGGATCGCAGAGACTGAAGATTCGTGCTCTCGCCCGGCCCGGCGCGCTCACTCCGGGCGTTCGCAGACCAGCCGCGCCGCGCCGCGCCCCGCTCCCGCTACGTCTCCGGAACAGCGGGCACCTGGGCGATCCCCTCCCTCTTAAAGCAGGATGTAAACCCTCCGGCCACCTTAAAGCTCGTCTCTGCCGGTCTCTCGCCTCAGGGTGCCTGCCCTCCTAGGAGTCCCTGCCGATTCCAGGAGCGTCCGGGTAGGCAGCCCCCAGGGTGGGCCAGCCAAGCCAACCTCGCCCCTTCCTTGTTTCTCCCTCATCGACCTCGAACCAAGGGCAGGCGCCCGAGCCCCGGCCCCTGCCCACCGGGCGAGCCGGCGTCCCGGCCTGCGCCAGGCTGCGAAGAGGGGAGAGGCACTGGAAAGGAAAGGCGCTCACCTGAGTCACTGGGAGTCTTCCTCTGTAGCCCCTCCAGAGCCTCTTCGCAGCCTCCAGGTCCAACCTTCCTCGAAGAAAAAAAGTAGCGCAATGGCAGTAGAGAGGTAGGGCTGCTCACAGGTACCCACGCAGCGGCTTTTCCTTTCAGATTTTCCCGGGTCGCGTCTCAGGCTTGGCGGAGGGAAAAGACTCCCGGAGGCTGATAGGGGCCGCCAGACCCGGGCTCCTCTCGTCACGGTGGCCGTGGCACCTCCAAGTTGCCACCTGCAGCGCGCGCGGGGCGCCTGTGACAGCCCGCGCCTCTCTGCCCGCGCTGGCCCGCCCTTCCCGCCCTCTCCGTCTGCTAGTTGGCTGCGCCCGGCGCCGGGCGGTCCCAGCTTTTCCGCCCGCCCAGCTCCCGCCTCCGAGCCTCCCGCTTGCTGAGTGTGGGTCACCTAACAGGCCTCCCAGGGCTTTGTAGCCAGCAAGTTCGGGAAGCTGCTCAGGCTTTTGCACACCGGGGATTGGTGGGGGTGGGGGGTGGGGGGGTTGGTGGGAATCCGGCGCGCGCGCGCGCACACGCACGCACGCACACACACACACACACACACACACAATTTTGTGTAGGTTGGGGACTAGTGTAAAGAGAAAGGATAGGATATGAGAAATGTCCTTCACGTGCATTAAGGGGACAAGGTAACTTGGATTCTTTTGCTGGTATTAAATTTGTGCTGTCTGAAAAAGAGTTAACGTCACAGCGAAAAACAGTGTAGAGATGTGACCCGGAAAGTGATTTGGAGAGAGCTATCACAAAAGTACACATGAAGCGCCAAAATGTGAAAATTAAGTCCTGTTGTCTCGTGCCACTTCTCACTTAACCCGCACCACTGCGATAGAGTAGCCTCCGGTTCCAGCACCCAGAAAAACGACCCACTCCCCAGCCCCGCGGCCCACCACAGGTGCCTACCAGCTCCAGGCTGGGCCAGCGTTGGGGCCACATACTTGCTTGATTCTGAAGCTGCAAGTCCAGGCCATGAAAACTCAAGCTGGTGCATGTAAGAGGCCAGGGTTTTTGCACAACTGTTGGCTCTTTAAGTAAACGTTATCTTTCTTTCTCTTCCCACTTCCACCCCAAAGACTTCCACCCCAGGGATAGGAGTTCACTGCCGAATCTCCCGGGTCACTCAAGCATACTCTTCACTCTGCCTCTTAATGCATTCTGAAGCCATGCTTTCTGGAAAGCTCATTTGGTAAGATCTTTTGGAGAAGAAAAACTATAAAGACATGAAAAGTTCCAGTCTGGAAAGACATCCAATCATCCAGAAACATCTTACTCCTGGGTGTATCTGTGTGAAAGACACACATTGCCAAGTATACCCATTGGTTTAATGACGTTTCAAAATGAACTTCCCAAATAGCACATTTTATAGCCCATGAGGGAACTGTCTACTTTTTGAGAGTGCAGGTGAGTCACTGTTAAGTGTGACAAAGAGTGCACAAGCAAACTCATGTCTAGCTGTGGTTTGTAGAGTCCTCAGCAGGGTAAGGCAGGAGGAAAGGGGCTTTAATGAAGCAAGTTGGAAAGTGGCTCTTTACAGGGCACATTGAGGACAGTTGGCACCAGTCAAGGAGCACTCCCTGTCAATTGTTGCTAAGTAACTTGGAGGGCTGCTTCATAGCCCTAGTTTCTTGCATTTTGAGGCAGATTTGTTTCATGAGACCCTAACATCTTGGGTCTGCTTTGGGAATCAATAGCAAACTCCTCTCCCTCACCCACTTCTGGCCAAGTGCTTACTTTTACTTCTCTCAGAAGAGGTTAGTTTTTATCCATTGTCTTGAAAACCAAGAAGACTTGGCTAGTAGAGTTCAGAGGCAAAACTTTCACAAGGAGCTACTTCAGGACATTAGCTAGGTCAAGTGCTTGAGTAATGAACTGTACTTTGACCCAAAAGGGGTGAAACTTGAGTAGAATGAAGGAATGAGTGGCTCAGGTTTGAGCGCACATTGACTCAATAACTGCAAGAGTACCTGATAAGAATTAGGAGCCGGGATGGGGATAATTATTTTAACCAGATATACATCTGATTGGTTGATTACCAGGCAAGGCACAAATAACTAGACAAGATGCATTTTCTTTTTTTATTTTATTTTATTTATTTATTTTAGAGAGGGAAGGGAGGGAGAAAGACAGCGAGAGAGAAACATCAATGTGCAGTTGCTGGGGACCTGGCCTGCAACCCAGGCATGTGCCCTGTTTGGGAATCGAACCTGCGATGCTTTGGTTCACAGCCCACGCTCAATCCACTGAGCTATGCCAGCCAGGGCCAAGATTCATTTTCTTGATAGCAGGAAAGGAGCTCAGACTCAAGTTATGAGAAAGCATTATCTCAGAAAGAGGAGTGGAATGAGAAAGAATTTAAAAAGAACATGGGAGAGGCTATTGACAATGAGATAAATCAGTGGACACCATTTGATTCCTTAGACATGTCAATGAACACTGTGTGGTTCGAGATTCTGAAGCAGGGGACAAAGGAGAATTGTTGGGACTTAGAGGCAGTAAGTGTGGAAGCTACGAGTCTTGGAGTGGTTTATGGCATCAGCAATCATAGGGCTGAATCCTGGCTCCAACATTTTTGTGTGATTTGTTTGATATGCATGTGGGGCACAGTGTTTAAGCTTCATTTTCTTCATCTGTGATGAGGGGTAAGGGTGCCTACCCAAAAGAGCTGTGGTAGGAACTAACTGAGATAATGCACCTGCAATGCTTGGCACACTATTGTGCATACAGTAAGCCTTCAAAAAATTGTAGCTATTACTGCAAAAAGTGTTTAAACGAGGCTTAAAAGTCACCAATACTTTTGATATTTGTTTCCAACAGAATATTTCTATCAAGTGCTGATCCTGCCTGTGCATTCCCTGTGGTGAGAAGCTCATCAACCCTGAGTATATTGCACTTTTCTTACTTAAATATGAAATGTGTAACACTGCCTTTTAAAAAAACCTGGTTGATACTTTTTCTATCCATAGTGGTCATTCAACTGTCTAAACCTCATTTCATAAGAAAGCCTTCCAAATTGTTTAAGACAAATAACAGATTCCCTGTGTGACTTATTTTGTCCAGGCTAAAACGTCCTACCCCTTCAGTCTCTCCTCACATGGTATAGTTTCACAATCTTACACTATCTCTTACCCTCCAAATTGCCTTGACCTCCTTAAAATAAGAATGCGCTGCTCCAGCCCAATCCTTCCAACAAAATACTTTCCCTCCCCACACATGCTGTTAACCCAGCCTGCACTTTCATAGACACTTAGATTGGGAGATCAACTCTTGGCACCTACTGAGCTGCCTATTAACTAGAACTCATAAATCTTCGCATGTTACTCTTTGTCCAGAACTTTGGGGGTCCTAGTGTTGTCATTCAATGTTTCTTTTCTGTAAAAGTAGGATTAAACTCACTGACAAATCAAGTTACTTTTTAATTTTTGAAATAATTTTAAACATACAAATATGTCCTTGTCTCCTAGTCTTCTCCAATTGTTACCACTTTACATTTGATTTCTCTTTCTCTCTGTCAAATAGGTAGGTAGATGATAGATAGATAGATAGATAGATAGATAGGTAGTACTTATGATCAATATTCTCCTTCTGAGACATTTAAGAGCAAGTGTAGACATGATGCTCCTAATACTTAAATACACTAGTGTATATATTTTCCTTAAATCAGGATTCTCTCCTACATCAGCTCAATACAACCAATCCATAGAACCTGTTCAAATTTTACCAACTTTCCCCTCGATCTCTCTCTTTTATTTTTGGTCTAGGACCCAAATCCAGGATCATACATTACATTTAGTTGCCATGTCTCTTTATTCTACTTTTGTCTGCTACAGTTCTTCAGTCTCTCTGTCTTTCATGCCTTTGAAATTTTAAAAACCGTATGCACTTCATTCTATAGTTCCATCAGACATTTCTTAATCTCTGATGCAGGCCATGTATTCCTGTTGGAAACATCAAAGGAACAGTGCTGTGCCCTTGACAGTTCATCCTCACTGTTGAGCCATGTCGACTATGAACACCTGCCTAATAGTCTTTGAGTGATGTTGAACCATCCCCTCGCTGTAATGTTAATCTTGACCACCTGAATTGGTGCACACTGAAATTTTCCATTGTAAAGTGACCATTTTCCCTTCTGTGATCTGTAAGTACTTGATAGCAATATACTCTGTGGCCACACCAATATCCTGTTCCTCACAGAACCCTCCCTCAACCAGGTTTAGGAGCACTGATGTCTCCCATCTGTACCAACCACCACTGTGGTGATTGCCAAATGACGGGCTTCTATTTGCATCATTCCTTTGTATTTATTAATTGGCATTCTTCTGTAACATCTTTTCCTTCCCTTCAGTTATGTATTTGTGACAGTATAGACTCATGTATTCCATTCAGTGAGTTGTATTCTGTTATTTTCATTAATTTAATGTTCTAATTACCCAGACTTGATCAGAGGGTATCTGTCAAGCTGGCTCTTCCATCCCTCTGATAAATCCTCATTGTTCTTTGGGAACCTTCTAGCTTCCTGAAGTTACATAAATATATTCCAGGTTCATTTAGTACTTTCCCTTCCCCAGCATTGAAATCAGCCAGCTCCACAAGGAGCCCTGGTTCCTTTTAATGGAGGATGGCATTTAGAAACAAGATACAGGTACCCATCATGTTCGCTGCTAATGACATGCCATAACTTCTCACTCTCTGAGTGGATAGAGCTAGGAAATAAATTATAAATGTTCACACACAAGCACTCACACATTTATGTCTCTTTCTGTATGTGTGTTTATAGGTATCTATTTATATATTCACTTGTACATATATGTCAGTTAAACATATAGAGATGTATATCTATCTCTATTCCTATATCTATATCACCTCCAATTCTAACTCAATACATTAGGGTCTTTTCCAGTCTTCCTCCTTTCTATATGTATTAATCTCTTCTCTGAGAGAGAAACCTGAATCCCAAATACCTTCCCTGTGGTGACTTATTTTCTCTAGCTTGCCTTATGTAACAATTTTCTGACCACATCAGCCACCTCCTCACCCTTGCCCCGGTGGGTGACCCTTGCACTTCTGAACTCCTGGGCTCCTGGCTCTACGGCAACCTCTTCTGTCTCAGTGTCCTGAGTCCCTGGTACATGCAGTCCCTGACCATATCTCGTCAGTATAATGACTTTTCTGTCCCTGTACTTGTTCAGGTCAAAATTCTGAAATTATCCTTGACAATACCCTTTCTCTCACATCCCATACTAATCTGTAACCAGTTGTTCTCTCTTCAGCTAGATCCAGAATTTAACCCTTTATCACCACCTTCACCATTAATATCCTGGTCCAGGTCAATGTCATCTCTTGTCTCAACTACTGTAATAGCCTCCTAACTGGCCCCCTATGGTGGGCCTTGCTCTCCTAAAGACTATTGTCAGCCCAGGGCCTAAATAATACTTTCAATATATAAATCATATTATTCAATTCCCTGCTCAATGGCTTCCACTTTAGCTAAATAAGAAGTTAAATCCTAACAGATTTGCTCTTTGGGCCCAGTGCCTCCTTTTCCTCACCTCCTGCTGCTCTCTACCCCAGGGTACACCCCAGGCACACTGGCTCCCTTCTGCTCTTGGCACATGCCAGGAATCCTCTTCCCCCTGCCTGAGACACTCTTCCCCAGGCATCCTTGTGACTCCCATCACCTCCAGGGCTTTGCTCAAGTGTGTCTTTTCCAGAGAAGCCGCCTCTGAGCACCGTATTCACAAATGTGCACTCTCCTTCCAACCCACCTTCTCTCTGTCACTGCTTTTTTCTCTATTGGATGTATTATAATCCAATACGGTATGTACTGTCTTTATTTATTTACAGCCTGTCCCCTTCTCCTGCCTGCACTGTAAACTCCAAGAAAAGGAAGATTTTAGCCTCTCACATTTACTGCTAATCCCCAGTGCCCATCTCAGAGCCTGGCACACAATATACCCTCAATAAATATTTGTTAAATGAATGAATAAAATTACAGAAACACATAAATATATTTATGACTAACTATAGGTATGCCCATATGCTAGGTGGCTGTCAATGTAAATTAAGAGTCTAAAGCCAATAGGTCTTAACTCGAAAGGTTTCATGGAGAGCAGTCATATATATATATATGACTATATATATATATAGTCATATATATATATATGACATAATATATAGTCATATATATATATATGACATAACCTTAAAGTCAGAGTATACCAGTGAAAGGTTATCAAAAACATTAAGACAGGAAAAGACTCTGTATTTGATGACAATGAAGTAAAGTGGGTAATTTAGAAATAAGGTGTTGTTAGGTATCAACTGGTCACTTATTGGACCAAATGGCTAAATTGTATACCACCAGGCATTGAAAAGAAAAGTTCTATAAATACTTCAGAAAAGTCATACAGAATGTTATAAGGATTTTAGACAGTTTCCTCTTGTGAAACAGAAGTCTCTTAGAGCAAAAAAAGGACTCATTAGAGTTCACAATACTTCAAATTTAGCACCTTCCTTTTTTAAGGTGCCAACTCAGCTCACAAGGGAAATAAATCCTTTTCTATTATTATTGAAGTCCTGTGTTCAGCTTGGTCCTTTATAAGCCCAAAGTCCTTAGAAAACATTTATACAAAATGAAATGGAAACGAGCACCTTGGAGAAATGTTCAGCACTGATTGGTCATCAGCTTCTTAATGTACCTGACTCTGCGTGTGGCAGACGACTCTGATGGCGCAGAGGGCACGCTTTAGGGGGCAAGCTTCACTGAGGCCAGTCTGACAATTATTCAATGACTATGCTTGGAGAGAACACATAAGATAAAGTGATTATATTTTGAATTGCAAAAGTAGTTTATTTTTTATAACCACCCCCAAAGTATGCAGGTAGATATTCAATAAAACTCAGTGAATAAAATGAAAAGATATAGCTCTGATAGAAATTTTAGATATTCTAACTTTTACAGGTTTCAACACATTCTTAATGGGGTTATGAGATAGTTGGTAAGAGGGTTATTTCTCTCAAATTTATGTCATTAGTGTGTATCCTTCCAAATAAATTTCGAACTCTGCAAAAATAGCTATCTAGTTTATGCCTTAAGCTTCTTTGGAAAGGAAGACCTTTCCGAGTGTTCTCGAAGGAGCCGTTGTTGCTAACACAATGACTGGCGAAGCCCATGGATGGCATCCTACGTCTACCAGTGGACAGCCCAGAGACTTGCCTTTGCAGCGTCCATCTTCTCTCCCCAGTGCTGCTGTTCTGCTGCCGAACACTTCAAAATGTTGAACAAAACATCAAGTAAAGTTGTAATTTCTTGAAATGCCTTCCAAGTTTTTCTCCAGTGCTGTTTCTGTACTGGCTTTGTGATCTCAGGATTAACTCTCTGAATCTCAATTTCTTTACATAAATTGGGAATGGCATTGAGTACCTCATCGAATAGGTAGGATTAAATGAAACAATTTGATGAAAGGGCTTTGAAAACTAATAACAGCCAGAAGAATGATAGTGCTATCATCACCGCCACCACCCCCCTCCTCCTTCTCATCAAACTACTTATACTGAATAATGGCAGAAATTTTAAAATACCGTTGATGTGAAGCCTGAACTCTTTTTTTAACAGTCAGATGCTCTTATACTCCTAATCAGCTTTCCCCCTAAGTGAAGTTCTACTCTAGTACTTAAAACTATTTTAATTTTCACTGATTTCTCTGTACGCCAGAGCTTGTTAAATTTTGCATGGCATGAACTAGCCCAAGAATGATTTTTCTTTTTTAAAGAACTTCTAAACTATAATCAAAATTTAACCAAGTTGCCAAGAACAGAAAGTTCTAGAGCAATTCCTGCCCTTTGCAGCAAAATATCAAGCAGCAATAAACCTTCCACATAACTGCAGATCATAAGTCATTGTAAAGATTTAGAACTTGACGTTTCCTTGTTCTTTGCTTGATGTGTGTCAGCCTGTGAAAAGAGCACTGTAGATGCAGGAACTGTGTAGGTTATTTTCTCATCTGAGACTAAGCATGCAAACTCAGCAATAAACAGAAGTTAATTATTTGAAAGGTGAATTCTTTGCCAAATTTTACAAAGCAAGAAATTTTCAAAGTACAGTATCAGACTTATTTAAATTTGGAAGCTGTTGACATCTGTTTCACCTTAAGCCAGCGCTGATAACAAGACAGAATATTAATCTAATTTCTACTTTTTTTCTCTTTTAAAATCAGAGCCACATTCTTTGCCATGAAAAGCCATGGATTGTAGTTGGTTAGTGATATTTGTTTTCATTAACTGAGATTTAGTACATTTTTATTCTTACTATAAGAAATCACTAAATAGCTTTCAGTCAGCTGGAAACTAGGATCAGAAGCCCAGTTTCTAAAGGAGGCAAACTTCTCTGATTAATTTGAAGTTCTCTTGGCATAAACATCCACCATTTTTGTTAAGGCAGCTGGCAACGACCGTTTCTGCTGTTGTGCTCTGGTTGAAGTGTAGGGCCATTGTTTACCCTAAGGGCTCCTTTCCTGAGATTAGGACGAGACTTCTCCTTCAGCAGGCCCTGTCCCCACAGTCACACAGCTAGCTGGGAAGAGGGCAGCCACTGTCTGGGTCCCAGCACTCATGCTGTGCTGCTCCCAACTTTAAAAACAAGTGTCTCTGTGCTCTGGTGCCACTGAAATCTAGAAGAAGCGGGTTCTGTGTTGTCAGGCCTCCACTTGGATCGCCTTCCAGCCCTGCCCCCTAGCCCGGAGTTTATTTGTGGGAGAAGTGGCTTGAACTCTCTTTACCTGAAGTTATGTTTAGGGAAGGCAGGAGAGAGGAAAAGCTCAGCAAACGCTGGGCCAGAAAAGGGCTCTGTGGTTGGATGGACATTGTATAGATCAGAAATGGGTTTTCTATGGGTTGACTTATTACATTTTCAATGTACTTTTTTAAAGATTTTATTTATTTATTTTTAGAGAGGGAAGGGAGGAAGAAAGAGAGAGAGAGAGAAACACCAATGTGCGGTTGCTGGGGGCCTGGGGGCCATGCATATGCCCTGGCATTCCCACCCAGGCACATGCCCTGACTGGGAATCGAACCTGCGATGCTTTGGGTCGCAGCCCATGCTCAATCCACTGAGCTACGCCAGCCAGGGCTCAATGTATTTTTTTTAATCTGCTCATGAAACTGGGCCCAGCTCAGGTCAAGGCCAATCTACTAGCAATGGTGACAGAATTCTGTAATCTCAATCATGTGGCTCCTGGGTCCTGTCAGTCTGTCTCTGGCCTAACCCTCGCTTTTATGATTGAGTCAGTTGTTTAGGTACTGAGGTCACCCACTGGGGTAGGGGCTGACACAGAATTTTGCCAGATCCAGGACCCTTTGAGAAGGAATTTGATAGAGGTATGGTCAGGTATCTCTGAAATGTAAAAGGTTTCTTTGATACTGTAAGGAGCTAGGTTATAAGTAGTTTTCTAAGTAGACACTGATACTTTAAAAGCAAGGATTTGCTCCTGAGAACTGCTGAATCATCAGTTTTAAAGCAAACTTGTCAGGGTTCTCCAATTTCACATAATCTTGATCCATAAAAAGAACCATGTTATTTTAAAAATATAAACCAGAATTTACAATCTGTAAGAAAAGAACTTCTATTCCAGTGTTTCATCTTTGAAGCTGTGTTTATGCACAGGTAGCGAGGATTCTTGTGGGGCCTGGAGCTACCTGGAAACCTGTTAGTTTTGTCCAGATTTGTTTTCAGATTACATCGTGATTGTGTCCGCCTCTTTTGTCCATGCAGTTTCCAAGCCTCCGTTTTCCCTTGCCTGGGCTCTCAGAAGCTTCCTAACTACTGCTCTGCTTTCCTCTGCAGCCTTGCTGCCCCTGACAAAATCTTCTCAAACCAGCCTAGGGAGCCACGGGGATCCCTCCTTTGTTGCACACTTTTCAATAACCTTGTATTACCTCAGATAAAATTTGAAAATTGCAAATGTAACCCAGTCTGGTATTGCTACCTGCCTTCCACCTCCCTGTGCCTGGGGGTGGCCTCATTTTGTTTTTCTGTTTTTTTAAATGTTTTATAGTTGACATACAGTATTATATTGGTTTTAGGTGTACAACATTGATGCAGACACTGGCCCGCAGTGTCTGAGTCATTATGGATGAAATGAGACATTCGCATGAACTACTGAGTCCTGTGGGGGAAAAGGGTGAGCATGGCTTTGCTCTCAAGGGGAGCAAAAGCCCAGGCCCTTGCTGTGACTGGCCCTTATTGGGTTTCTTGTCACATTACCTGATGGTCCTCATTTACTATGCACAGATTCACTTCAGGTGGTTACCTTTTATAGAAAACAAAGGAGCCAATGCCGCTAATCACATCACAGAAGATGGATATTTGCAAATGAAAAGGCAAAAGTGTTTGAATTGGTTACACTCATCTTTGGAAGGTTTAGCATGGATTTTAGGAAGTTACTTTGCAGTAAATTTCCTCAATTCAGGGTGAGGGAGTTTTTTAGCAAGAGCAAGACTCAAAGTGGCCTAGGCACATTGCAGGCCTGATTCCCCACAGGAAAACCTATCCATGGGCGTGGGTCCTGTGCATCTCTGAGTGGGAGCTGGGCCCACGCCATGCAGAATGGTCTCCTACACAACATAGTGATTAGGTGTTTATATACCTTACAAAGTGATTACCCCAATAAGTCTAATACCCACCTGATACCATAAATCATTATTATAATATTATTGACTATATCCCTTTTCTATGCTGTACTTTGTATCTCTTAGACTATTTTGTAACTACCAATTTGTACTTCTGAATCCCTTACCTTTTTTGCTCATCCCCTCCACCCCCTCTCCCATCCAGCAACCATCAAAAATATTCTCTGTACCAATGAGTTTGTTTCTGTTTTGTTTGTTCATTTCTTTTTAGATTCCACACATATGGGAAATTATATGGTATTTGGCTAACTTATTTCACTGAGCATAATACCCTCTAAGTCCATCCATGTCGTCTTCAATGGTAAAATCTCATTCTTTTTTAATGGCTGAGTAATATTACAGTGTATATATGTACCACTTCTTTATCCACTTCTCTGTTGATGGGCATTTGGGCTGCTTCCACATCTTGGCTAGTGTAAATAACACTGCAATGAGCAAAGGGATGCTTGTGTTCTTTCAAATTAGTGCTTTGGGTTTCCTCGGATAAATTCCCAGAAGTGGAGTTGCTGGGTCATAAGGCTGTTCCATTTTTAATTTTTTGAGGACCCTTCTTACTGTTTTCCATAGTGGAAAATCATTCATCTTAAAACTGAAAATTTGTACCCTTTGACCAATATTTCTTCATTTGCCTCACCTCTGAGCCTTGACAACCACCATTCCAGTCCCTGTTTCTATGGGTTTAACCTTTTTAGACTTTACATGTAAATAAGATCATACAGTATTCATCTTCTTCTGACTTATTTCACTCAACATAATGTCCTCAAATTTCATTCATGTTGTTGCAAATAACAGGATTTTCTTCTTTTTTTATGGTTGCATACTGTGTGTATAGGTATATGTGTGTGTGTGTGTGTATGTATGTGTGAATGTGTATATAACACATTTTCTTTATGCATTCATCCATTGGTGAACTCTTAGTTTCCGTGCCTTGGCTATTGTGTATAATGCTGCAATAATGCTGAATGAATGAGTGCGGGTATCTTATCCAGGTGATGATTGTATTTCATTTCCTTCAGACACATACCTAGAAGTAGGATTTGTAGACCATAGGGAAGTTATATATTAAGTGTTTTGAGGAAACTCCATAATGTTTTCCACGGTGACTGACCGATTTCACATTTCCATCAATAGTGCACAAGAATTACCATTTGTCCACATCCTGGCCTGCATTTGTTACCTGTCATCTTTTTGATAATAGCCATTCTGACTCTTTTGAGGTAATATCTCATTGTGGTTTACGATTTCTATTTCCTTGGTGACTTGTGGCATTAAGCACCTTTCCATGTGCTTGTTGTCCTGTGTGTCTTCTCTGAAGAAATGTCTATTTGAGTCCTCCACCCATTTTCTAAACCAATTGTTTGGGTTTTGAGGCATGCTATTGAGTTTCATAAATGCCTTCTATAATTTGAATATTAATCCTCTATCAGATATGTGCTTTGGAAGTATTTTCTCCTATTCTTTATGTTGTTTTTTAAAATTTGTTGGCAGTTTCTTTTTAGATTGAAGTTCTTCAGTTTGATGTGGTCCCACTTGTTGATTTTTGTTTTTATTGCTTGGCTTTTGGTGTCTTATGCAAAAAAATTATTGTCAAGACTTTTGTCAAGGGGATTTTCCCTTTGTTTACTTCTAGGAGTTTTATGATTCCAGGTCTTACATGCAAACCCTTAATCCATTTTGAATTAATCTTTGTGTATGGTATAAGGGAGGAGTCCAATCTCATCCTTTTGCATGTGTATATTCAGTTTTCCCCACACCATTCCTATCGATGAGACCATCCTTTCCCCATTGAGTGTCCTCGATCCCTTGTCAAATATTAGTGACCGTTTATGCACGGATTTCTTTGGGGGTTCTTGATTCTGTTCCATTAGTTTATGAATCTGTTTTTATACCGATACCATACTGGCATATGGTACTGGCATTTTGATCACTAAAGATTTATGATACAGTTTGAAATCAAGAAGCTGAATTTGGCAGTTCTTTTGGTGGAGTAATGGAAGAAGGGAAATCTCTATTAGTAAAATGAGAAGAGGTATTTTGTTCTTTTGTGCAGATAAGTTTTGTTATCATCATAATGTATGTATTAGGGACATTGCCATAGAGAAAATCAATAAAAGAGCTGCCAGTTTCTTGATTGATGTCAGGAAAACTTGCCTCCAGTAATATTAGTTACCTGCAATTTTGGTCTCTCCTTTTTCTTTAAGTGAATGAATTCATTGCATTATTCTAGAGGAAAAGCAGCAAATAATATTTGTTTCTGTGCAAACCCTACCCCTCTAATGTTGTAATGCCTTTTTTAAGATCAACCCATCTCTGCCGTTATTTTACGTAACTAGCCTATTACTCATTACAATATATTTATTATTTTATGGTCTACAAAGTTTAGAAAAACTATCGTGACCCATACACTAATGTAGACTTAAGTTGGAATGGCTTTTCTAATAACATACCTTAGAATTTAGCAAAATAATAGAGTACTTAAAAATACTATTATATTATATCTTGGAAAGTTTTTTTTTAAATAAGAAGCATACATATATGCATGTAGACTTTGCACTGAACATTGAAGAAAAATATCCTCTGGTTTATAAATGCTAATAGTTTCCAAATTCTCTTAGTTGGCTGCTTTATTGAGTTTTGAAAAGACTTTTGTACATAAAATTACACCTTAATTTAGTGAATCAAACCCTTATCTATTTTGGTTAGAAGATTGGAGCATAGTTAATGTCCCCAGTTATCTGCTGGTTTATTCTTGGAAGACTAAATTTAGATGTGTAGAACCATTTTATATTAAAGGTCACTTTATTTGGTGTTTGGTAAGTTCCATTCTGATTTAAAATATGCCCACATGTCTTCCCATGGCTTCCTACTCTCTCATCCCCAGATTATTCCACTATCAAATTTGCTGTTTTAAATTTCTGACAAGCTTATGATTGTACACATTTTAAAAAATAAAAATAGAATCTTATTGCAAATACTACTTGATAACCTAATTATTTTACTTAAGAAGTATTGTGAAAATTTTGCTGCTCAGTAAGTAAAATTTTTACTTATTTTTAAAAATCATTCCCTAAGTCACATTTCTCAAGGGCTCACGTGCTAGAATACTGACTCTGCAAATAGATGTCCAAAATGAGTCCAGACCATCCACACAGCCGCATAAACACTGCCATCAAACATAGACACTGAGTGTTAGTTTTACAAAGTGTGTTTTGCAAATATCTGCCCAGTAAGCCAAGGACAGTCCAGGGTGCAAAAGTCTGATGTTCATAATTTGATCATTTTTACAACCCCTACATTTATAGTAATTAAAACAATCTTTGTGTTCAAAGTACAGATGTATATCCATTTTACTGCCTAAGTGTGGGTTCCTGCTCACTGAGATTAAGCCATATCAAATATAGTTTGGCATACTCAACATGCCTAACCCTGGAAATTGTCTTGATTTAGGCAGCTCAGAGCAAGGGTGGAGTGGTTTTCCTTTGTGCTACAGCTTGAGTAGCCCTTCCTCCTTTTTGTTGCAGTATAATGCATATAGCAGAAGTTACCACCTTAGTCATATTTAAACGCACAGTCCAGCAGAATTAGCACATTCACAATGTTGTGCAACCACAACTTGAAGCTTTTGAGTTAAGCAGCAAGACAGACTAAAACTACAGGTTTCTTTTTGTGGGCACCCTTCTCTGTCCAGCAGTGATTGATGAGTACACCCAGCTAACCAGAAATACCGGAAAATTCTGGATACTTGAAATTTCATTCTAAATAAAGTACTTCCTGATATTGTCTCAAATGATTATTTAGAATAATTTTGAGTTTTGCAGCTGTTACTTAGAAGTATAGAGCTTTGTAGAAAGCTGCTAATATTAAATGCATTGATCAGGAGATAGGTCTCTAGAACTTGGCCCTTAAAGGTGGGTACTTTATTTCTCTCAACTTCTCAAAGTTCTGAAGGAATTAGCAACAGACATCAGTGCTACTTATTTTGTCAGATAATTGCAACTTTGTGTACAAAAACCCCACCAAACATGGTATTGTTGTTTGATTACACGAAGAATAGCTAATCAGACTGCTTTTGCAAAACATGCAATGAGTCAGCTTTGAGACTGAACCCAGTCACTTATTCTAGAAGTGCCATCCTTGACAAGATTGAACAGGTGGGCTCTCTGTAAAGCCAACATTCCCCCACATCTGTCATTTGGATGCAAAGAAGAGCCCGTGCCAGGCAGACATGGCGTTGCTCCTGATTTACTTCCTGTGCCCTTCAAAGAGCACTCACAGACTCTGCAGAGCAGAAAAGTGTGCCTCAGATAGCTGTCCAGGCTGTAGGGCTTGGACAAGCAAACTAGATGGGAAACCCGACATGTGCAGACAATTTTCATTTGAATTCCCCATCAAGATGCAACCATTTCTGCAGTGTTAAAATCACGGATAGAACATTGTCTTTTTGTTTCCACCCCTTCAGTTTGCTACTGTGTGCGTGGAGAATTTGCCAGATGTGTATTCTAGCCTGACGTTCTCGGAGTGGTCTTTGGGAATACTGGAACTCGTTACTTTTCCCTTTGTTTCCTTGGCTACCGTTGCCGCTCCGGTGACACGGTGCCTTCTTTCAGGTTGTCTCGTAAGATACTTACTACAAATGAGCAAGTATTTTTTGGAACAGCAGTTCTCAGACATTTTGGTTTTATAATCTTTTACATTAGCAAAACAACTTTTGCTTCCGTCATCACATCAATATTTATCATATCAGAAAGTAAAAGTAAAAAAAATAAAATATCAGAATACAAGCTGTCAGAACAATGATATCACATGCGATGTAGCTTCTGGAAACTCCACTGTACACTCATGTGAGAATAAGAGTAAAAAAAAAGCAACAGTATCTTAATTTTGTTGTGAGATTAGTTTTAACTTTGCAGTCTACTTGAAAGGGCCTCAGGTACCGCTCAGGGTTCCCAGGACCATACGTTGAGCATCACTCTCCTCAGATAAATCTCTTTCTCTCTCTCAGCTCCTTCAAAACATTGCTATTTCACAGCATCCAAAGAACATATTTTAGGGAAAGATATTTGGTAACATTCTTCTTAACTTCAAATGTAGGTGGGAAAGGTGCTTGGAAAGGAAGATTAAAAAAAACCCTTAAGCTACTGTTCTCATGGTTAGATTAAATCTATTTTTTCCCACCTCCTACATTTCACAGAGTTAGTCCTCTGTCAGGATAGAATCTTCAGTTACAGTTAAAGAACTCTTGTGTAGGAATAGCAGATAAAAATGTTCATAAAACTAAATTTTTTACTTCTACCACTGTGTTAAAATTCAGTTAATGAACTTTGTGGACATTTGAGCCCTGTGTTTGAACTGCAATAAAAATAAAGACTAAAATTTCTCCCTTGGTCACTCATCTGCAAGGGGTAGTGTGTGGAGAGTAGGTAGAGGGGGGCACAGGTGGAATCTTAGGAAAATGTCATCAGATGCTTCCTGCCAGAGATTTCAGGGAGATGCCACACGGAAGGAACCAGAAGAAACTGAACCATAACAGCAACAACAAAACTCAAAGGAAAGGTAATATATTTAGAAGTTTGAAGCACAGGGCCAGCATGCAGAGGGATAAGTGTGCATACATCTATGGTTATACACAATGAGGTTATAACACTTAGTAGTCACTGAATAATTCAGGCAAAAAGTGACCTACCCATACTAGGGTGGAAAAGGCTGTATCTGGAATTCAGGCTGTCTTGACTTCTACCAACTAACTCTGTGAATCTGGGCAAGTGACTCAATTCCTCTGAATATATTTTCTCATCTGGGGAATAGTATTCTGATAACTGCTTTGCCATTTGATTGCTAAGAGGTGAGACAATAATTTCTGCACATGTAGTTGCTTAAAAAGTCTCAGCAGGGAAGATGGCTAGGAAATACAGAGAGTCATCATGGCACTGATGATAATGATGGTGAGGATAATTGTTCACTCTGTGCCCACAGCCCACCGGAAGAAAAAGCGTTAGAGGAACACTTGCAACATCACAGCCACCCGGTCCCCAGCTTGGCCTTGACCACCTGAGATCATCATCATTATTCTTCAGGAGCAGCCAAGTTCCGTGCTTCTTAGCATGGCCTCAGACTGAGCAGACGCAGGGAGAGCTCACACTGTGGGAATCATCCCAAGACCAGCTCTGCAGCAGCCAGGAGAGTGGCTCCTTCCTTGCCAGGCTCTGCTTTCCAAAATCATATGCAAAATCACAGTATTGGTTGGAAAAGGTCTTTCAGCAAAGGTCAATAAAAGCATCTATTGCCTTCCACTGAAAGTGGAACAGGGCAATCCCCCGGCATTGTATGCTAAGGAATATGGAAAGCAGGTCTTGCTGATGAGTTTTGTCTTATCTGCCAGTATTATTGCATATCTAAGCAAGGTGTTAATGCTTCAGATGAGTCACTCGTGGCGATGGCTAGACATTTTCTCATTACTCACTAAGAATGGTGTGACTTTTATTTCTTACCCATCTTCTCTCCGTCTCTTTGAATCTCTTGCATCTCTCTGATTTGTCAGCACTGGAAATTCCTCTTATGTGCTACTTTCTCCATCTCTCAGATAATTAACAAAGGTGTAAAACATGAGGGGGAGGACAGAAAGAAATGAGACATGTTTCAGGAGTTTTTAGTAACATAAGACTACATTTAAAGATGTGAAAACTACATTTAAGATAAAGAAAAAAGCACATCTCAGTAACAGGATTCTTTACTCTTCCTACCCAAGGTTGCTATTCTGAGGAATGATTGAAATTTTACCAGAGAGAAAACATGATTTAAACACATTATATTGTTCATTAGATGTTGGTCAGGGTGCATGGTGTCACCTCTAATTTTGTTAGGCACTTTGGGGCATCCACTTGACCTCCAGGTAATCCAGGGGCACATATATAGGGTCCAAAGAGAAGCACGGAAGCCCTTAGTGTTGGCGAGGGTGTGGATGGAGAAAGGGAACCGCTGTGCGCTGCTATGGGGAATGTAATCCTGGGCAGTCACTATGGAAAACACTACGGAGGTGCCTCAAAAATAGAAAACAGAACAACCATGTATGATCCAGGAATCCTACTCCTGGGTGTATAACCAAAGGAGTTGAACTCAGGATCTCATAGAGATACCTGCACTCTTATGTTCACTGCAGGATTAGTCACAAACACCATGATTTTGAGACAACGTAAGCATCCATCAGTGAATGAATAGTATGTATAATATACACAGTGAAATATTATTCAGCCATGAGGAGGAAAGAAATCCTGCTCTTTGCAACAACTTGGATGAAAACCAAGAGCATTATGCTAAGTGAAACCTGTCAGACAGAGAAAGACAAATACCGCATGATATGATCTATATGGAATCTTAAAAAGCCAAGCTCAGAGAAACAGAGTGGAGTGGTGGTTACCAGGGGGCTGGGAGATAGGGGAAATGAAGAGATGTTGGTTAAAGTGTGCAAACTTTCAGTTACAAGATCAGCAAGTCCTGAGGACCTAATGTATAGCATAGAGATTATAGCTAATAATACTGTATTATATGCTTGAATATTGCTAAGAGTGTACATCCTTAATGTTCACCACTAAAAAGAAATGGTAATTTCTTTATTTGATGTGATTGAGGTGTTGCAATCTATAAGTGTATCAAATCAACATGTTGTATACCTAAAACTTATACAATGTTATATTTCAATAAGGCTTGGAGAAAAAAAAGAAAATTTTCGAAAAAGAGAGGCAAGGAAGATGGGAAGAAAACAATAAAGTCACACCACTCTCAACTCACCAAGACATGACAAAATATTTTATTCTTTCTCAAGCTGCAAGTTATTCTTTTGGAAATCCTCAGTTTCATGGGAACCTGCCAAGTATCACCAGACACATTAGCCACCTGGCTTTTCTTTGAAGTTAGACAAACCTAAATCACTGCCACCTTGTTTTATCCAATAACCAAGAACAATTATTCAACAATAACCAACATCCTTGAAAGCTTAACGTGTCAGCTGAGTGCAGTGGATATCAATGAACTTGTATCAGTAATAAACTGGGCACCTACCATGTGGTGTTCCGTGTTAGCCAGTGGAAACAGAGTTCATCCCACTTAAGAGCATACAATATATTTTTAAAAAATAAAGTAGGGACACATGACAAACTGAACAAGGAAACCTGGCAACCTAAGATGAAGTGACTACGTTGAATGGTCAGAGCCTGGGGACAGCATAGTGCAGGGTGCGGGGTTTTGTGCCCCAGGGGTCCTCAGGACGATCTTTTGAGGTGAAGGGAGAAAATACCAGAGCTGCCAATGTTTTCATTTTGCAATGCTTTAAAATGTGCATTTACAATGTGCCTAAGGTGGTATACTTATATAACACATAAAGGTGCATACACAAGTGTCTTGCCAAGGGGGGTCTCACCCAGCGAAGTTGGGAGACCACTGCAGCAGGCAGTGAGAGCTACAGGAGGATAGGAAGGAGGTGGTGAGCTCAAGCCGAGAAGTGATACATTTAAATGAACAGAAGAGAGAGGGGAGGATATTCCAGTCCAGAAGACAACACAAGCTGGAGAATGGAGCTGAGGTGGCCATGGAATATTCCTGAGACTGGGAGGAGATTGGCAAGTCTGAGGAGGAGGCAATGTATCTGAGAGTAGAAGGAATAGCAGGCCAAGGCTTGTTGCCAGAGAGAGCACCTGAATCCACTGTTGCAGAGTGAGAACTGACAGGTGGAGGATACAGTGAAAAGGGAGATTTGGTGTGTAGGAGTTTTGAAACTGGGTGCTGATGGGTTGAAAGTCATGTTCATGGAAAAGTCACTTGCCAGCAGAACGAAGCTTAGGTGGAAGCCGGAGGCATGAGGTAGGAATTTTTAGTAGAAATAATGGGCAAAAAGTAGAAGCAGATTTTATTCAAGGAGCAAGGTTAAGTCACATGTGATTCTGGGCAAGGGACAAATTCATTGTCTAGGAGGATGGTTCCAAAAGGGAACAGTAAATGCTGCAAGCTCAGACTCTGGGTTAGATAGACTAGGCTTAAGTTTAAGCTTTGTTGTTTATTCCATCTGTGTGACCAAAGGCAAGATACTTTAACCTCAAACCTGTTTTCTTACCTGTAGAATGGGAGTAAGAATAGTGTCTACCTCACGGGCTTAATGTGATAATGCACTTAATGCCCTTTGCAAAGGACTGATCGACATAGTGCTCGGTAAGTCTTAAAAGTTTTCAGTAAAATTTTATTCTAATTGAAACAGCAATAACATGTTAATTGGATTAGATACCCCTTGAAAATAAACTTCATAGAAAATATATAGCTAACAATTTTGTGTTGATCTATTTTTTTGTGTTTTGATTTATTTGGTCTTGTCATTTGATGTCTTTGAAGTAAACACTTGATTTTTACCCATGCTTTCTTGTTTGAAAATTTCCCCCCTCCCCCCTCCTCTGGTGACTCACATTCCATGAGTGGTCATGGCATTCATACTTAAGCGGGTTTCAAACTTCAGCAGGGCTTATACAAACACAGGTAGCTGGGTCCACCCAGAGTGGATGATAATATCTCCGGGTCTGAATCATTTTTTGAGAAGCACTGTTCTAGAAAACAGAGTCTCAAGTTTTCCATCCAATGTACGTATAGGTTTGGATTCTTGGCTCTGCAGTTTACCCCCTCACCCCATCAGCTAAAGAAAACTTCGTGGGGTGGTGGTATGCCACTAGATGGAAAGATAATGTATTGTTTGTATTTCCTCGGTCTCAGCTTTGCTAGTTTCTCACATGTGGAAAAACAGGAAAAGGCAGAAATACATATAGACTTCATTTTCTTCCACATTCAAAAGATACACCAAAGCTTTGTTCTCCCATCAGAAACTCATCTTAGAGTTCTCTGGCCACATGGAAGGCAAGTCAGGAAGCACTATCCCCTCTCCTCCCGTATCCTTTAATGTGGGTGATCGAACATTTCTGTGTAATAAAGATTAATTATTGGGGTTCTCTTTGCAGTGATTCTAACTCATATTCTTAGGTCAAACTCAAAATATGTTCTGATATGGAGATTTTGTTTATAAGACAAAGCTTGTGGCTAAAAGATACATTCTTTAAAGATTTTTAAAATTTAAGAAATTGTGACTAAAATATACATAATGTAAAATTTACTATCTTAACTATTTTTAAATGCATAGTTCAGTAGTGTTAAGGATATTCATCTCATGCAAACAATCTCCAGAGCTTTTGCATTTTCTCCAAACGAAACTCTGTACCCATTAAACAACTCCCTGTTCCTCCCCACCCCCCACCCAGTCCCTGGCAATCATTATTCTCCTTTCTGTCTCTGAGTCTGAGTACTCACTAGATATCTCATATAAAGTGGGATCTTACAGTGTGTGTGTGTGAGAGAAGCGGGGGGGGAGAGACTGGCCTATTTCACTTAGTGTAATGTTTCAAAGGCTCATGTTATGGCATATATCAGAATTGCTTTCATTTTTAAAACAATAATATTTCCTTTATATATAAACTATATTTTGTTTCTTCATCTAAGGACAATTCAGTTCCTTTCACCTCTTGTGTCCTGTGAATAATGCTGCTGTGAACATGGGTATGCAAATAACTCTTCCAGTTTTTTTTATATAAACCCAGAAGTGAAATTGCTGAATCATATGGTAATTCTATTTTAATGTTTTGAAGAATTTTCATACTATTTTCTATAGCAGCTGAACCATTCCATATCCCACCAACAGTACACAAGGGCTCTGATTTTTTGGGATCCTTGCCAAACCTTGCTATTCTGTGTTTTGTTTTTTTAGTAGTAGCCATCCAAATGGGTATGAGGTGATAGCTCATTGTGGTTTTGATTTGTATTTTCCTAATGATTAGTGATATTGAGCATCTTTTCATGTGCTTGTTGGCTATTTGTATATCATCTTTGGGAGACTATCTATTCAAGTCCTCTGCCCATTTGTAAATTGAGTTATTTTGTTGTTGAATTAGGGAGTTTTAAAATATTCTGGATACTAGCCCCTTATCAGATATATGATTTGCAAGTATTTTCTCCCATCCAGTGAATTGCATTTTCGCTCTGTTAATTATATTTATTGCTGCACAGCAGTTTTAAAGTTTTGTGTAGTCCCATTTATCTCTATATTCTTCCTTGTCCGTGCTCCAAGTGTCATAGCTAAGAAATCCCTGCCAAAGCCAATGTGATGAAGCTTTCCTCCTATGCACATTTTCTTCTAACAGTTTAGCACATCCACTTAAGTCTGTGGTCTATTTTAAGTTTACCTTTGTGTGTGGTGTAAAGTAAAGGTCTAACTGCATTCTTTTACATGTGGATATTTGGTTCTCTCAATATCATTTCTTGAAAAGACAGTCTTTTCCCTCACTGAACAATCTTGGCATCCTTGTTGAAAATCATTGACCATATATGTGAGGATGTATTTAGTGCTTAGTAAGTCTTAACTATTGTTAACATCAGTCTTACCATCCAAGGTTGAAATCTCTTAGCGATGACAGAGATGACTTGACATGCAGTGGTACCACATTGCTTCCTTGAACATCTTGCTATTATTTTTTTAGAAGATTATAGTAGCAATTTATAGTTTCAAGAATTTCTCTATAATCTACCTTGGAAGGAACATTCATTCCTCATATACTTGATCATATGATTCTTCTGCTCATAAGCTTTTAGTGGCTATAACTTGCCTGTAAGATAAAATCCAATCTTTTCATTTAAGCATTGACATACTCCTCACTTAGGCCTTAGTATCCTCATCCATCACATGTATCTTGTGTATGCCCCGGGTTCGTGTAGGGGAGGAATTCAGGCCGGGGTTGTGTATTTGTGTGTACAGCTGTGCGTATGAGGTACTCATTCAGCCTTTACTTCCCCCAGCCTACGGGGGTAGGTAGCTGCAGAAACAACACAGAGACTGTTTTTACCCCCAGTCTCACCAAGAGCCTGATATCTGCAAATGTGGCTCATCAATGTGATTTCTTCTTATTTTTGTTGCTTCTGTTTCTTCCTAAATCAGGCAAAGGAATCTGTTCCAACTATCAGCCCAGGCACCCTGTGTTTTTGCAAAACAAAACAAAACAAAACAAAATAACAACCCAGAATTTTAGCTTGTTTTCTCCCATCTCAGTGCTGACAGTTCACATGCACCTTATCTCACTGTGGTCCTAAGGACTAAAAATGCACATTTACAAGTGGGTATACTGACAGCCACAAGAATTGCCCATTGGCCAGCAAAAGGACAGACAAATTACAAAGAAACAAAATATCACAATCTCTAGAAAATTTTCTGTCTCTCTGGGTATTTTTATAGTATTCTGTGCTATTGTACTTGAAAATAATATTTATATTAAAAATGCTTAATATATTGCAGGTACTGAACTTTTGCCTCCTAAGAACTCTATAAGGAGCTATTAGTTCCCCATTTTTATTTTTATTTTTGTTGTTCAGGCACAGTTTTCTGCCTTTTGCAGTTCCCCATTTTTAAAGAAGAGGAAACTTTGATTTGGAAAGGTTAAATAACTTACACAGGATCACACAGCTAAGAAACGACAAGTAATACTACAAAATAACACAATTATTTAATTCCAAAGATTATACCTACTCTGTAAAATGATTTTTTACTTGTTAATCTTCTTCATTCTACTGTGAGCTTTTCAAAGGCAAGGAAAATCTTATTCATCATGGTATCTTCAACATCTGGCAGAGTGAATGTATTTTGTTTAGTAAATGAATTAATAAATTAAAGAATGAATAAACAAATAAAATATATAAACTTGAAAAGCACAGTAGTCTGCGGTCATTTCTTGAAGGAGTAAGAAACCATACACACCTGAACAGCTTCGATGACACAGTGTCCTTAAAGATGAATGTGAATCATAAAGGAATAAGGAATCATAAGGAATAACTAAGTTGTATTCATTATATTCTTATTTGGACAGTAAGAAAAATTATTTTAGGAACATTCCTGTCTTGAAATTAAAGTAGCAAAAGTTTCTCTTACCAAAAACTTACTTATATAAAACACCTAATTTTATATTAAGACCAAAAATATGAAGCATTTCTCTGATAATTTTAGCAATTTACAAGTAGAACTGAGACAGCAATGTTGATTTTCATTTATTTCTCACATAAAAATGGCCGAGTTCTCAGGGACCTTACTACGTCTGTGGACGTTAAATGGATGGTGAATTTCAAAGTGCAGCATGCTCCTCTGGAGATACCCTAACAGGGACTTCACGGCTGCCGTGTGCTTTGAAGCTCTATGGGAGAGTCCTTGAGTCTACCCACTTCAGAGAATAAAAAATCATGGCACAAATCTTGCTGTAAACATTTATATGTCTTCTAAATAAACTAAAAAAAGAAGAATTTGTATATGTGTGTATACATATAGATACATAGAGATGTAATATATTCACCTACATATTTCTAATTTCCAATGATCTTTATTCCTTAAATCTGCACTACCCTCTGGTGTCATTTCTCTTTAGCCTGAAGAAATTTCTTTAGTGTGCTATACTCTGCTGGTGATGAACTTTCACTTTTTATCTGAAAATATCTTTTGAAGGATAATTTTGCTGAATATAGAATTATGGGTTGACTTTTTTCAGCACCTCAAAGGTGTCACTCAAATATTTTCTGAGCTCCATTGTTTCTGATAGAAAGTCACCATCATTCTCATTGTTTCCCCATTATTGTTTTTTTTCTGGCTTCTTTCAAGATTTTCCCATAATTTTTGAATATCAAAAATTTGACTATGATGTGTCGAGTGTAGTTTTCTTTGTACTTATTCTGTTTGGGGTTTGTTGACATTATTATGTTAATAAAATTTGGGATATTTTTGGCTATTACATTCTTACATCTTTTTTTATTCTCAATTTCTCTGTTTTCTCCTTTTGTAACATTTGACACTATCTCACTGCTTTCCGAGGTTCTGTTCATTTTTCTTTCATATTTTTCTCTCTGTTCTTTACAAAGAATAATTTCTTCAAATTAATTAACTCTTCTATTGCTACTATGTTCATCAGTGAATTTTTCACCATATATTTATTTCATGTCTAGAAAATTCCATTTTATTTTTATTCTCTTTCTTTTCTTAGGTTATACATCTGTTTATTCATTTTTCATATATCTTATTTTAAGACTAAACTTATACTCACTACTCTAAAATACTTGTCTGTTAATTATAATATTTGGGTGAACTCACTATTTCTATTGACTCTTCTTCAATGTGTCACATTTTCCTATTTTTTTAGAGGTCTGGTGATCTTTTACTGGGTAATGGACACTACAAATAACACACTGTAAAGACTCTGAAATCTGTGGCTTTCTTCTGAAGAGTGACTTTTGTTCTAGCTGGCAGGTGACTTTGCAGGGTTTTAACTTACAACCATCTCTGATTTTGTGGGAAGTGGCTGAAATATCTTCTTAGTCCTCTCAAATTCTAGCTCTTTTTGTTCATTCCCCCCTTGCCCCACCATGATTCCCCACTCCTACGTACAGGTTTAATTTAGAAGTCTATGAAGAATTCATTCAGATTTTTAAAAAGATATTACTTATTTATTTTTAGAGAGAGGAGAAAGGAGGGAGAAAGAGAGAACCCAACTGGAAACCTAGCTCACAACCCAGGCACGTGCCCTGACTGGGAATCGAACCAGTGACCCTTTGGTTTGCAGGCCAGCACTCAGTGCACTGAGCCACACCAGCCAGAGCAGAATTTAGTCAGATTTTTGAACACAGATTTTTGCGCTCACCTTCTGAAGCTCCCCTTCCAGGATTTTCCTCATAACTTTGAACCTCTCTGTGAGCAGCTAACTGTCCTCTGGCACGTTAAGCCAGTCTGCAGATTTCTGTTGCTTAAATACACAGAGATTGAGGAGTGTACTCATGCAAAAAATTACAAACCTCCAAATCTCACCCACTGTAGTTGACCTTTCAAGGATAGATTCTCATTCAGTCCTTTCTGCACTCAGTCACTTCAAATAGTTCAAATAATTGTTTCGCTCCCCACTTGTCCATATTCATAGTTGTTGATTTAAGGAAAGTCAGTGTGATCAAGCTACTTCACCATTTGCAGAAGCTGGAACCCAGAGGCTCTGAAACACTGGGTTTAATAAAGAATAGCCTTAGCACAAGGGCATACGTTTCAATTCATCTTAATACTGTAAGGAGTGAGAGTTTTGGCAAATATTTTCTTACATTATTAATCCTCTAACATGACACAGGTAGACAATATATGCTTTATAGTCTCCGATGATTATATCCACATTTATGCCTGTTTCATCGTTACTGTGATACTCTAAGTTAAATATTGTGTTTTCTGTGTGCATGTGTGTGTGGGGAGGTTGGTGACTGGGATTGCTGCAGCACCTACATTTCTCTAAAAATTGAATTACCTATTCAGTGTTTATGAAGGTCTACACAGTCAAGAAACTTCTCTTATGATTTCTCTTTCCCCACATCTCTGAGCATTTTAGCTTATAAGCATTATTTGTTTGAGATGGAAGAAGAAAAAAAATTCTTTTAAAGCAACTACTTCAGAAACTGATAATATAATATGGAATTAAAATATATACATTCTATGGAACTTGTGGTGCACATTTGTAGCATTTCATCAGGGTTCTGTTCAAAAAATATGGAGACAGTTTTTAAAGAGATATTAAAAGTATATTGTATGTCTAAAGGCAAAAAGAATCAGAAGTTGGGAATATGTGAAAATGGTTTCAATCAATGCACTGAAAAGCAATATTGGGTTTCTTAAAATGGTATCAAATGTCAAACTCAACCTTTAAGAAAGCAGGTATATGTCTTCCTTATGTGGAGTCGTGTGAGTTCTTTATATATTTTGGAGATCAAACCCTTTTCCAAGGTATCATTGGTAAATATGCTTTCCCATATGGTTGGTTCCCTTTTCATTTTGCTGATGTTTTCTTTAGCTGCACAGAAGCTTGTTATTTTGATGAGACCCCATTTGTTTATTCTTTCCTTTATGTCCCTTGCTCTAGGGAAAATACCGGTGAAAATATTGCTGCATGGAGTATTTGAGATTTTCCTGCCTGTGATCTCCTCCAGGATTGTTATGGTGCCACTATTTATATTTAAGTCTTTTATTCATCTTGAGTTTATTTTTGTGTATGGTGTAAGTTGGTGGTCGAGTTTCATTTTTTTGCATGTAGCTATCCGGATCTCCCAAAGCCATTTGTTAAAGGAGATATTTTTACTCCATTTATGTTCTTGCTCCCTTCGTCAAATATTAATCGACCATAGAGACCTGGGTTTATTTCTGGGCTCTCTGTTCTGTTCCATTGATCTGTGTGTCTCTTCTTATGCCAGTACCAGACTGTTTTCATTACAGTTGCCTTGTGGTACATTTACACAATGGAATACTATGGAGCAGAAAGAAAGAAAGAAGGAGCTCCTACCCTTCCAGACAGCATGGATGGAACTGGAGAGCATTATTCTAAGTGAAATAAGCCAGGTGGTGAGGGACAAATACCATATGATCTTACCTATAATGAAACCTAATGAACAAAACAAACAAATGAGCAAAATAGAAACTAGAAACATGGAAATAAAGAACAAACTGACCATGAACAGAGGAGAGGAGGGACAGGATAACAGGGGAAAGAAGGGGACGAGTCAGGGGACATGTATAAAGGACCCATGGGCAAGGACGATGGGCAGGGCGTAGGACAGAATGTGGCTGGGGGTGGGCAGGGCAGGGTAGGGGGAGTAATGAGGGGAAAATGGGACAACGGTAACTGAGCAACAATAAAATAATTAAAAAATAAAATGCAATCAGAAAAAAAAGGAAGCAGATATATGGTAGTACCAGAATCTCCACATTGTTGTTTGTTTTCACATACCAGCAGAAGAGGCATGGTTTATGCAAGTGTAATCTTATCATTTCCCCATCATTTATCATAATTTAATATTCATATTAAAGTTTTTTAAAAATACTGTTACTAAATGCTATAGCAGGTGTTTATAAAATGCAAATGATTTCAACCAGGGTGCTTATCAGAATTATGTGGGTTCCTTTTCCAAATGCATAGGCCTGAGTTCCACTCGTGAATGTGTGTGGAATAGAGCTTAAGTAAGGAGGTGGGCATCTGTCTTTGTTTTAATGTCTTCATTTTTATTAAGCCACATATTTTATTAAACTTCATTTTTTAGAGTAGTTTAGGTTCACAAAAAAATTGAGGAGAAAATACAGAGATTACCCTATGCCCCTTTCCCCCACATGCACAGCCTCTCCCATTACCAACCTCCCCAACCAGAGTGGTACATTTGTTACAAGTGATGAACTTGTATTGACACATCATAATCACCCAAAGGAGACAGCTTATTTAGGGTTCACGGTTGCTGTTGTACTTTCTGTGAGTTTGGACAAATGTATAATGACACATATCCATATCCAAGAGTATTTTCATTGTCACCCTCTACCAGGCAATCATAGTTTTGCCCTTTACAGAGTGTTACATAGTTGGAATCATACAACATGTAGCTTATGCAGATTGACTTCTTTCAGGCAGTAATATGTATTTAAGGTCTCTCCATGTTTTTTCATAGTTCTACAGTTCAGTTTTAGTGCTGAATAATAGTCCACTGCTGATGTATTACAGTTTACTCATTTACCTACTGAAGCACATCTTGGTTGCTTAAGGTTTGACAATTCTGAGTAAAGCTGTTATAAACATCCATGTGCAGGTTTTTGTGTGTATATATTTTCAACTTCTCTGGGTAAATATCAAGGAGTGAGATTGCTGGATCATAAGGTAAAAATATGCTTCGTTTTATAAGAAACTGCCAAAGTGTCTGTACCAATGTGAACTTCCCCCAGCAGTAAACAAGAGCCGCCATTGCTCCACACCCTCGTCAGCATTTGGTGCTGTCAGTCTTCTTGGTTTTGGTCAATCTAGTAGGTGAGCCATGGTATCTCATTGTTGTTTTAATTTGCTTTTCTGATGACATATGATGTAGAGCATCTTTTCATATGCCTATTAGCCATCTGTACACATTCTTTGGGGAGGTGCCACATTTTTTAACTGGGGTGTTTGTTTTCTTATTGCTGAGTTCTAAGATTCTTTGTATATTTTAGATAACAGTTTTTTTAAATCAAATGTGTCTCTTGCAAATATGTACTCCCAGTCTGTGGCTTGTTTTTCTCATTCTCTTAACACTGTGTCTCACAGCACAGAAGTTCTTAATCTTAATGGAGCCCAGCTTATCAATTTTTTTCACAGATCATGCCTTTGTATTGTTATTATATCTAAAAAGTTATTGTCATACCCAAGATTACTTAGATTTTCTCCTATGTTATTGTTTGGGATTTTTATACTTTTTTACTTTACTTTTAGGTCTGTATCCACTTTGATTTATTTTTTGTGAAGGGTGTAGGGTCTGTGTTTAGATTTATTTGTTGCATGTGGATGTCCAATATGTCAGCATCATTTGTTGAAAAACCTATTTTTACTCCATTGTTTTGTCTTTCCTTTATTAAAGACCAACTGATATATATATATATATATATATATATATATATATATATATATATACAACACACATATATAGGATATATGTATGCATATGTATGTATATGTATATATATGCATATATATATCCTATACTTTTAAAAGGCCCCCTAGGGGATTCTAATGAAGACCCTTTAGGAACCCCGAGGGAAAATCTCACCGATAAGATTGTGACAGCATGGATGGAACTGGAGAGCATTATGCTGAGTGAAATAAACCAGGTGGTGAAAGACAAATACCATATGATCTCACCTTTAAGTGGAACCTAATCAACAAAACAAACAAGCAAGCAAAATATTATCAGAGACATGGAAATAAAGAACAAACTGACAGGGGGATGGGGAGGGAAATGACATGGGAAAGGAGGGATAGGGTAATAAATGAACATGTATAAAGGACCCATGGACAAAGCCAAGAGGTGGGAGTGAGTAGGGTGGGGAAAGTGGTGGTAGGAAAATGGGGACAATTGTATTTGAACATTAATAAAAAATATTAAAAAAAGAAAAAGGAAAACAACCAGTAATAAATAGTTGCTCACAAGTAAGGAAATAATAGAAGAATGTTTATGGTTTCACTGAAGTCAAATTTGGAATATTTCAAGACATAAAAGATAGATGCAGTAATGTTATATTTGGATGAAATTGAGCAAATCAAAGAGGGTAATTTTTACAGATTATTCTTGGTGTCATATTCTAAAGAATTATATAAGATACATTGTAATATTCCTCTGATGACAGATAAAGAAATTAAAAATCTACACATGCATTTTATTCTCTTTCTGACCCTGAAAATGGAGAGCAGATTTTAACAACATACAGAATTTAATATGCACAAGTCTGCCTTCACTCCCTGGAGGCAAATCTAGTTTCTGGTTGAAATCATGTTACCGTTGCAGCTGTTTTTGTTCTGCTGATGGAGAGAGCTCTTGCCATGATGGCGGATACTAAAATAGACTCCTCAAGAGCTAGATCACAGTCAGACAAAGTGGCAGATGTAGAAAAGGCCCCTGTGAAAAATGACGATGCACACCAACTCCTGACCTATTTCCCACATACCCCCCCACCCCGCCCCGAAGCAGCGTCTCATTCTCAGTTAAAACATTGGTAGAACAGCACCCTGCATTGAGGTGTTTGCAATACAAGAACCAGTCATGAGAGTTGACACACTTGGTAACTGGTTCCTTTGTAGACAGTCGGGTGCAAACCAGGAAGCAGAGAAGGAGGTAACATTTCTGCAGTGATAGCAATGCCCCCATGTTAAAAAATTTTAGTTCGTATTGGCCTCATTATAGAGAGATGTAACAAAGTCATCAATACAAATGATCATGTCTTCCTCAGTGACATGAAAGACTGAGAGAATCATTTTTATTCACTCGCTGTTTGAGAAATGGATGAATTAACTTTTTACTGGAGAGTGATAGGGAAATATTCTAAAGCTAAGATTAATGGAAAGATGGGAAATACAAGAAATTCATGGAAACTTAAAATACTTTACAATATTAGAAAAATCTTACCTCATAGTTTTTTCTCAGCCTGCAACTCTTCCCTGACAGTCTTACATTTTCCAGAGTTAAGAGTGTCTGGAAAAACGTTATTAGGAGTAGAGTACTGAGAGTTATTATATAAACTTATATCAAAATCTCCTTACAACCTCTTTTTTTTAGAAAGATTTTGTTTTTAGAGAGAGGGGGAAGGGAGGGAGAAAGAGAAAGAGAGAGAAATGGATATGAGAATCATCAATCGCCTTTCATGCATGCCCCAGCTGGGGACTGAACCTGCAACCCAGGCATGTGCCCTGACCAGGAGTCATACCAGCCACCTTTCACTTATGGGATGATGTCCCTCCAAGAGGCTAATGTGGCTTCTGAGGTTGGGCGCTTTTAGATACATTCACATGTGCAACCATCATCTCTAGACCCTGCATTTTGCAAAATGGGAACTCTACAGGGGGACCCCCCAAAATGGAATTTATTTATAAAAAAATTGTGTCTTTTTTTACGTGTTTAAACCTCAGACACCTTCAAAATACTCTCCACTTGTCCACTTGACACAATAACCCATTAAGACATTTTTTTCCGCTGTCCAAAACAGTTTTTGAACGTGTTGATTTTGATGCCTTTCAGTGCTTCTGCCATTTGTTCGTTTGTTTCACCTTTTCCATATGGAAAAAACATTTCCCTTTGAGGATTTTTTTCATTTGGGGAAACAAAAAAGTGTTGCTCAGGGTGAGATCAGGTGAATAGGGAGAGTAGGGCATGGGGGTCATGCTGCTGAACACCACACACAGTGTGGGCAAGCATGCTTGTAAATCACCCATCATGAAATAGGCAAACACATTAAAAGAGTCATCAAAAAAAATTCACTGAAGCAAAAAGCAGCCTCTCACAACAACGTCAACTGGTACACTAATGCAGATGGGTTCCTAGAACACTCAGCTAGCAGGGAACCCTATACTATACGGGGCCCACCCTCCAGAAGATAATTTTTTGAGTCCCCCCTCATATATTCATTACATACTAATTTCCCATATTCCCCACTTCCTCAGCCCCTGCCAAACACCATTCCACCTTGAGTCTCTATGGATTTGATTATTCTAGGTCCTTCATATAACCGGACAACTGGGAACAAAGGTGGCAGTGTCCTTTCGTGACTGGCTTATTTCATTTAGCATAATGTCCTCAAGGTTCATCCATGCGATAGTTTGTGTCAGAATTTTCATCTTAACATTTCACTCTGTGCGTACCACATTTTGCTTATTCAATCATCTGCCAATGGACACTTAGGTTACTTTTACCTCTTGTCTATTGTGAATAATGGTGCTATGAACCTGGGTGTACAAATATCTCATCAAGATCCGGCTTTTTCCTGCAAAACCTTCCCCTTTTCCCCTGAAATTCCCTCCCTTCTCCCCTCTGGTCACTGTTAGCCTGTTCTCAATTTCAGTGCCTTGGTTATATTTTTCTTGTTTGTTTGTTTTGTTGGTTAGGAACAAGTATAAAGGACACATGGACATTAACAAGGTGGGGGTAGAAATGGGAGGGAGGTGGGGAGGGCTGGGGGGGTGGGCTGGGATGGGAGTAAAAGACAGAAACCTGTACTTGAACAACAATTTTTAAAAAAGATCCAGCTTTTAACTTTTTTAGGTGTACATTTAGAATTAGAATTGCTGGATCATATGGTAATTCTATTTTTAATCTTTTGAGCAACTAATACAGTAGTCAATGGAAGACTTTTAGAAAATAAGGATTACTTTTATTTTACTAGATGTTTCACCTCTGTACAAGTTACATAACCACTATTGCATTTCTACCATCCAGATTTCAGCTTAGATGCCAATACTTGAGATCTATCTTGTTCATTTTTGTGATCATTTCATGATGGAAGAACTTTGATTATAAAACCCTAGCTATGCTGAATGAAATATTAAAGTGCTACATTAGGAAGAAAGAAGACACTAGGACATCTGGAAATCATTAGCATCAATCAAGAAATTGTTGCCTTACAAATATTGCCATGAGTATTCCTTGTAGTTATAAAAACTAGCTATGTTGGAGGAGGGATGAAAAGGTAGTTTTGCTGAGTAAAGAGTAATTAGCTTAGACCCCAAGGAAAGCAGATGTTGGCTTTCAATTTCTGAATACCAGGCTGGAAAGTCTTGTGTAATGCTATCAAGTTGTAATCTTCCAGGTGAGACACTGTCACCTTTGCTCCCAGGTTGATTTCAAAGTGGAAGCTTCACCACTGGGGTTTCCTGGTGACAAAGTCTAAACAGAGTCATGTAGTGATGGGAAGGAGGAGAAACAGGACATCCTCAGGAAGGAAATATTTTTGAATTTTTGTGAAACACAGCAAATGACCATTTGGATAAAGTTAGTTGAGAACAAAAAAATTCACTACTTATTTCATCTAATCAGAAATGTATCTAAAATTTCATCATAGTGTTGAAGTGATATACTGCATTGGAAAGAAAGATCGGTTGAGTTCATCCTTGTCATTAGTTTCCAACACCTGGTGGGGAACTTTAGCTTCATGTCAATTTTTGTTATATCCTTGAATATTTTATTCTTTAGCAAATAAGAAAGTAAAGAGTTGTTTTCCAGGTTCTGTAGAACACATATTTTTAGAATCTCAATTTCAAACCTCCAAAACAAGCTAATGACTTGTCAAAAGGCTTTGTAATCCTTTGACCTTAGACAGAGACTTTTAGAATTGATTTTTCATAGGATAAAAATGACAAAATGAAAAATGTTTCTGTTAAAATCATTTAAAATACAATAAGCTATTAGTTTGTTTTTGCTTTGTGTATTAAGGAAGCTGACAGTGAATAAACTCTGGTTGCAACATGGGTCTAGATTCAGTTTTAAGTGGTTCACCAGATCTACAATACTATAACTTACAATGCTAATTCAGAAACTCAGAACTCAGCCCCATCATCTCCCCTCGCTGTTAGTTTTTCCACAGAGAAAATCTACAGGACACTGGCAATCACCAAGAGAGACTGCTGAGAGGATTATTATTTGACTTTTTAACTCCCATGGAATTCCCATAGAAGCAGACAGAATATTGAATAGGCCATGTAATAAGCGTACTGGCAAAGAGTGTTTTGGATTTTTATCTATCTCTATGTCTATATATCTATGTATCTATGTATCTATCTATGTTCATACACATTATATTCTGATGAAATACTGGAAGAAATGTATGACTTTTTATTTTGTATAATTAGTGCTAATGCTCAGGAAGCCTCAAATAGGAAAAGTTTACAGTTTTTTTTGTTTGTTTTGTTTTTCTTAAAAGTAGGAAAGAATTTTGTCTATTTCTTTTTTTATTGAAATTCACTTTTAAAAATTAGCTATTTTAAAGTGAACAGTTCAAGGTCTTCTAGTTCCAAAACATCATCATCGCCACATAAGGAGACCCAGAACCCATAAAACAGTCGCTCCTCATTTCCCTGCACCCGGCCCCAGGCAGCCCCCAGGCTCTTTTTTCTGTCTCAGTGTATTTACCTGTTCTGGGTGTTCCATATAAATGGAACCATGCAATGTGCAACCTTTTATGTCTGGTTTCTTCCACTGAGCATACAGTTTTTGGGGTTTATTTGTGTTATATCATGTATCAGTACTTTGTTCCTCATTCTGACTGAATAATAGTCTATTGGTGTAGACATTGTAACCATTATTTTTGTTTTGTTCTGACTTTAAATAATTTTTTATTTTTCAATACAGTCAACATATAATATTATATTAGTTTCAGGTGTACACCCCAGTGATTAGATGTTATATAACTTACTAAGTGATCATTCCTATAAATCTAGTACCCATCTGACACCATACATAGTTATTGCAATATTATTGTCTATATTCCCTATGCTGTACTTTACAACCCCATGACTGTTTTATAACTATCAATTTGGATTTATAAATCCCTTCACACTTTTCACCCACCCCCAAATCCCCTCCCATCTGTAAACTGTCAAAATGTTCTCTGTATCTATGAGTCTGTTTCTGTTCTGCTTATTTATTTTGTGTTTTAGATTCCACATATAAGTGAAATTATCTTGCATTTATCTTTTTCTGTAGGGCTTACTTCATTCAGCACAATACCTCTAGGTCCATCCAAATCATCGCAGATGGCAATGTTTCACTCTTTTTTTAATGGCTGAGTCATATTCCATTATATATATGCACCACTTCTTTATCCATTCAACTGTTGTTCGACACTTAGGTTGCTTCCATACCTTGGTTATTATAAATAATGCTGCAATGAACATATAGATGTATATGTCCTTTTTAGTTAGTATTTTTGGTTTCTTCAAATACCCATAAGTGGAATTGTTGGCCCCTTTTTTGTGTCTTATTATATAGCCTTTGTTTTAAAGTCTATTTTATCTGGTATAAATATTGCTATCCCAGCTTTTTTGTTTGTTTATTTTCATTTCATGAAATACCTTTTTCCATTACTTTCAGTCTGTGTGTGTCTTTTGATCTGAAGTGAGTCTGTCATAAATGGTATTTAAAAAGGCCTTGTTTTGTTGTCAATTCAGCCTTCGTATGTCTTTTGATTGGAGCATTTAATCCATTTGCATTTAAAATAATTTTTGAAATATATATCTATTGCCATTTTTCATAAGTTTACCTGTTTTCTTCTTCTTCTTCTTCTAAAAGAAGATCCTTTAACATTTCTTGCAATACTGGTTTAGTGATGATGAACTCCTTAGGTTTTTCTTATCTAGGAAGCTCTTTATCTGTCCTTTATTTCTAAATGATAGCTTTTCTAGGTAGAGTAATCTTGGTTATAGTTTCCTGTTTTTTATCAGTTTGAATATTCCTTGCAATCCCTTCTGGCCTGCAAACTATCTGTTGAGAAATCAGCTGACAGTCTACTGGGAGCTTCCTTGTAGATAACTACCTGTTTTTCTCTTGCTGCTTTTAAGATTCTCTCTTTGTCTAACCTTTGGCATTTTAATTATGTTATGTCTTTGTGTGGGTTCTTCGGGTTCATCTTGTTTGGGACTCTCTGCTTTCCTTAGACATCTATGTCTATTTCCTTCACTAGTTTAGAGAAGGTTTTCATTATTGTTTTTTCTACATAGGTTTTCAATTTCTTGCTTTCTCTCTCTTCCTTCTGGTACCCCCATGATGTGAATGTTGGTATACTTGAAGTTGTCTCAGATGCTCCTTATACTATTCTCATTTTAGGAGTTCTATTTCTTTTCGTTATTCTGATTGGGTGTTTTTTGCTTCCTTACCTTTCAAATCTTGAATTTAATCCTCTGCTTCATCTACTCCACTCTGATTCCGTGTAATGTATTCCTCATTTCAGCTAATGCATTCCTTATTTCTGACTGGTTCTTTTTTTTCTATCTACATTTTTATGTTTCCTATCTCTCATTTGAAGTTCCCACTAAGTTCATCTACTTTTCCCCTAAGTTTGCTGAGCATCTTTATAACCAGTAATTTGAACTCTGTATCTGGATTGCTTGTCTCCATTTCATTTAGTGCTTTTTCTGGAATTTTGTTCTTGTCTTTCATTTCAGACATATTTCTTTGACTGTCTCCCTGTCTCAGTTTGGCTACCTTCCCTATGTTTTTTCTATGTATTAGGTAGAACTGTTAGATCTATTGGACTTGGTAGAGTGGCTTTAAGTCCTGTAGGGTCTAGTGGTACAGCTTCCATAATCACCTGAGCTGAGCACTCCAGGTGTTTCCCTTGGCCCCTCTTGTGGCAACACCTAAAATACCTTTTAATTGTAGTTGATTGCTGTTGACACCTCAGTGGGAGAGATTGTCCTCCAGGCTGATTGGCTACAAAAAATGTCTGTGACCACCATGGAAGATATGCTGTGCAAGGGCTGACCTCCTAGAGCAGGACTTAATTCAGTGGGGCTCTGGTGTTTGCTAAGTCTGCCCTTTGAGTGTGTCACTTGTACAAGTGTTTGGTTGATACTTTCATGTGGTCTAAAGGTATCCTGGCTCTGGGGCCTCCCTGGGAGGTGCCAGCCACCCAGCATGAGCTATAAAAGCAATCTGGGGATGGCCAAGTTGTGAACCAAGGTCAGCCACCACTAGTGCTGGGCCTGGAGCCACTTAGGCAGAGGCATACTGGGACCAGGTCCTGCTCGTTTGAGAGATTTTAGGAAAGTTCATAGCAGGAGCCAAGACAGATCATTTGTATGGAAAAGCCATTGTAAACAGCTTGGGTGGGCTCACAAGTTGCATGGGGCAGGGTCTTAGGAAATCACTGGGGGAAGGGGTGAATAGTTAGGTTGATAGAGACTCAGAGATGGTGCCCACCTGTCAGTTGTGTGGGGGGAGGGCTCAGAAAAGAAACAATGGCGTCTGTTAGCACTCTGTTTGGGAGTAAGTTGCCCCTCCAGCTCTTGCCCTGATGCCAGAAAATTTAGTTCCTTCTTGTATGTTCCTGGTGCCTTTTGAACTTCTGCTCTAGTTTTGGAACTTAGAGCAAGTACATCTGAGTAAACCAGTGCACAGGCCCTTTAAGAAGAACATCTGGGACCCTAGAAGCTCTTTGACTCATTCAAGCACAATCCCTGCTGGTTTTTATAGCTAAAAGTTATGGGGACTTTTATTTCTGTCACTGGAACCCTGAGCTAGAGGTTCTGGTGTGGGCTGGGACCTTTCAATCCTTAAGGGGGACCCCCACAGCTGAGATATCGCTCCCAATTTTTATCCAACACATGTGGGTGTGGGATCAGCCCATTCTGAGTCTCCACCACTCCCACCAGTCTAAATGCAGCTTCTTCTTTATGCCCTTAGTTGTAGCACTTGTGTTCAGCTAGATTTCAGGTGGTGCTGAATGCTGGGTGTTCTGTTGTTTAGTTGTAATTTTGATGTGGTTGTGGAAGGACTGTTTACCTATGTCACAATCTTGACTAGAGCCTCTGGAAAATTTTTAAAAATTAAAGTTATTAGAATGACATTGCTCATATAAGTTTAAGTGTACAATTCTAGAATATATCACCTGTATATTGCACGGTATGCTCACCACCCAAGTCCAGTCTTCTTCTATCACCGTATATTTGACTCCTTTTACCCTCCCCCATCCTCCTCCTCTGGAAACTACCATACTGTTGTCTTTATTAATGAGTTTGTTTTGTTTGTTTATTCATTGTTTTCCATTTTATATTCCACATATGACTGAAATCATATGGTTCTTGTCCCATTCTGTCTGATCTTTTCATTAAGCATGATATTCTGAAGACCCATCAAAATTTGGAATTAAGTGTTTAGGCTCATTGTACATCTTCAGCGCTTGCTTTAGGAGTCCTTCACATCATATTTTAATGGGAATCCTGGCAGAACAGTCCTTTTTATGACTGCTGAGCAGATAGGAAGGAGACCTTCGGGGACCACTTCAGCAACTTTACTTGCGCACTACCCAGGAACCTCCTGGTCTTCTAAGCTGCTTGTTAACCAACCCAGACATTTAAAGATTATTTATTGCGAGCCTGCTCTGTACTAAACAATATGCTCAGTGCTGAGTCACAGGAGAAACAAAGGAGGAAACATACATGCCTTCAAGGAGCTAGCACAGACAGATATTGAACAAGTAACTATAGCACACAAATCCCATCCTTTGCTAAGTGCTTTGAAAGAAGAGTTACAGGTGCTATGGAAATTAAAGCAGGGGTCCTCCAGTGCAGAGAGGAAAGTGGGCATCAGCAAGAAAGTCCAGAAATAAGACCAATGTGTTGTGTTAGGGGTTTTGGAATATGACCTTTTTTGAGTTATTTGCATAAAGTGAAATTGCATGACCAAATTAAGCACCCTGAATGAAATGGCAGAGTGCTGGGAAGTTTTCTGGGACAGTATAGCCTCCTCAGTGACTTGCCTGCAGCTCTGTCCTACCCAGGCCACATGAAAAGCATCACATCCTTCCTTCTAAAGGAAGACTTTCCTACCAAAGTCTGCTCTTGACATGGATTTTTTAGTCACTTTCATACCCTGTAGGTAGTTGAATGCTTAAGGTCTGTTCTCAGTTTTATACCCAATTCTTATTGGCAAAGCACTTCGAGTGAGCACCTTAGTATCTTATAAAATCAGATATCTATTGTCTGATGAAGCTTCTTTTGTGATTAAAAAATATGTAACATAAAACTTACCATACTGACCATTTTTAAGTGAACTGTTCAGTAGTGTTAGTACATTCACATAGTTGACAAGCAGTCTCCAGAATTCTTTATCTTCCAGAGACTGAAACTATGCCTGTTAAACAATACTCCCCATTCCTCTTCCCACAGCCCCTGGCAAGCACTTTCTACTTTGTTTCTATGAATGTTAGTTACTTCTCAAGGTCCCTCTTATGTGTGGAATTCTATGGTATTTTCCTTTGGTGGCTGGCCTGTTTCACTTAGCTCAATGTCCTCAAGATTTATCCACATTGTAGAATGTATCAGGAATGCATTCTTTTTAAAGGCTAGTATTCCATTATTTGTATAAACCACACTTTGTTTATCCACTCATTCTTTCAAGGACACTTAGTTGCTTCCACCTCTCAGCTGTTATGTATAATGCCGTTATGAAGGTAAATATGTTGGCTTTTGTTTTTAAGTAATACTATACCCAAATTACTTCCCCCTACACATATAGAGTAAATTGATGCTAGAAATAATTGTGGGGGAAGAGATTCAGGAAACTTGGGTTTGAGAAACAACTGTATTTTATATGTGATACATACCTTTGAGCAAATGTAATCTTCTTTGGGCATCGTTTCTTCACCTGTGAAAGCAGATCATTGCTCTTCCTCTCCAAGTTCTGTGAATGATCTTAATCAGCACTCAGAAGGCAGCCTAAGGTTGTAGAATTAACAGATGGACTAATACAGATGCCATATCCTTTTTTCAATCCCCACCCAATGATATGTTTAATGATTTTAGAGAGAACAAAAGGGGTGGGGCAGGAAAAGGGGGGGGGAGAGAGAGAGAGAGAGAAGGAGAGAGACATCAATGTGAGAAAGAAACATTGATTGGTTGCCTCCCATACGCGCCCTGACCAGAAATCAAACCTGCAGCCTTTTGGTGTATGAGACCGCACTCCAATCCACTCAGTCACCTGGCCAGGGCTATAACATCTTTATTAATTGGGTTGACCTCATGCACATGGGGGGACTTTTTCTTAATCTTCTCATTCTGGAAGGAGGGGATATTAAAGTCGGCAACTTTCCAAAGGAATTTAGAAGAGAAAATAACAGGAGCCTTTTTCTGTGTGGGAACCTAGGAAAGGAATGCAAAGTGCTCCCTTTAGTGTCCTCTTGTGAAGTGACACATGCTTAAGAGGGTCTATCTAATATAGTACAGCAATTTTCATAGGAATGTAAGTGAATTCTCTTTTCTCTGACAATACGATTTAGGGAAATGGCTGCAAAAAGCCCATATTTAGAGGATATTACAGTCCTAGCTGTAGACCCTGCTAAGGTCTTCGTGGCCCAAGAATTATGTTAAGTAATGCCTTTAACACTTGAGTGACTGTGAAAACCTAAATCTAACATCCCTGTTGTCCCAAGTTATTGGATTTCCATTTTGTTTCCCACGTTGTGAGTGAAATGGAGAGAGAACCGTCTTTCCATGTGTCCACAGAAACTCATTTTTCTTCATATAGATTCCTTCAATATTTAACCTTTAAGGGTGTTTCCTATTACTAAAAATCTAACATGATAATCTTCTCTCAAAAGCACATTCTAAATACGTGTAGAGAAGAGCTATTTTTCAAAATAAAATATACCACTGGTTGGAATTGTCTTGTGCAAAGACACGAAGTGTCAAGGAAGCCAGAGCTGTCAGGTTTGTATGTTAAGCGTCAACTTACAGATGAAATAGAAGACACTCAGGATGAATGGCAGATAAATAACAAATACTCTTTGTAATACAGGTATGTCCCAAATAGTGCCTAGAACATACTTAATACTAAAAAATGTTATTTATTGGAAATTCAAATTTAACTGGACATCCCATATTTTTGCTAGATCTGGCTGCCCTAAGTACCTGTATGAGACAACATGGTAGAGCTGTTTTGTTTCAAACCATCAGAACTCTCAAATGAAGGGAATTTATTATCTGTGTGGACCTCATAAACATGTATGCTCGTTTAAGTTATTGAGCTATACTTATTGAGACATAAAACTGTGGCAGACCAAGTCTTTTTATGACTTTAAAAATAAAGATTCTTTATAAAAAATAACTGAAAATCACAGTGCAATGGATAAAAATAAATACTCACCCAGCACTAGAAAATATCCAGAGTAAGTGCAGTAAGAATCAGGTAGCAGACTAAGAAGAATTATTCTAGATTCTATTTCCTTTTATTTTATGGTAATGTACATTTATGGAGCAACTCTAAACACAACTGCTGAGGACAGATGTTTCCGTTCTACGAGCCCAGAGTTACATAATGAACTAGAAAGGGAATAGGATGATTTTTTAAATGGCGAAGATGGTTTTATTAGACTTAAAAGTTTGTGGGAAATGGAAGAATTGTGAGGCTAATAGTATTTTTACAAACCAATGACTTAAAAAACTGAAAACACACACACAAATAAGTACTTCACAAGTAGTTTCCTATTGCAGAAAGAGCTCATAATATTTGACTTGGTCAGTGCTTCAAGTGCCAACATTTCCCTCTACCTGTTTGCAAGTCAACTCTTCTAAACTGGATCAGTTATACCTGCCAATGTGGGCTCAGGGCCACAGGACTGTCCATTAGTAATCGGCAATGAGCCAGAACTATACCAGACAATGTGAGATTTCTTAGCCAAAGAATTCAATTAAACCAAAAGGGATACATTCAACTGCATTACTGGAAAATTGTAGCCTGGCACTCTTGTAGAGAAGGGGGGTGCTGTCCTTTCTGAGTGCAAACTTTGCATATGGTGCAATGTTGATGGGAACAAGATCATGATTTTTAAATGTTTATTGATTGGTTATTTCCAAGAGAAGAGAATAGCTAGCATCTATTCCAAGCAGAAAAAATTCTGCTTTACCTGCCCCTCTCATAGTTGAAATAACAGTTTGGGCCAGTAAGATACACCTCACTAGGTTGCCATTCTCACCTGGTATAACTAAAGCAGGTCCCCCAACTTAAATTGGCTTCCTACTTGGAAATAACAAAATGAATGAATAAGATGAGTCTCTTGAGAGTTCTGGAAAAGTTTTATATCTTCTTTTCTGGAAGGATGATGAAGAGGAGCTGAGTTGCAATAGTCCTTTTCAAGATCTAAAAGTGGAGAAAAAACCCTCTGGTGGTCTTCTTTCCTGAAGTCTTTGAAGAGAAAATATAATTGACTGATCAAGGCACACACTTCAACTACATTTTATTCTTGAACCTCTCATTCATTAAGTCTCTACAATTTTTTATTTCTCTTGCCCAAGATTCTCTCAGATACCACCCACCCTCTCCACCTTGCTATGGCCTTGCATCAGGCCCTTGTCCTAGTCACCTGCATGGTATTCTTTTGCTGCATCCTTTTTGACCTCATATCCACTAGCTGCTCCCACTCTGGTATACAAGGATTTTCCAGAAAGTATCCATCCATGTAATATGAAAAATAGAGACATTTATTGACAAAGATACAAGAAGCATTGTACATAGGACAAGGATGCATCAGTCCACTTCAAAGTAGGCACCTTTGGATTTCACACAGTTCTCCCAACTGTAGCACGATGTTCCCTCTACTCTGGTAGTAAAAGCTGTGTAATAAATTTTGCCATGACACGTTTCATACCAAGATCCTGTGTCAAAATCTTGGACACAGTAGTTTTTGGATTCTCCAGATCAGCTTCTAGTTCTCACACAATCTCTGATCTTTGTTGATTGCAGCCTAAACACTGACAGCATTCTCAGGTGTTCTGCTTGTTGCAGGTCTTCCAGAACATGGATCACTTCCAACAGATTCTCAACCATCTTTGAAGCATTTGTGCCACACTTTTATTTGTGCTGCACTCATTGCATCATCCATGAAAGCCTTCTGAATCATCTGAATGGTTTCCAAGGAGGAATGTTCAAGCTTAACACAAAATTTGATACAGATTCATTGCTCTGCTTGCTCAGTCATTGTGAATGCAACTGCCACACAGTACACATGCTCACTCAACAGTGTCTACCACCTCACTGACTATTATAGTGAAGTCATCGTTGTTGACACATAGGCATTCCAGTCCAATCTCCTTGGCTGCAAGGTTACATGGATGTGGCATAAACCATTCTTGTTATATTAATAATGGCTGGACTTTTTCTGGACAGACTTTTGTAGAGTTTATCGTAATAAAAAATTGATTATAGTAGTAAAAATTGCATTTCTAAATTGTTTACCAGATCATCAGACCCATTTTATCCATGATGAGTTCAAATTCCTCTGCATGATTATAGAACCCTTTCTTACTTTTGCAGTATATTTTTCTACCACCTCTCTCATCCCTGAGTTCTATGCTCCAGGCATTCAAAATACTCCCTCAAGGTACAGTGTTCTCTCATGCACAAACCCCCCAGCCCTCTGGCTTCACGGTAAACACATTCTTGAAAGCCTGAAGCAACCTCATAACCTGGCCAGTGTGCAGTTACATGCTGGCCTTGCAGCTTTCTTTATGGCCCTTGGGAATTTAAAAACCATTTGTACCATACTACACATCACAGCATCACAGGCCTTTGGAAAATGATTGCCACAATCAAGAAATAAATCCTGGTTATTTCTTACAGTTAATGTCTTTGAAGGCTATTGACAGTAAGAAACTTAAGAGGGACCCCTTCTTTATATGTATACTTAATTATCACCTTCCCTCAAACGCCTCCTTTCCCAGGCCCCACCCTTACATCCAAAATAAGAGTGTCAGCAAGAATGCTCTGCTGATTCTTTGAGTAGTACCCTTACCATTTCAGCTCCATTATCCCCTCACCCCAGCCATGTTCCAATCCACATTCCCTTCCTGGAATGTGCAATCTGAGAGCTAGAATCTGAGTTGATTAGGGACACTATGTTCTTTGCCTGGGGGTGCCCAAAGTGTGTTAGCCATCACCACAGGAGATGAGCAGGAAGGGAAATCCCCAGATAAGCCAGTGGGATGGGTACTAGGGAAATCAGCAGTCCGAAGCCAAGGGTAGGGGATGCCAGACACATTGGCAGTTGCTACTGCTCTTTGGAAGGGTGGGGCTTCAGGTGCTGGAAGTATAGAGACTATTAATATAATCTAGGCTTGCTAGCAGGTGCCATTATGCTGGCAAACACTATTTTCTGCCTCTGTCTCAGTCACCTTCATCAATTTTGTTTTCACTTTATTGCAGCCGGATCTTCCTTCCTCCAGGTCAGGTCCAGAGCCCACATATTCTTGTAAAAGGAAAACAAACCTGAAGTTATTTTTCTGCAAATTCTTCAAATTCTACAAAATTGTTCTAAAAACACAGCTTACTAAACAAAGACATGACTTGCCTTTCAGCATTGAGCCACCTGTTCTCCGAGTTTAGACCAGAATGTAGAAGACGGTCACTGCAGGGCTGTGCTGCAGAGGAGGGGGAAAGCCGCAACATTTCTTTATGAGCTTTTCCAGGGAACCAGGCTTAATAGTATGTTTGATGCAGCATTTTGAATGCTAAATTAACTTCCTCATGGGCTGTAGCTGGGGCTTTTAAACACAGACAGGGAGACCCAGTTTCTCTGTGTGACCGGTCCTGGTTGGTGACCAGCAGTGCCCCTGGGGCTCTGGTGCAGGGGAAGCTGCTCTCGCAGACGTCTGCACTAGTTTAGAGCCAAGGGCAATCTGTAAAGGCGGGAAGATGATGGACGAACCTAATTCTACAGCCCAATGTACCAGGTACCCCTCAGCCTCCCAGTGAACTCTTCCAGAGTCATCACGAGGGTGAGCCCTTGTGGAGGGCCGCACAGCTGCGTGCTTGTGTGCAGCACCTGCCTGTCTCACACAGTTTAGAAGGGAGCTGTGGCCATGTGTGGATCCTGCTTCTTAAACTTAAGAAGAATGGAGAGCAGGTTATTCAGTTTGAAACAATTCCATTTGAAATTTTGTACCAAAATCCCAGTGGGTATGACCCTGAAGTTGTTTTCAAAATATACTGGAGCACTGGCTTTCTGTTTAGACTTCAAGGAGACCTCAGGCCTTCTGAGGCCCACAGGACCCACTGTGCAGTGTAATATGTGTGTGCCTGTTTATGTGTGTGCACACACGTAAGTGTGTGTTCATGTGTGTATGAATATGAGTGTCCATGTGCTGTGAATGTGTGCATGTGTGTTCACATTTAAGTGTGTGTGAGTGTGGAGGAGCCCCCTGGGGGTGGGTGCTGAGTAGGTAACACTCTGCATTAATCAGAGCAGTTACACTGAATCATTTTATGTATTTACTTGAGAAATGCAATTTTATTTGAATCAAGGGTTCTGCAACTTAAAGGAGAGAAGAAATGAGAAAAGAAGTGAGGAAAAAAAAAGAAGGTTCAGAAGAAATGAGAGAGAGGGAGGGAGGGATAAAGGAAAAGAGCAAGGAAACCAAGTATAGAGAAAAAAGAGGAAGAGTTTTTATCTTGCTCTCTCCCCTTGAATAAATTGCCATCATCCCCCCTCAGAGTTTGGCTTAAGAAGTGCGCCACCTCAGTGGCAGAGGAACAAGAAGTCCTCACTCCAGAACCCCTGAGTGTTTATACCCAGACTATCATCTGTGGACATCTAGTCTTTGTTGCCACATGCACAAAACTGAGTTCTTAAGTGGGGGAGGATCACTCCTCAGGGGAGGTGCGGGGCTTTCTCAGAGAGGTGGTCGTGAAAGCTGGACTGCACTCTGCCGTGAGCCCAGCCCCCACCCAGCCTGGTTGCAGCCCCTGTGCTGGGCTTAGGGCTGCCTCATGTGTAAAGAGGCTAGAAGTGGCTGTACTTGGAGAATCTGAGGGCTCATGAACCTGCTCCGCTTAAAGGGAAAAGCCTAATAATTTATATGACAACATGAGGTCTGTGAAGATTTCATCATAAAAAGGGATAAGAATAAGGTAGAGCATGACAGTGATTACCTTTCATGAAAGATTTACATAAATGAAAGTGTCACGATTAAAAAGAAATGTAGGATTTCCTGTCAATAAGCTTTGGGCTGATGGATGCTTCTGGAGTCAGCTCTGTATCAAGGGGGATTTACATGGGGATCAAAGCCATCTGACCCTGAACAGTCTAACTTGACTGTGCTGCTTCAGAGAAGTACATCCTGACCCTCCCAACCTTGGTATAGAGCAACCAGGATCCCCAAGGAACTCAGAACCCAGTTATAACATCCCAGTGACTTTGTATTTGACAGGGCTCCTTTCTCACTGAGACTCACCCAACCGGACAAGCCCCGTTAAAATCCAGACTGGGCTAGCGAAGAGCAGATTTGGTTCTCAAATCACCAGATGTACTCTGCAGCCATGTGTCAGCTCCATTCTTCTAAGAGTAATGCACAGGGATTGGGTAACCATGCCTGCAGGCCAATTCAGAATAGAAAGAAGTTGAATGGTTTCTCTCCTAAATTACTCAGACTATTTCTTACTTTTCCTTATTATTCCTGCATATAGGTGAGGATTCCTCTTTTTTTCCTCCTGTGAGGCATAGCATGATCACCATGTTGGCCCACATCCCAAAATCCAGACCTTGAAAGGAACTCAAAGAAAGGTATCTCATGCCCCTGCTCTCACTCCTTTTTCAATCCTATTTAAATTTGTAAGAGGATTTCAAAACTTCCTTGTAAATCTGTATTGACAAGGTCTCTATGACTTTTGTCTGAATAGGGGAATAATCCACTGCACGAGCAATGACTAGGCTGGCACAAACTCACAGTTACTCCTGGCTCCAGAGCTCCAGTTTGCCAGCCTAAAAGGTACGTGGTGGCTGGCATGAATAAGGACTTGATGTTCCAGTGTTTCGTCTTCCAGAGAGCAAATGCTATGTGTCTTGGAAAGAAGCCACAAATGTTTTCCACTCTATTTTTAAATGCCCTGTGAGGATTTTAGAGAGACAAGAATGCCATCCTCCCTAGTAGTTTTAGGCATCAGGGACCAGCATCACTGATCATGACCCTCTGGTCACAGTGGTCCTAGAGAGGAAGCATATTATAGCTTTTGGTCTCATGGGGTTCTCATCTGTGGGGTTCTCTAATCTGTTACAGACCTAAAACACTTTCAGATTTTTTCAGTTCTCACAGCTGGGAAGATGGGACTCAGGAAGGTGACTCACTTGAGTCGATCACAGGTCTATGAGCAGAACACGCTGGCTCTCAGGTCGTCTGAGCTCCAAACCCAACACACTGTCCTACTGCTTGACAGTGCCCACCATCCAGGGTGGGGACGGAGTCTTGAGGGACTACAGGATCCATCGTCCACGTTCTTTTAGGCTAGGCTCATAACAGAGTTCAGATTTTCTCTTATGGGCACACGGGAGCCCTAAAGGCTTAAGCAGGGATGACCTGAAGTGGGTGGAACTTTGGGAACATCCATCAGACCTCAAGGAAGAAATCTGCACTCCCCTTGGCTCTCAGCCCAATGGAAACTTGAAGGACCGTGCATGGTGCAGGTGTTTAGAAAGCACTAGCTGAAAGTAGCCGGAAGAAATAGGAGACCCATGACCTGCATAAAAGAAGTTTCCTTAAAATTCTTTTTCTTTGTGGTTAAAATCTTAGAGGTGTTTTTAAAAAGTTAAATATTTCATGTGTCTCTCTTTGGATTGTGTACTCCTTGAAGTTACTCCCTCGCCACCTAGAGCAGCACCATAAAAATGCAATAAATATTTCATAATGCTGTACCTTAGGGTGCCAGTGTCTGAGAACTGGAAGTGCATGAAAGAGGGTCAGGGGCATGTCCGCCTCCCTCCCGCTTCCCACCCGGAGAGAGCACTGAGAGGCCATTATTCCGCACCAAGGGAGTGCAATCATTTCAAAGACAGGAATTAGGTTTTCTCTCCTCTCCTCTCTGTCTTTAGCTCCAAACCCAAATACGATCTTACAGTTGTTGAGATGATCAGATCCCAACTTCACACTGAAGACAGGGAGGCACAGAATTAGGGGAGTAAAGGGTTCTAATATTAAATACAGAATTAGGAGAGTAAAGGCACCTAATATTATTTATTGTTATTATTAAATTGCTTTCTGAAATAGGATGGGAAGGATTGTAGATTGGAATAGATAGAAAACACTAGAAGGAACCATCATTAAAATGCAATCACAGATGACTCATCAAGCCAATTGTTTTGCAAATTACTTGTCTTTCTCTTCCTTACAACCCTTCCCAAACTTGCTGAAATTGAAACACACACACACACATTCACACACATATGTATTCACACTGTATATATATACACACGCACATATATATACATGTGTGTGTGTATAAACACATTTCTTTTCATTTCTCTTTCATTTTGGATAGGAAAATGCTTTGGAAATCAAAATACCAAATTTCCTGAAGAGATTTGGAATTGCATTATAACATCTTGAGGGGCATCTTGTAGCATGTACATTCCTCTGGGTTATATCTGGTTATAAAAAAAGGAATCTGTCTAAAAGCTGGAGAGCTTATACTTTTATTTATATTCATCAGAAGATTGCCTTGTTTCTTATTTTGTCCTGATAATGCCTCAATGTTACCCTCTCCTTATGTGCATTCTGAAAACAAATCAAACAGTGATACTTTATTTCTTAAATTAAATTGTATGTGTACATACAGAAGCTAATGCTCTTACAAAGTCCTAGGATTGATTTTTCTTCCTAGGGATCTAAATAGATAAGAATTTTTTTAATTTTTAAAAAGAATTTGTAAGTATTTCTCTATGGTAATATCAAAATGGATTTAAAAATTCATGAGCTTATTTTAATAATCATGGTAGACCTAGATGCCTGCACCCTAAAGTATACATTAAACATTGTTAACATAAAAGTAGATAGCTAGCAAAAACATGAGTGTGATTTAGTAGCTAGAACTCCAAATTATCAGTAATACCACAATGTGGCCACAAACCCAAGGCCCTCTAAGTGCTGGTTAAACCAACATGAACTTAATTTTCTCCCTGTGCATAAAAATAAGAAACATCTCTAAACCTGAAACTTTTCTGTAAATCCAAGTTGGGAGGCCTAGAACAACCACAAACATGTATTCTCTAAGGCAATCAAAGGAGAAATGAGGAGAGGCTGAATGACTTACCGGATTTCTGCATTTGATGCCCTGTCTGTGGCTGTTTGCATCTTTGAAGTACACACAGCCTCTGCCTGTTGAGCGACGGCCACGGAGCACGGGCGGAACATCCTCAGAGCGCAGAGAGGAGCTGCTTTGCCGCCAAAGTTTCTCACTACTTTTGTTGGGGCTACCTTTCTGTTTCCACAAAGCACCTTTGTGTTGAAGCCCTATTTTCAACAGGGCTCTTTTAAGATTTATTTTTATTTTTCTGTTCATTTACAAGACATTTTTAAATATCACTGAATATTGCTAAGTGGCAATGATGTTATCTCATCTGGGTTGTCCGAGCAATTGTCATTGCCTGAAAATAAGTAAGAGGGAAATTTGCACAGCAGAAGTGCATATAGGCAAAAATCATCACCACAAATGAATTAGTTATTAGCATAGGATGAGGAAATAGGAATAACCATCCCTGATATTAAAGGGGAAATAAGGAGCTGATATGTTAGCAAGTATAATATTTATGAATGAAATTCCCTTAATAGTTCTGAATATGGACAATTTCAGAGTACTTTTGGGAAAACATCCCAAGAATATCAGTGTTCCATTTCATAAGGTTTTTGAACTAAATAGAATTTGGTGTTAACACTTTTATAAATAAAGAATTAACCTGGGCAATTACCATAGATATTAACTTGGGCAAATAGTTGTAGCTGTTAATAATTGTAACTATTTGAAATCCTTTTCAATGATGAAAGACATTAGAGATGGAGTATGCATTTTTTTCCTCAAAGACAAATGTTCAAAAGTTCAGGTCATAGTGATGCAAGAAATTGAGGTAGAGGTCTCATGATAGCAATATTAGTATGTTGTTAGGGTCTTATACGGCTTGCTCAAGGCTGCTGTCACAGAGGCTGGAAGTAGAGGGACCTGTCCAGCAGCATTGCCATCTCACTGAAAAGGACTATGATGCCTATTATTGCTGGGAAAGGGGAAATCTGAGAACATTTTCTTCTGGTACTTCTTCATAAAAATGCTGTGTCGCTCCACACTGCTCTACGGTCTACCTGGAGACTCTGCAGCGAGCTCCCCTTCCCTTTCACCTTTAAGTCCCTTCAAGCTCAGGTGTTCGTAAACTGTGGGACCACCTCTAACACAGACCAAAATTGTACAAAAGGCAGCGATACATGCTAGTTCTTAAAAGGATACGAGTTTTTGAGTCTACTTGGGCAAATGACTGTTTTCACCAGGATCAGCTCATGCATATATTCCACACAGGTTGTCTTACCACTTCCTTGCTGCCCAAATCATACGGGTCCCACATAATTCAGGAGCTCATTAGAAATGTACAGCCTTGGGCCCCATTTGAAACACTGAAGCAGAATCTTCATTTTAATAAGAGTCATATTGTATGCATCCATGCATTGTAAAGTTTGAGAAGCATTAGTCTTCTCACTTTCTAGATTCTGTACACTTATTTGTCTTGGCCACTAAAACTCAACTTCATTTTCTAATATAGATCCTCACATGTTTGTTACCACATTCTTGGTTTTCTTTGGACAAAGAAACTTCAGGGAAATGCATATTTGTTTAAAACATGGAGCAATTCTTCCTTGTTATTCTGCTACTTGACTAATAGGACTCTTTCACTATATATATATAATTTATTTATTTATTTTAACCTAATTACTCTATTACAGTTGGCCCAACTTTTCCCCCTTTGCCCTCCTCTGTCAAGCCTACCCCCAACTCCCACAGTCCATCCCCACACCGTTGTCCATGTCTGTGGGTCACTCATACATGTTCTTTGACTAGTCCCTTCCCCTTCTTTCCACCATTCCCCCACCCCTTTCCTCTGGCAGCTGTCAGTCTGTTCCCTGTTTCCATGTCTTTGGTTCTGTCTTACTTGTTAGTTTATTTTGTTCATTAGATTCCTCTTGTAAGTGAGATCATATGGTATTTGCCTTTCACTGACTGACATTTCACTTAGCATAATTGTCTGTGCTTCCATCCATAGTGTCGCAAAGGGTAGGAATTCTTTCTTCATTCTTTTTGCAGTGTAGTATTCCATTGTGTAAATGTACCACAGTTTTTTAATGCATTCATCTACCAATGGACACTTAGGCTGTTTCCAAAACTTAGCTATTGTAAATAGTGCTGCTATGAACACAAGGGGTGCATGAGTTCTTTTGAATTGGTGTTTTGAGATTCTTAGGGTATATTCTCAGCAGTGGAATCATTGGGCCAAAAGGGAGTTCCATTTTTAATTCATTTTTTAAAAACTCCCTTTTTCTCTCACATTTATTTTCTTCATATATGGTAGTACTCCAACCTCTCTTTTCCTTACTCTTCCTAAAAGTTCCTCCTTCAAAGCTCAATCTAAAACTTTTCCCATAGTCTTAGATTGCCTATTTCCTCTTTTCCTAGCCTCTTTTCCTTTTCCCTCAATATTGCATCTTGAAAGACAAAAAAACAGGTGACCAGGATGAAAACTTTCTCAAACAGAATGAAGAAGGGGAGGGACTGAATGAATAAAGGTCACAATGCAGAGGAAGACCGGGAACACCTATCTGTTAATAACATTCTCCCTCTTCCACATTCTCCTTCCTGTCTATAATTCTCTCTAATAGACATTGTGTGGCAGAGACAACTAGCACTCATCAGATTTCAGTTCTTATTAGATTTCAGTAATCCTCTTCTTCCTGAGCATTCAGCTAGAAGATACTCTCCACATCCTTGATTCTAGGTGGGGACGTGTGTAATTCTAACCAGTGAAATATGAGCCCAGTGGTGGTGTCTGTCACTTAGGACTGAAGCATCTATGAATTGATGGGCCTTCTCTCTTTTCTTTGTTCTTAAATTATTATTATTATTATTATTAATTTATTTCTGAGAGAGTGGAAGGGAGGGAGAGAAACACTGATGTGAGAGAGAAACCAGTCGCCACCCACATGCCCTGATAAGGGATTGAACCCACATCCTAGGCACATGGTCTGACCAGGAATCAAACCAGCAACCCTTTGTTTTGAAGAATAACACCCAACCAAATGAGCCACAACCAGTCAGGGCTCTCTTTTCTTTTATTAGCTGGCTAAATGTAGAGGATGTAGTGGAAAACTCCCAAGTCCTAGGGCAATGGTTCTTAACCAAAGGTGGTAGGAGGAGGGCTTGGGACGGTAGTAAGTGGTTTTGACCTTCAGGTGACATTTGACAATAGCTGTAGACATTTCAGATTTTTATAACTGGGGGATATTACTACAATCTAGTGGATCAAGACTAGGGATGCTGCTAAATATCTTATAGTGTACAAGATGGCCCTGATGACAAAACAATGTCAACAGTGCTGATATTTTGCCTTTCTTTCAAAATATTTTATTTATTTTTAGAGAGAGGAAGGGAAAGAGAGGAAGAGAGGGAAAGAAACATTGATGTGAATGAGAAATATCAATTGATTGCCTCTGAAAGCACTCTGACTGGGACCAAACCCACAGCCCACGCAAATGACCTGACTAGGAATTGAACCGGTAATCTTTTGGTTTGTGGGATGATGTTCCAAACAATTGAGCCACACCAGTCAGGGCAATTGTGCTCGTTTTGAGAAGCCCTGTTCTAGGGGATGGTAGGGGCACAAGATGGGAGGAGCTTGGTTTCCTCGTGGAGCACCCCAGAACCCGACTGCTGCCATGCATAAGACAGTGAAAGGAGTAAGAAACTCTGTGGGTGAAGACATTGAGATTTGAGGGTTATTGTCTTCTTTAGCAGTGAGCCCATCCTTACTGATAATATGGAGTTCTATCTGGAACTGAGGTTCAGGGTGGTTCTGATGTACAGACCCACCTATGCGAGCTCCATTGGAATGGTCCATCTTACTCAGAGACTTTGAAATAAGCTAAGTATTGTTATGAAAATAGCATCCTTCAGTTAGACCTTTACCACAGCCTCGTGCATTTATGTCACTCCATATTAAAGCTGAAAGCAGGTGCCTACTGTTATTAAAGGATCGTGGGTACCATAGCAATCTCTGTTCTCTGCGCCTCCATGCTTAGAAGAGCTTGTGAAGCAAATTGGTCTCAATTACCTGTGTGAAGAGACTCGATTTGGGATTAATGTCATGGTACCACCTCCACTGCAATCCTTTTTCAAATAAAAGAAGGCATTTCCTTCTATGAATGCAGACTTAAAATATCCTTTTGATTTTATAAACAGCATAGATATCTGAAAGAGAATCCACAGTACTGACAAGGTCCTGTGGTCTGGGATATGAAAGGTAAATGTCTCACTGCGCTTTGATTATGACTGATGGTTGTGACCACCAAACTGATCCCGCGTTCTTAGACAGGAAGAATTCAGCACTGAGTAGATAGGTGACTTGCCCAAGCAGAATGAAAGTAAAAATTCACATTGCTCAACAGCCCTTGCTGCCTTCTGCCTCCTGGATGCTTACAAAAATTACTTACTTATTTATTTAATTTTTTAGAGAGAGGGGAGAGGAGGAAGAGACATCGATATGACAGAGAAACACTGATGTGATCGATCGGTTATCTCCCTTACACGATCTGACTGGGGACCGACCCTGCCACCCAGACAAGTGCCCTGACCAGGAATCGAACTGGAAACCTTTAGCTCTATGGGACAATACCCAACCACTGAGCCATCTGGCCAGGGCCTCCTGCCTCCTTATAGAAGCCACATTCCAGTGTCAGGTTTGTGTGCCACCTTCTTCATTCACAAAATATTTTTTGCTCCACTAGGCAATGAGAGAGTGAGACTCTGCAGTGTCATATTGATCTTCCCGTTCAGATGTATAATTAGCTGTTAACATTTCATTATAATTAGGGTTTACCCAGTTTCTCCATGACCCTTGACTCACAAAGTTCCCAGACCTTTGAATGTTGTGAGTTAATTAATTTTGCTGTGTGATGTGAATGAGGAAAATATGGAAACTGGAATCTTGACAGGAAGATAATCACATTATTGTTCATATAAGTAAGCTTTACCTGGAACACCAACAGAGAAGCAACTTAACAAAGCAGTTTTTTTTTCTAGCCCTGATACAGAGGCACTAGGCTTGCAAATAAATACTAAAAGGAGTATTATATTTAGTTATGTCTGAATATAACTCTTGAGTATTATTTTTATTGAAAGCAAAGGACATCAATTACTCAAAAAAGAGAAATATCTGGATACATTACGTTGACCATGAATACAGTCAAGGGCATGGTCAGGCACTAACACAAGCCTCACTTAGTCTCCCCACTCCCAAGCCAGGTCCTACTATGGGCTCCTGAAAAGGGCAGAGCAGGTGACAACGAGTAACTCTCCTGGGAGAGAATCCAGTGATGGAATATGGACAGCAGACTGTAGTGTGTCCTTTGAATTCAAAGATGAAACTAGTGAGAAGGATGAAAAAAGTGAGAAAAAGGGCTCTTCCAGGCCTTTCACACAGCGGGCAGGTATAGGCTTCCTGCATGTTTAGCCACAGTTGTGTTTTCAGCATCCCTCACTGTTTGCAGCCCTACTTTCCCCTCAGAAAGCTGAAAGCCTCTGATGAAAAAGAGCCCTGCTCATTTTTTTTATGCAGAACAACCTGTTCTGTTTGATAAGTTGGCTCTACTAGATTTGCAACTATACTTACCCATTTCAAGTGGTCTTTTTCTTCCCATTTATATTTCTTATTGCAAACTCACACTCAAAATATTTATCCCATTGAACGAAGAAAAATACTCATTCAGAATGATCCTGGGTCCAATCCACCGGAACTGTGCCACAATAAAAAGGGATTTAAGGCGAGTCAACTGGATGCATTGTAAAGTGTCGTTGGGGTGATTGTGGGCTTTATTTAGACTTTAGTATGGCTTCCTGAAAACTGATGAGACTGGGGAAGACTAAATATCGTGTTTGGGTATGTTAAAGTTTTATAGCCTTATAGAAAATAGTCCAGCTGAAGACAGGGTAAGGGGCTGTTTCTGAATGAAGGGTACACTCACCTGATTGGCAAATCTGTGCGTGTTTATAGGGTGTGGAAGGGTTGGTTAAGAAAAGAAACATCTTGGTGCTTAGTTAGCTATCATTGACTAAATATCCTATTTTATTTCCCATCTCTCTTCTCCTCTCCTCTCCTCTCCTCCATCCCTTCTTCACTTCTAGAATGCCTTCTGTGGAAGTATCCCTGACCTCTTTCCCCTCTCTTATGCATCCATTACATATGTTTGCCACTCTGTGGACTTCTGGAGAACCTAGGGTAGTCTGGAGCTCTGCCTTTGGGGATCAGATCCATTTATTTTGAACTCCGGTTCTACCACTTAGTGACCATATATTCTTGGACAAGCTTTTCACTTTTCTGAGTTGTTTCCTCATCTGCAGCATGTGGCTAATAATAGTATCTACTTTATAGACTTTTTGTGTGAATTAAAATGAAGAATGCATGCTAACTGCTTAGCAACAAGCTTGGCACTCAGCAAGTATTCTAGAGACAACATTCATTGTGGATTTTGTTTATGGTTGGTACTATTGTACTTATTACCATCATGGAGCTAGTCAGCTGAACCTTCAGAAATGTCTCTGGAATCAGCCACGCTGACTTGCCTCTTGGCTGCCATCTTAGTTCAGCCACTGTTTTTTCTTGCCTGGACTACTGCAGTGTCCCTCTAAACTGTCTTCTTGCTTCCACCCTTTCTCACCTATTTCCCATACAGCAGCCAGAGTGACCTTTTGAAATTTGATTTTATTAGATCATATGACTCTCCTGCTGAAAATCTCCATTGCAACTAGAAGAAAATCCATAGTTCTTCCCTAAGCCTTCTTGCCTCCACCTCTGTCCAGTTCCTCAACCATGCCTCTCAATCATCTCTCTTTGTTGCCCTGTGACTCAGTGATTTGGCCCTTCTGTCCCTTCAGCCTGTGTTTTCACACTTGCCTTTCTTTCATCTGAAGAGCTCCATTCCAGGTATTTGCATGCCCACACCTTCCTATTGCTGGGTAATTAGCTCAAGTGCTATTTCCTTAGAAGTGCAATTCCTGACCATTTTATTAAACAATAGGTTGGATTGTACAAAAGCACTGATATTTGACCATTCTTGATCTACAATAATGGCCACTTTATATGACTCAGCCTAATAAATCTCCTCAATGTTTCTTCATCCCATCATTAGACTGTGTATACAATTTTTACTTTTAAATATTGGGTGTTATTTCATTTGCAATTATGTGTGTATATTGAGAATAACAAGAAATCTTATATTAAAATATAAGCTTAATAGGGGCAGGTACTGAGTCTTTGTTCTTCATTTCTGTATGCCTAGCATTCTGTGGATCCTCTGCAGATATTTGTCAAGTGTTGTATAAATGAAGAAATGAATGACACTTGGCTTGGTAATGCCATCTTCTTTCTGGAGGTTAATTGAGCTCTTTTATTCCATGTTTTACTTTGTCAATATACTATTGCACATCACACATGTATGAACCTATGTCAGGAATGCAAATAGATCTCATCTTATATGATAGCTCTTGTAAATGGGTACTGCCTGTTGATGCACTATGTTGAGAATAATTCTGAGGTTGCATTCAGACTCAGCAGAAAGAGTACCATGTCTGATTAGCAAAAGGACTTCCTGTGGGTGAGGTACTTGCCATTATAACTCTCCGGAATTCAATTGTATGTGGGAAGATTTGTAGTGTACATTGGGACATGGTTTCAGCTTCTCTTGTCCAATTACGAGTTCATGGTGCTGTTCTGTTTCTGGGAAGTAGCCATATCTACCTTGAAGGTCACTTATTGATATTCAGTATCTTCTATGTACCTTACTCAGAAAACTTCCAATAATATTTTTGTGCTTGTTGATTTTTTAGTTTACCTAAAGTCCATAAAATATTCTAAATAAGTCTCCAGATAACTCAATTTTAGAAATTAGACATTTTATGCAAGACTATATTACTAAGACAGCTGTGTCAGATAAAACACCAGGGAGATTTGACAAACTTCTTTAGGTAGCCATGGCTGCTTAACAGCTTCCAGAAGCTACCCTTAGGTTTTCTAGAATAAAAGGTTTAAGGTACAGTCATGGAGAAATTATATTGTTGCATACTTTCTGTTGGCTAATTTTGTTAAATTTCCACCTGCTATTGAAAAAATGATGCAAAACATATTAGATTAAAACATTGACTCAGCGATTAGTTCTGTTTAAAATTTGAGTCCAATAGATACTCAATGAAATAGACTTGGCCTCATTCATCGTGCTCCAGACACAGATCTCTTTAGATTTATTGTCCCCTTATTTCTGATGACCGAGGAAGGTGGGTCCGGAGAAGGAGCTAGTCACAGACACTCTGAACATGCTGCCTGCCAGGTGTACTCTGATGCCATATTTTAAATGAGTTGTTCCAGTGAACTCCTCTGGGCTCTTATCCAAATTTTGTCACATTCACTGGGACAAAGGAGTCAGATGGATAACTCGCCTTTCTCCCTCATTGCCCTGCAGGAACTTCTGTCCCCATCAGATTGCCATGCACCTTCCCCAGCTACACTACATGCCTGCCCTCCTCACCTCCACCTTGCAAGAAACCTTCCTCCATATTCCAGTTAAGATCTAACCCATCTAAGCATTTAGAGCGGTCCATTTCAAGTAACACAATTTCTCTGTCTCTTTGTAGTTGCTCAATAGTGGTCACTTGTTTAACTGGCTAGAGAGTGAGAAGCCTTCCCCCGCCAAAAGTGAGCTCCTTTTTCTTTGGGCTGCCTGCAGACCAGCTATTCATTTTCGCCTGCTTTATACTGCTACCTTGCAACATCTCTTCCATTTTGTAACTCAATGCCGTCAGTTTTTTTCAGTATGGGGATTTGACTTGGCGTTTGTGTGCACGCTCATCTCACTTTAGCTAGATTCCACATTCCTGGAGGCAAGGAAAAGGAGCAGTCTTTATACCTCAGAACAATTAAAACAGGAAAACAGGTACCAGATTGAAACTTCTTAGTTAAATAATTGCAGAAGGTAAGAAATAAGAGTGAGATGGAGTAAGAAGAAAGGTGGAGGAAAGATAAAGGGAGGCCAAGGATGTTCCTGAAATGCCCGAGTCTGGTACACTGCTTGTTTTAAAGTAGATGCCAAATGCATGCTTGGTTAATATAGAGAAATATTGTCTCGCCAAATTGTTCCACAGTAATAGATCCAATTCTGCTCCTTCTAGTTCTCCTCTCTGCATATATGACTCCACTTCCAAATGCAGAATCCTAAGGATGCCAATCCAAATTAAAAAAACAAAGTCATTAATAAATAGTTCTCATCAGTGTATAGACTGATCTTGATTCACTCAACCTCCAGAACTAATGAGGAACCTCAGTCTTAGCCTGTATTATACCAATGTTAACTACATCATCATTGATTTGGAAGTGGCTCATCAGATTTTACAGCTGATAAGAAGAACCTTTAAACTACCATATGGTTTCACTCATATGTGGAAACTAATGAACTAACTGAACTAACAAGCAAAATAGATACAGACTTGCAGATAGAAAGCAGGCTGACAGCTCTGGGGGAGGGAGTTGAGGGGTGGAGGGATCGAGCAAAAAAGAAAGAACTCATGGACATGGACAACAGTGTGGTGATTACAGGGTGGGTTGCTGGGTGGAAGTGGAAAAGAGAATAGGGGGATAAATGATAATGGAAACAATGCAATAAAACTATTAAAAATAAAAAACAAACTGTTAGAGTTGAAAATATATAGTTGATATCTAATATTTTCAATAGAAACACATGAACGTATTTATTTAAGGAGTAGCATCCTGTAAAAGTAGTCTAGGTAGGGGAATGTTCTCAGTTCAGTGGACTGCATCCCTTCTGCCCCAGGTGGTAGCAAACAGACTGAATGAGATACTGATAAAAATGGAAGCCCCTGAAAAACTCAGAATCAATGGATCACCAAGACAGAGTCACAGACTTTCCTGGATCGAGAAGGGTGTGTGTGTGTGAGTGTGTGCATGTTTGCTGGACTTTAAAAATAAAAGTGTGTACTTTCAGGCAATTTCATTCTTTGGCAGTCCTAGTAGATATTATTTCAGGGTCATCATGTCAATTTAATGCTTACTGAGTGTTCAGCATGATGTTCCAGAGCATTCAGCATGAAAGTGAAGTTAAAACTCAGTGTTTCATTTTGTATGGGCTCAGCCTACCAACAACTTTTTTCTCTAGAGCAGTGTGGTCATAGGCCCATTCAAAACAATGTTCCCATTTCACTGGGCCTATCTGGAGAAACTTTTCCCCCTAACTACAAAGCTACTATTCCATACAGAAAATTTATCCAATGTATAAAAGCACACAGGTAAAATTAATAACACATACATAATCTTACCACCAAAGCAGGTCTGTTCTTTCTGTTGTTTACATGTAGTGTTCACTCTTCCATACCTTTTTTAATATAATGATTTTCATATAATATTGTTATGTGATTTAAAAATATATAAATGACACAGCAGGATGTTTTAGCTGATTAAAAATGGCAATTTTTTCTGATTATTAAAGTGATGGGCATCTGCGTCCCAGATCTCTGCATTCAGGAGCTGATGTGACCAGGGAGAAGTCAGGCAGGGCTCTGAGGCTGAGCAGGAAAACGGGGAAATGGAGAGTCCTGGAAGCACCTTAGAAATCTGGAAGTTGTGTGTAAGAAGTCTTTCCCTGTTCTTAGGTCACAACATAGTTTACTGCCTGGTCTTCTGATAATAGTATAGTTTTTAAGTTCCACATGTAATTCATCCGGGATTCCCTTTGTATGTAACGTTAGGGAGGGATTCCACTCTCTCTCTCCCAATTAGTGAGCCAGTCTCCAACCACCATCCACCACTAAAGAAGTCCTCAGCCTCCCCAGTTGACCTATGGGGCCACCACAGTCACGGGGATGATCAGTGTAGGTACATGGATCTGTTACTAGGTTCTCTTCCTGGCCAAGTTGTCTGCTCCTGTATCAATATTACTATTCTGTAATAAAATCATCTATGGTTTTTAGTAAAGTTTAAAAATCTTCTCCATAAGGGTCTTAGGTATTTTTGTTCAGTGTTTTATTATAAAATTTTCAGGCATACAGAATAGTTTTCACGATTTTATAGTGAACACATATATCACCACCTAGAGCTTACCATCAACATTTTATTTTACTTATTTTATCACATACCCACCCATCTATCCATCCCTCTACCCATACGTTACTCCCTCTAATTTTAGGTGCATTTTAGAGTAAATTGTGACATCAATACATGTGCCCATAAATATTTTAGTATGTACATCCCTAAATAGAGTTCAACTTATTTATAGTTTTTTTTTGTTTTGATGAATCTATTTATATGAACTTCCAAATGGGGCAAACTTAGGCACAGTTAAGAAGTCGTAATAATGGAGTCATACAGTGTGCACTGTTTTGTGTAAAGCTTCTTTCACAAAGCTGAATTTTTTTAGGATTCATTCATGGTGTTACAAGTACCAGTGCAAATTAGTTATTCATTATCATAGAGCTGCATTCCATTGTATGAATTTGCCAGCCCATTTTTTTCTTTTTCTTTTTAATGGATACAGGCTGTTTTCAACTTTGGGCTTTTATGAATAAAGCTGTTTGAACATTCTTCCCTTAGTCTTTTGGTGAACACATGTTTTGATTTCTCCAAGAATGGAATTGCTGGGATATGGGTACATGTTTGGTTTGATTTTTTAAAAAACTGCCAGAAATTTGTAAAGAGGTTATATCATTTTCTATTTCCACCAAAAATTAATGAGAGTTTCCATTGTTTGACAACCCCAACACACATAATTCTGACATTAAGGGAAAAATTAGCCATTCTGTCAGTGTGTAGTCATGCCTTATTGTGCTTTTAACTTTCATTTTCCTGATGCCCAATGATGTAGAACATTTTTTCATGTTGTTTATTGGCCATTTATGTATCTTCTCTTGTGAAAGGTCAGTTTATTTTTCTTTTAATCTGGAGAGGCTATTTCCTCTGAGCAGAGTCTCCTAGATGATTAGCCGTTTCCTTTCAGTGCTTGGTGATGACATCGCCTTTCCCTCTGACTTCCTCCATTCCCGTTAAGAAGTGAGGGATTGGTCTTACCATCATGCCTTTGAAGATAGTATGTCTTTTCCCTCCGTGGTTTAAAGATTTTTCTCTTCATCTTTGTTTTCAGCACTTTAACTGAGATATGTTGTCTTTGTATACATTCTAAGGGTTCTTAGAACTTCTTGAATTTATAGCTTGATATTTTTTACAGCTTGGAAAATTTTTTGGCCAATATCTTTTAAAATAGACTTTCTGCCCTCACTGAAAACTAAAATTTTGGCTTTATCTCTTCTTCCTGATGTTTTATTAGTGTTGCTTGATATAGTTTGAGGGTACGTTTCGGTGTGTGTGTACATGAGTGTGATGTTTTCTTGTTCTATTGTTTCACTTACCAGAAACCCCTTCGGATGTTTTTGATTTATATTCTCTATTCTTAGAGAGTTAAGATTTCTTTTACTTCGGATTTACCTGTTTCAAAATTTTTGAAGCATTTTATAATTGATTTTGGAAAGATAGTCTACTCAGTACAAAAAAGCAGATGTCTTAATAGGAAGAGGGGAGGGAGAGTCTAACTCTTTCCTTCACTTCTCTGTATCTTTTGTCTTAAGCATCCTTTTGCAGACAATATACTGTCTTGTTTCTGTTAAGCCCAACTTGAAAACTTTATTCATTACTATAATATTAGGTATTATTTCTGCCATTCTATTTCATGTAGTCCATTTTAATTTTCTCTATCTTTTTTTCTTCCTAGATTTCCTTTAGTTAGATTGAGTTTTCTTCTAATGATTTAAAAGCAAAACATTCTATTTTTGTCCTGATGTGTTTTTAATATAAAATAGTTCATAATTATTTACTTCTATTGATTTAAAAACTCAAAATATCTTTGTTTTCCCACTAACCAGTAAGTATTTGAACACATTGTCCTATCCACCTAGTTCTCTCATTCCTCCAGTCCTCTCTCCTATCAAGTTACTATTGTCTGTAATTATAGTTGTGGGTTGTAATAAATATTAACTTTTTTCCATGTTTTCTCTTTTTTATCAACTTGTCACCTTCAATAACATCCTGTTGTAACCAGTGACCTCAACTGCTGCTGCTGACTCATTGGAAAAGAAGTGGACGGAGCTTGTCTCAGGACAGATCAAGGGGGAAGTGAGAGTAAACCTGATTCTTCACTCACCACGCACATTGCCTCACTGATGCCTCCACTCACCTGCCCCCCATACACATTAGTTTAAACAACCTTCAGTCACCTCAGGGGTTTTCTCACTTTTTAAAAGTTCCTGGAGGCCATACTTTCCTCTAGTTTCTCTAATTTCTCTGGTATTGATCCTAGGAAGAAAGCCTCCATTGGATGCTTTATGAATACAGAAATCTGATGGTCCATATTTTTTAATAGAACAGGGCACCCCTCCTCCTCTGGACAAGAAAGGCCTGGATATAACAGAGCCTTCATTGGCTGTTTTATGGCTTTGAGAGCCTCAGAGAGAATTCAGTGGACAGTGCAGAATAGTCACTGTATCCAGGACAATGGTAAAGTAGCTGCTCAATTAATTTAGGGGATGAGGAGGACAACAAAGACATAGAACAGAAAGATACTGACAATTTCTTTTTCTGAATATGCGAGAATCCTGCTGGGAATTCCTTTCCTGAAACCTGAGGGAAGTTTGATGAGGCTGAATGGTGGCAGATGGGGGGACTATCGAGCATGTAAAATTTGAATGTTTTTGTGTTTTTTAAAAAGATTTTATGTATTTATGTATTTATTTATAGAAAGAAGGGAAAGGAGGGAGAAAGAAAGGGAGAGAAACATCAACGTGTGTTCACCTCTCCTGCTCCCCGAACTGGGGAACTGGCCCACAACCCAGGCATGTGCCCTGACTGGGAATCAAACCTGTGACCCTTTGGTTCACAGGCCAGCACTCAATCTACTGAGCCATGCCAGCCAGGGCTAAAATTTGAATGTTGTTACATCATTAGTACTACTATTTACTAGGTATGTGCTATTTATTCTACCTATATGCTCTTCCTACCTCCTCCAGCCTCCTGCAACTGGATCGAAGCCTTCATGAAGTGGAAAAGGGACTCGGGGACATGGACAACAGTGTGCTGACTGCTGCAGGGAGTGGGGTATAAGGGGATCAAACGGAAATGAAAAAAATATAATAAAGATAAAAAAAGAAAAAAAAACTTTAGGATCCTTCACAGTCTTATTGACTATTATATTCCCAAGTCTGACCTGGTGCTTGGCATGTACTCAATAAATATTTGTTTAAATTATACTAAAACTACTTTTTTTTTACTAAAATTATACTCCTATCTGTTAGGTATAAGAAGGTCTATTTCCCCAAATTTCTGCCAACATAAGTTATTGTTGTTCTTTGTACATATTGCAAATTAAATAGATATAAAATATCTACTTTTTATTTTTAATTTTCATTGTTTGATTCTTATAGTTCAGTATCACAGAATTCATTTGTGTCATTTACATTGTGACTTTCTTGTACATGTCTTTTCTTTATTTTCTATTAGAGTGTTCATGTTCTGTTTTTAAGGGCTCTTTCTATCATGGACATAGACAACGGTGTGGTGATTGTTGAGGGGTGGGCAGAGATGGAAGAGGGTGTCAAGGGATAAATGGTGATGGAAGGAGACTTGACTTGGGGTGGCGAACACACAATGCTGTGTACAGATGGTATATTGAGGAATCGTGCACCTGAAAGCTGTATAATTTTGTTAACCAGTGTCATCCCAATAAATTCAATAAAAGGAAAAATAGCTCTTTCTAAAAGGATAGCAACCATTTGTCATTATATTGAAAAGAGTGTTTTCTCCTGTTGATTATTTGTCTTTTAATTTTGTTTTTTGATACCATCAAATCTATCAAATATTTCCTGTATAGTTATTGTCCAAATATATTTTTAATTGATTTTCTTTCTAATTCTTACTTTCTTTTAAACATTTTTTTAAAGAAAGGAATCCTTTTTTAAAAGATTTTGTTTATTTTTTAGAGAGAGGAAGGGAGGGAGAAAGAGAGGGAGAGAAACGTCAATGTGTGGTTGCCCCTCATACACCCCCTACTGGGGACTTGGCCTGCAACCCAGGCTTGTGCCCTGATTAGGAATCAAACCAGTGACGCTTTGATTCACAGGCTGGCACTCAACCACTGAGCCACACCAGCCAGGGCTCTTTTAAATGTTTAAGACCCTGAAATATTTTACCTGAATAGTCAACCAATTATTCTGGCATTATTATTTTTTTTGGTATGATATTCCTTCACTAATTATAAATTCCAATTTTATTGTATTCTAAATACAAGAAATTCAAACTTATAATTTTTAATGAGGAAATTATAACAGAGGAAGAATAAATATCTGTCCCAAATGATGGGGGCTGGATTTGAACTAGGCAGCCTGACTCATGCCTGCATAATTTTTTTTTTAATTTTGAGAGTACATTTGCTAAAGCTGGGCACGGTGAGACCAGGAAGGGCTTAGGACAGAGGAAGCAACAGAAGAGAGACTAGGCCGGTGTGCTATTGGCTCCCTGAGTAGTCAGAGAAAGGGAGGCCTTCGGACAGGGTCAGGGGATTATCCCAGGATGAGCTGCTGCTTGCTGCCCATTGTTCCCTTGGTTGCAAGTCTCATGGGAACCCTTAGAGTTTAGGAGATGCACGCCTGTGGCAGAAGAAGTGTGGGAAGAAAAAGGTGAGGGCATGCTTCCTGGAAGGACAGTGTGCCTCACACCTGTACTTTTTACTGAAGTTAGGGAATATTGTTAGAATGAACCGATTTACAGTTTGTCCTGAGAAATGTCTTAGAACAGAATAAGCAAGCTAACACAATGAAAGGACAGTCCATATTGTTCTGTTCAACAAGGGGCACCCCTGCTTTACCCATCTTGTGGGATGGATTTGACTGCAGATTCCTCTTTGTGTGTGCTGCCCTTTTCAGTTTTCAAGGCCAATTGTCTCTTGAATGTCTTGTCTGAGAGACACATTCGTGTCTACAGTCACTGGGTGAAACAAAGCATCTGGGCCAAGTACTTCAGAATTCAGAACAGCACTGAAGAAAAAAGTAACGTGTGGGTGACTGTTAGTGTGACAAAGGTTGTAATTAAATGTAGGTTCCCGCAGTGCTGCTGTGGATCTGCTCTGAGGGAAAGGGGATCACGAAAGGCTCAAGCATCGCAGGCAGCCCTCAACACTCGAGTAGGCACGTTCAGGTTAACAAGAGCAGTGTAGTAGGCCATAGACTTCCAAAGCTGCTTCCTTCTGAAGATCACAGAGTTCGGAGTGACACACTTTTTTTGTAAGAAAGGCTGAGAAAGAATATCCAGAGGTAATATCTGAAGATTTTGGTCGCCCTCCCTGGCATTTTGGCAAAAGCCAGGAGAGTGACCTGCTTCCACCAAAACAGCCTAGATGGCCCTGCTGCAACAGGCCCGGCACCAGCCATCTTTTGAAGACTGCATACAGGAAGTATCTGGCAGTTCTTGCTTTGCTTCTAAAGAGGCAAGGTATGAGGCTGTGTGTCCCATGTGTTTTGTAGCCCTTTCCCAAGATATGATCTTCTATTAACATGACTGATGAACTATCTCACAGATGTGGGACTTTATGGTCAGAAGGCCACAGGCAAAATACTCCTTTCCTTCAACCCATTAGCACAGGCAAGGGTCTGTTTATCACTGACCTCCTGGTCCCACAGGGAGTGAAGTTTGGATGAGCAGCTGTCCCCAGGGCAGACCATGTCACTGATAAACCCTGATGGCTATGAGAAACCTGAGACCCAGGGTCAGGAGATCATCCCAGAATGATGGCACACAGAGCTTGGTGTGAGGCCAGTGGAGATCAAAAAGCAGATCAGTATGATAGTGAAAGATAAAACTTCAGCCAAAATGCCTGACACTCCAACTCACTAAGGGCTGCTGGCTTTGACATCTGCACAGGGAGTTCTCCTGCCCTGTCAGCTTATAAAGAAGGCTCTCTGATAGAGAACAGTGGGAGTAAAATGTCACAGACCTGAAAAAATATGCTGAGAACTGCTGGTCCTAACTCTGAGGTCCAGAGAGGAAGGTGACTTGTCCAACATCATACACCTATGACAGGCAAAGTCTTGATGTTCCATTTGGCAAGACATTCAAACTTTTTGACACTGCAGGCAGTGAGCCCAGCTATACTGTGCTAGAGCTGTGAATGCTCTCCTTGTGGATCCCATTGATTTTGCCTTTTAGAATAGCGCTCTGAAAGAGGATCCACTACCCACATGAGAGCAAAGCCTTGCAGCTCATCCTTGGGCTGATGGGGTAGTTTTGCTACACAGGCATCCTCACGGCCTCACCTACTTCATCTCTTTCCCAAACACCTTGGTCACTTCTGGGCTTGCCTTTCAGCCCTCCCCAGCCTCTCTGAAACCTTCCCTGACCATCTGTTCTGACTTCTTCTTCCTACTGTGATAGAATGAAGTGAGGCAGGAAGGTAGGGGAGTGGGAAGCAGGGAGAGGGAACCTCAGGAGCACCCACCATGAGCCTTGCAGTCCTCAGCACTTGGTCTCTCTCAGCCGCAGGTGCCCTGCTGACTCTCACAGAAGGACCTCTATTTGGATCACTTATAATACCAAGCAGTGAGTCATAGCTGATAACTGACAGGATCATCATTTGTTTTCCCTTTTGATTGAAGTTATTGGGGTGACACTGGTTAACAAAATTATACAGGTTTTAGGTATGCAATTCCACACACATCATCTGTACACTGTATTGTGTATTTACTACCCCAAGTGAGGTCTCCATCCATCACCATTTATTCCCTCCATACCCTCCTCCACCTCTCCCACCCCACCCTCCCCTGGGCAATTGCTGTACTGTTGTCTGTGTCCAGGAGATTCTTCCTCTTCTCCTCCTTCTCCTCCTCCTCCTCCTCTTTCTTCTTGCTCAATCATTGAAAGGGCAATTATTTTTCAGAATTGAATGATCTTGGTACCTAGGGGAGGGAAACTGTAAATCTCCAAAAGGTAATTACTAAAGAACATAGGCTTTGACAGGCAGCTATTTAATCCTAAGCAGAAAAAACCTGGTTAAGTCAAGCATGGTGTTTGGAGAGACTATCCACTTCAGCACAGCTATCTAAAATTGCAGTTCCTCTGCTTGCCTAGGGTCAGCCAAGTCATGGGAAGAGCTCTGACCTGAGGCAGATTCCACAGTTTTCCAGGAAGGTTCTGAAACTCGCAGTTCTTATTCTGACTGGTCAGCGACTTAGGCAGAGTCTCCCCCCACCCCCCGCTCCCTTCATTTTCTTAGTCATGCAGTAGGCAAATGCTTATTCTACATCTAGCTCGGTGGACTGCAAACTCTACAGTGCATCAGGAATATCTGGAGGGGCAATCCCACTTCTGGGTATTTGTCTGGAGGAAGCGACATCACTATGTCCAAGAGGGAGCTGCACTGCCGTGCTCATTGCAGCATTATTTACAGGCATCCAGGTGTGGAAACAACCTAACGGCCCATGGATAAATGAATGGATAAAGATATGTGATTATGTGTGTATGCAATAAAATATAATTCAGCAACAAAGAAGGGAAATCTCGCCACTAGAAACAACATGGATGAAACAGGTGGCATTAAGCCAAGTGAAAGAAGACAAAGGCGAATACTGTCTGATGTCACTTATATGTAGACTCTTTAAATAAACTGAGATCATAGATACAGAGAACAGATTTGTGATTCCCAGGGGCAGGGTAGGGGGTGGGGGCAAAATGGGTAAATGTGGTCAAAAGGTACAAACTTCCAGTTATGAGATAATGAAGTTCTGGGAATGGAATATCCAGCACGGAGTATAAGATGACTATACTTAACAATACCGTATTATATATTTGAAAGTTGCCAAGAGAGTAGATTTTAAAAGTTCTCATCACACAAATAAGTTAAAACTGTGGAGCGATGAGTGTGTTAATTAACTTTGTTGCGGTGATCATTTTACAATATATGCAAATATCAAATCATTGTGTTGTAACCTTACACACTGTTATATGTCAATTATACATCAACAAAGCTGGGGCAGGAGAAGAACCTCTGAAATCCTTGTTAAATCCAGACTGCTGGACTCCATCCTGTGATTTTTGTTTGTTTGTTTATAAATCCTCATCCAAGGATATGTTTTTTCTTGATTTTAGAGAGAAAAGAAGGGAGAGAGAAACATCAGCATGAGGGAGATACTCTATAGGTTGCCTCCTGTACACAATTTTGACTGGGGCTTGAACATGCAACCCACATATTGCCCTGATGGGGGAGTGAACCTGCAAAGTTTCAGTGTACAGGACAAGAGCCCAGCCAACTGAACCTCCCAGTCAGGACCATCCCTTGGGTTTTTGATTCAGTAGGCCTAGTGTGGGGCCTGAGAATTTCCACTTCTAACAAATTCCCAAGTAGGGCTGCTGCTGCTGGCCTGGTGCTCACACTTTGAGAATCACTGACATGGAGGCTGAGCCCTGAGGATTTAAATGCAGACTGGTCTTAGTTTTGTTTCTCTGAGGAGCTGAAACTGAGGCAAAGATCCCAGGGCAAGGGTTTTATTTGGAATATGGCCCCAGGAAGCCCTGGAGGAGAAAGGGGGTGTGAGAGAGTGAAAGAAAGGAAGAAGATAAGGGTCATGTCAGTGACCTAACACCTTCCTTCTGTGGCAAAATTCCACTGGGTGTAGGACATGCCTGTGAATTCCCCCAACTGGGGGGACCTCGGTGTTACTCCTGTTAGCCATTGTCTGTGGGCTTTACCTGCCCAGTGCTATGGCCCAGGCTGGGCAGCTCTGGGTCAGAGACCAGCACATAGGCCAAGAGTTAGCGCCTGTGGTCTGGGCAGCACTGCCTGGAACCAGCAGGGCCTTGGGTGGGCCATGGACAGGCATTGCCACACAGGCCTTCTAGTAACTTATATTCCATTAGGGGAAACAAATTATACACAGCCTGTGTCAATAATTGCAGGCAGAGAATATTAAAATCTAAAAATAAACTGCCATGTTAAAAACTTTCCTGTGTGATTTTGGAACATTGGGCCAGGTTGTGAGTTTTATGCTCAAGCACTTTAATTCTCTAGGAAAGAAAGCCACCTTCCTTTGGCTCCAGACTTTTCCATTAGAAACTGGCCACCATGGAAACAGGACACCTGTTTCCAAAATTAGGGCAGAAACCATGGAACCCTCCCAGCACGCCTCTCCTACATGCACATCACCACCTCCACAGTCATCAGCACCACCACCAATGTGTGAACACATGCATGCGCACACATACACACACAGTTCCTGAGCTTGCTGCGCGGCTCCCTTTGCTCCTTCACAATGCCACGGACTCTTTGGCTGGTCAGAGTCCTCCAGCCATTGCTGTCCCCTCACCCAGGGACACTGACCCCTGCAGAGCCCCCGCTTGTTCCTCTTCCCTGTCGCCTACCTTGATGCACACCTAGTCTGATGGGCTGAGGCACTCAGAAGATGGGGTTAGACTGAACTAAACTTTGTTGGATGTCTGAGCTTACAGGCTGTTTGACCTTCAGACAAGTTGCATGGCCTCTTAAACCTCAAAATTCTCATCAGTAAAAGTGGGAGAGTAATTGTCCCCTCTTCGTAGAATTGTTGTAAGAATTAAATGTCTTACATGCCCTGAGTGTTCACCAAATGTTAGCCCCTAAAATAGTGAGTTCGATTTCACAGAGTTGTCATAAGGATAAAATAAGATCATACGCCTATAAAGTGACCAACATAATTCTCAGTGCATAGTAGGCACTTCAGAAGCAGTACGTGGTATTAATAATCACTACTCTGTGGGAGTAGCTGTGAATGAGTATCTGCCCACATGTTCTGCTAAATTCAGTGCCGGAGGATTCTGATCCTAAAAGGTGCCTGCCCTCTTAGTATACCCAGTCCTCCAAGCAAGGGCTTGCTCCTGCCTGTCACCCTGAGCACATGGGCAGCAATTGGGTGGCCTCACAATGGTGGGCAAGGACCCCCAGCACCCTCTTCACTCCTACCTTCCTGCCCGAAGGTAGTAATTCCTTGCTCATGATAAATATGCTTTGCTGTATGAACACACATTATAGCAAGCCATGCTGAATTAAAGAAACATTTCACTGTCTTTGCAGACCATGAAATTGCTCAAATTTTAATGTTTGTCCTGTTATGAAAAGAAGCCTTTACTTTAATAGGTTCCACAGAAATAAGTTTTTCAAATTTTTTGAAGGCAGATGAAAGAGTAAAATACTGTGTTAGGGAAACTCATCCGCGTCCCAGTTTGGGGATTCAGAGCAGGAGGACTCACGGCCCTCCCAGAAGATTGGGTCTGGAATAGACTGCCTCCTCCTGGGGGTGGCATGCTCCTGCCCCCTGAGTGACACAGGACGAATTCCTCACGCTGTTAGATAAAAGACTAGCTGGACCAAAATAGGCACCTACAAACATATTTCTAATGCCCACCATCAAATTAGGAACCTCCTGTAAACACATTATAAGTCCAGAAGGAAAAGATGTTATGTACTCTTCTTGTATCTTACCACATGGCGAAAACATGGTCAGTGTCTGCGGCGTTGGCAGAGGTATCCTGCACTGGGCGAGAAACGCCTGCACGTGTCCACAGAGAAGCGATGGGGAGGCTGTGGGAGGTATTTAGGCTTCTCTGACTCCTGGGATTACTGTGTTGATGGCTTAACAGAGCTTGTTCAAGGTATTTATTGCCAAATGGAATCAAATCTATTTTAAGGTATAATTTACAAAATAAAGTATGCATATCCTAATGATACATCTTGATGATTCCATGCCTATCTGTACTGCCATTGTCTGAATCAACATTTAGGATATGTCCATCACTCCAGGAAGTTCTTTTAGGTCCCTCCCAGGTAACCACTATTTTACTGTCTAGCACCCAAATTCTTGAGCTTTGAGATTATATAGGGTATATTCTCACATGCCTGGCTTCTTTTGTTTGCATAGTATTTTTCAGATTTAGTCAGATGGCTGTATGTATCAGTAGTCCCTTCTATTTTATAATTGAGTAGTATTCCATTGTATGAATATACCACAGTTTATTTATCCATTCACCACTTGATGGATATTTGGTCTGCTTTTAATTTTTAGCTATTATTAATAAAACCGATGTGAACCTTATTGTACACATTGGTTTTGGGGGGGCATACACACTATTTTCTCTTGAATACACATCTAGGAGTAGTTTGATGGGTCATATGGATAAGTGTGTAACTAACTTTATTACAAACTACCGAATAGTTTTCCAAAACGGTTGTACCATTCTACACCCCATTAGCAATGCATACCAGTTCCAGTTGTTCCACATCGTTGCCAGGTCCCACTTTCAAAACAGTAAACTAATATTCTGTTTCCTGCAGTTGCAGAAGAGGCTTGCCATATAGGTCTTCCTATATGCCTATTAAGCATATTTACTTTAATTATTACAAGTTTACCAAGTAGGTTTCTTACTTTTCATTTACTGATAAAGAAGGTGGAATAAATATTCACATTCTCAGAGCTAAGAAGGTGCCACACCAAGATTCAGTGTGTGCTCTTAGCTTTGGGGGCAGCCGAGGGGGGGCAGGAGGAGCCTTGAAGAGTGCCTCTACCTTCCTGCTAACCTTGCTGTTCATGGCGCAGGCTGAGGCCCAAGGGCTCACGTTCACAGAGCGGGCAGGCTCGTTTCTCTCTGTAGTCAGACATCAAATGAGCCTGATGGGAAGTTAACTTGTCTTGAAGACCTGCAAGAGAAATGTCATTATTTATGTTGCTTATTACTTGTTAACCTGTGTGAAAACAGATTTCAGTGGCTAATATCACACTGAAATTGGTTTTGCCACTGTGGGAACGAACTAAAACAGAAAAAGTGAGAAGCCTGTCTGAACTTACCTTCAATGTTTTCACACTGGTAATTCTGCAGCAGTGGTCTTCCACGGTGTTTGAAAGAACCAGGGCGAGGGCCTCGGGCAGGTGAGTTTGGAAGGCTAAAGTTTTCTTAAATCAATAGTTGTGATCCAGGTCAGTTAGTAGAGTTTGCTTCTCTACAATGGTGTATTAGTCATGGCTCTCCAGAGAAACAGAACCAACAGGAGGTGTGTGTGTGTGTGTGTGTGTGTGTGTGTTTATTATAATGAATTTGCCCATGGGATTATAGAGCTGATATGCTGCACCCACAATCAGCGGGCTGTAAACTAGAGCCCAGGAGAGTCTATGGGGTAGTTCAGCCTGAATCTGAAGGCCTGAGAATGAGGGGAGCTGATGGTGAATTTCCCGCTGAAGGACCAGAGAAGACCAATATCCCAGAGCAACAGGCAGGCAGAGAAGGGGCTGATCCTCCCTTCTTCCACCTTTTGTTCTATTCAGGGCCCACCCACAATAGGGAAGGCAATCTGCTCACTGAGTCCACAGATTCAAATGCTAATCTAAACCAGAAACACCCTCACAGACCTACCTAGAAATAATGTTTAACCATATCTGGGCATTGCTGGTCCAATCAAGTTGACACACACAATTAACCACCACAAATACAATCTACAGCAGGTATGGTCTAAGCAAGCAATGTCACAGTCCTAGGACAAATAGAAAGATTATTTGGTTTTTGTCAATACAATGTATGACACAATTCATTTCTAATTCAGGGAAAAAATCTGACTTTTGTGCATCAATTTCTAGGCACCAGGTGCTTACACATATTCTCTTATTCAATCTTCACCCTTCCTTGTAAGGGAGAGATTTTCATCTGCATTTTTCAGATGAGAAAGTCGAGGCCCACAGAGGTTAGAGAACTCTGCCATGGTCACAAGGCAGGCATGGAGCTGCAATTTCATTCCGACCCATCTGACTCCAAAGCTGGGACTCAGTCCATTATACTACGCTGTCTCTCTAAAAGAGCAGTTTTTGTTACACATTTAGATAAATTAGGTTATTTGCTTAAAAAAAAGTCTGATTGTTTAAAAAGCCAGAACATCTGCTGATGTACAATATGAATCAATGTTGTACAAAAATTATACTTAATATTCTTTGGACAACATTAATTATTTTATGAGGTATTTCCATCTACAAAAGAGCATGAATCTATGGACTGAGGAACCTGAACAATAGTATGAATTTGAATAGAAAATTAACAACTTTTTACTAAGATTCTTTTTTTAAAAAAGATTTATTTATTTATTTTTAGAGAGTTGGGAAGGAACAGAAAGAGAGAAGGGAGAGAATCACTGACATGTGAGAGAAACATTGATAGGTTGTCTCTCACATTCACACCAAGTGGGGACCGGGCCACAACCCAGGCATGTGACTTGACTGGGAATTGAACCTGTGATCTTTTGCTTTGAGGGATGACAATCTGAGCCACAGATTGAACCAACAGAAGTGAACCAACTGAGCCACACCAATCAGAGTTTTTCACTAAGATTCTAAAGAAAAAACAAAAACTCCAATTGTCTGGGCTCCCGCTAATCAAGACCCTCAATTAAGCAGACCCTTTTACACCTGTAGCAGTAAATTATGAAAAGGAAACAGAAAGACATTTCTCAATCTCAGCTCCTGGACTGTATCAGGGTTTGCTCCCATCTAGTCCAGGTCTAATATCTACTAAATCTCTCCAAATAATCTTTTAATTGGCATTCAGGAATGATAGCTAAGAATTACTGCTGAACTTTCTGTCCTCAGAGAAAGATTCCACTGTGTTCACTCTTCTGTACGTTCAAAGACAGGGGAATGGAGTAGTTCATTTTAGAAATGTTTCAGTCACAGGATCGAAGCAAAAGGATTACTTACTTAACTCTCAGTTGCCTAGAACGTGGAATGAATCAAAATACCCCATTGCCCAAACATTCATCTTAATCAAGTCTTTGCTGTGCTCCCAGACTCACGTTGTTCTTTCATTGAACGCATGCTCCTCGTGACATTGACGGGCACAGAAGATGAGGCTGAGAGACAGACTGTGACCTGAGCAGACCTGAGCCCATGAGCAAAGGCTATGCACGTCAGACTAAAGGAGAACTTGGAAGGAAGCCAAATGTGGCACCAGTTAGCTTCCCAGAATTAGTCACCTGGAGTATGCTAATTATTTTTAAGCTGGAGAAGCATACATCCTCACATTTATTTGTGAAAGCCACCATGAATGTTCCCTTTGCCACTGAGGAGGGAGCAGAGCTGGGCTGCCCCTCCCACTGGTGATGGCTTATCCATAGGGGAGTGCACTGTCTAATATTTTTTTCCTGAGAGATTGGCTTTGTGGTTTTGCTGTTGCCATTTGTTTTACCATTGCCATTTGTTTTACCATCTGAAGGGCTAAGTGTACTCATTTCTGGTTTGTAAAGTGAAGGAGGCATTTTGGTTCAAATCCCCTGAGGAATGAAAACAGAAAGAAGGAAATGAGACATGCATTCATCTCATATACCAAAAGCAAACATAATCGTGAGAATCCAGGCTGGGGCATGTGTGTGGTTCTGAGAGCTACTGACCAAACAGTGCCCTTGGAATAATTAGAATGTATGATTCATTATATTTCTTGTTCCAGTGAATTCACCCAGGGACTCAGGCAGGCACCTTGGGAAATTTCACCCTGCCTTTCAGGCTACAGTAAGTAACTTAGGAGGGTCCCAGAATGGTAAGTTTCTGAGTCTCTATGGCAAATTTGACAAAATCATAAATATTCTTTGAATGCCTACTATGGCCCAGACTAGGCATTGGAGCCCAATGACAGATAGCCAGGATCTCTAACCCCAGCTGGCCCATTTAAAAGTGCAGTGATACCTGCTAGGCTGAGCCCACCGATCCTGGAGAGGCAGCCTTGTAGAGCTCTTGTCCCCAAGGTGTGACATCAGGGCACAACACGAAGCCATTGGCTTCTCATAGGAACTACTGGTCGAGACCACATTACAGATGTGGCTAAGAACAAGTACTTGTTACCACGTGGGACATCGCGACTCTTGGCCCTACTGGTAGCAGTATAAATTTATTCACAGCCATTTGGATTGTACAGCAATCTGGTAATATTTAGTGAAATTAAATATGCCCAGACTGATGACCTTACCTACATTTCCCAGAGCAACTCTTACAGACATTGTAGGGGAACATATGCTGGATTTTATTTTGTCATTGTATAGGAAAGGCAAATAAACGACAGCCTGGTGTCCATTACTAGGACTGTGGACAGGTGATAGGTGTGGGCACCTACTATGAAATGCTGCGAAGCCAGGAGAAGCCACAAAACAAATGTGCCTATAGCCACATGAAGAGAATAGTGTGGAGAGAAAATAACAGAACAGCTTACTAGGCAGAACCAGAATTATAGTACAATACCGATTTTGTAAAGTAAAAACACACACTTACAAAAGTATTTTACATGGATGCATGCATATTTAAACAGAAATATATTTTGAGATCATGATGAAGGGGAAAAATAAATTAAAAACCATATACGGACCAATGTTGATAATACCAAAGAGTATTATTATAATGATGGGGAGGGAAATTAACTCAAACTTTTGTGCCTAACGTCAAAAAATGGGGAATTGTGTGGAAAGGAGTAGAAATAATAGCATGTGGTCCCATCTTCAGTGCCATTCAAAAAGGACACAAACTACTTCTCCCAGGGCAATTGCTGACCTTCTGTTCTTGTCTGAGGAACTCTACAGTGACTCTCCTTGCATAACACAAGGCTGTGCTTAAAAATCTATTTCTTAGTGCTTCAAAATAACCCATGCTGTATATCCACCACAGGTTGGCTAGGGGCTGTGTTCTGCATGAAATATGCCAGGAACCAGACTCTGGAGCAGTCACACCAGAGTGATACCGGACCCTGTGGCAGAAGAATGGAGACCTCAGGTGAAATGCACATCAGTTCTCAATTTTCCTCTCTGTAGAATAGGGATTTTATCACCTATCTGGTGAACTTGCTGCAAGCACAGGTGAGACAGTGCAGTGGATGAGCTCAACAATGGGTCTGACACCCAGCAAGCTCTCGGTGAACTGTGATTGGTTGCCACTGCTGTAGTAATGATTGCTCTAGTCTCACTTCCACTTCTCGCTCCTCCCTTGGATCCATTCTCAACACCAGCGTTGCTTTAGTCTTCTTAAGTGTGGCTCTGCTCATGCTCCCACTGAAGTCAAAGGCATACATTGACCCCCATGGTATAGTTTTTGCCTAGACTCCTGCTTGTGTGTGTAACATGTTTTAGGTACCACTCTCCCTCTGCTAGCTGGACCTTGCTTGCAAGCTCATTGACCCGCATCTAAGGACCACCCAAACTGAGCCTCAGTCTAATCTCCAACCGCAGTGCTCACAGCTTTCTTTCATCCAGACAAACCTGAATGCAGTGTGCACTACTCTCATCCTCATTCATTCCTTACATTTTTATGTTGAAGATACCAAGAAATGTGCAATAAAATAACTAAGATTGTTTTAATTGGTGATGTGTACTAGAGAGAACACTTAGTATGGTAATAGGATGGAGAGTGCTGGGGCAAGGTGGGCTAGGTTGGTCAGGGAAGGTGGAATGATGACTAGATGAAGAGGAAACAGCCTTATAAAGTTCTGGAAGAAGAGCATACCAGAGAGATGGTGACAAATATCATGCCAAGGAGTATAAAGGAAGGCTGGAATGAGTCAGGCTCAGTGAACAAGGAGAAAGCTGTGAGAAAAGGAGCCGCCAAGAAGAATACAGAGACGGATCATTTAAAAGAATGCAGGATGATGAAGAGCCTTTCGAAGGTTGAACACTTTTGCTGGTCTGCGCAAGGCCAATGTCTTCAATATCCACGTAACCAGATCTGATCACTCTTCAAGGCCCAATGCAAATGCACTTTCTCCTCTCCTCCACCTCATGTGAAAAGCAATTTTTCTGCTTCCAAACTCACAGGATAATTTTCATTGCCCAAGGGTTTGCATCCTTTTGCCTGGAGAAATGCTTCCCCAGTGGCCCAGTGATTTCATTTTTGTAAAACAAAATGTGTATTATTAAAAGATATTCAAGCATCATGCATTTCTTTAGTAGTAGTAGTAAAAGTAGTAATATCTACATATAACTTTAAAGTCATAAAAGACCAACTTCAGAAAATCAGACAAAAATATTTCTAGAAAATGAAACAGGATATTCAATGTATTTGATACAAAAACCTGGTCTGGATGGTTCTTTTAAAAAAGTGTTTTAGCCAGAACCCTTGTCACTTTCTCCACAAGCCTTTATTTATCCTTTATATTTCTGCATATTCAGCCGAGTAACAAAGCTTAGATCAGAAAATAACTGGCATGTTTTTTAGCTGTTGTTTCTAATGACTTTCCTTTATGGCTGTCTGAGTTAGGCTGTTTTTTCCCAAATACAAAGAAAATAAAACAAGCAAAGAGAACCCTGTAAAATTAAATTATGCTGGGCATTTCTAGGCCTGAATATAAAAGATTGCTTCATTTTTCCTATATAGTTCACTAGCTTTCTAATCTTAATTAACGAGTGTAGAAAGCTTCAGAATTTGTTTAGTTTTTCTGGTCACATTGAGCCTGGGGCTTAATTCCCTTACCCAAGCACACAGTTGCTATTATTTATTAATATTCTCTGAACATCAACAATGCACTTAGATGCCACTGGGAAACCAGAATTTGCTGTGATCACTCTCTAGTGAATTCAACCTCTGAATGTAACAAGATTCAACCCAAGGCAGGAGGCTATTTCCAGAAAGAAAGGATGGCATCATGACATGGGCTTAGGGTGGCACAGTGCGCCAAGCTGACTCTGGTATTTGTGGGTCCTATGATATTTCCAAGTAAGCATGGGTTTTGCTTGTTTTCAAAAGTAGAGAGCTGCCAGGAGGGTTGGTGATGTGTGAATCCCTGCGGGCACATTCTCTTAGGCTCAGAAGAAATGTCCTCCAACCTTGCTGGGAAGTACTACTTGAATCTATGAGTTTAGTTGCATTATATCTTGACTGTGGGTGTGATGAGTGACTAAGAGAATGCAAAGGGGAAAGGAAAGGGAATGAGGGCCTACCCTTTGATATCGCTCAGCCTGGGGTATGGGGCAAGAAGTGGAACCCTCAATGTCAAGGCTACAATTTTAAGAGATATTAGATAATAGCAAAAAATCTGGGAAGGGGAAGTTTTGTTTATTAAAAAGTTTCTTTTTATTGAATTACAATTTTCAGTGAAATTTATGGATCCTGAGTACACAAGTTCAATGAGTTTTGACAAATACATATATGCGCCTGTCAAAATATATGTTTCTACCACCCAGAAAATTCCTTTAAGCCCTAACTAGCCAATCCCTATTCCACACTCTCTTACTCACCTAGGAGAACACCGCAGTTCTGGATTTTATCGCCGTAACTTAGTTTTGCTTGTTCTTGAACTTCACATAGATGCACTTACATAGTACTTAGCCTTTGATGTCTTTCTTCTTTCATTCAGCATGTTTCTGAGTGCCATTGACGTTGTTTTATGCATTGGCTTTTATAGTCGGAGTAGTATTCCATGGTATTGCTTTACTGCACTTTAAAAACCAATTCTCCTTGTGATGGTCATTTTTTTCCAGTTTTGGCTACTATTAATAAAGCAGCTATGAACATTGTTATACAAGTCTCTCTTTTTTAGTATTTATTCCTCTTTGGCAACAGCTAGGGGCAATATTGCTGTGCATAATATGGTTATATTTTTAGTGTTATAAGAAACTGCCAGAGAATTTTCCAAACTAGTTATACCATTTCACAACCCGCCAGCAACGTATGTGAGTTCTAGTTGTTTTGTGCATCATTTCTTTAAATTTAGTATTGTCAGTCTTTCAAATTTTCATTCCCCTAATGCTTTTTCATGTGCTTGTTGGCTATTTTTCTGTCCATGGGTTTTTGGGTTTTTTTTTTTTTCATTTTTATTGGTGGTTTTCCTTTATATTATTAAGTTGTAAGTGTTCTTTATGTATTCTGTATACTAGTCCTTTGTCAGAAATACCTAATAAGAATATTTCTGATAGTTTATGGTTTGCCAATTATTTTCTCTATGATTCTTTTTTGTTGAGCAGAGTTTTTAATTTTGATGAAGACCAGTTTCTCACTTTTTTCCTTAGGTAGTTAATACTTTTTAGGTCCTATCTGAGAAATCTTTGCTTACTTCAAGGTCACAGAGATTCTCAGTACATTTTCTTCTAGAGACTGTAGATTAGCTATTAGTCCAGGTCCCATTAATTTGGGAGTATAAGAGCTACAGTTGTGAGGTAGGTGTGAAGGGTTTTTTCCCCCCCACATTGTTTTCCTTTGTTCTGACACCACTTGTGGAAAGACTTTCCTTTCTCCTCTGGATTTCTTTGGAGCCTGGTGAGGCCAACATTTGACCAGGAGGAAGTCAATGGTAACCCCAAAGGAAAAAAAAAAAACATTAGAGTGTCTGGAGAGATGGCGAGAAAAGAAGGTGGAAGGAGCTTACGAGGACAGGAGAGAATTTTCATTTGCATGGTGGAAGAGGAGAGTGCAACTATTTTCTTCTAATCTTTGTTTTAAAGGAGTGCTGTGGACTCCAGCTGCTCTCCTGATCCCACAGGGGACACTTTAAGGGCCTATTGCAATTTGTTCCCCTAAATAGCTACCAGCAAGAAGGAAATGAAAGAATCTTAACATTTACTGATTATTAGCTGTATTGCAGGCAGGACTGTCACACACAGTGGTACAAGCTGTGCACTGTATGACTGTATAACAGCAGGAGACACTGCTTTTATCCCGGCTTTGTGCCATGTAATCTGGTAGCCTTGGTATTGTGTTGCTCTGCTTCTTGCAAAAGCAAGTTCACTGAGTCTTTGCAACCACCCTATGAGATTGCCATTACTATGTCCATTCAGTAGATGAGAAACCTGAGGCTCAGAGAGGTAAAGTCACTTGGCCAACGTCACTCAGATGGTAAGTAGCAGAGCTATAACTTGTAATGTTAAACTGACAATGTTCGTCTTTAGAAGCAGGTAAGAGGACTATTTGGGATGGGGCAAGTACCTTCAGGAATGACATGGAATGAAAAAGGCCATTGGACTGGAAGACAAAAGGGATAGAGGAACAGGAACTGCAAGAGTGGCTAGAAGGAGATGGAGTTGGCAGAGGCTGGAGGAGCAGATGGCCCAGCAACCTGAGTGCACCCACCCGTGTGCGAGAGAAAGCAGTTAGCTACAAAATGCTACAACTGGCTCTGCCATGACCGGCTTAGGAAAAGGCCCCATTTGTTGAGTCACCAAATTAGGGAATCTGAGAGAGGGTCTAAAAGGAGCTGTCCCATCGCTCAGACACTGGGACAGAAATACCCAGAGCTTCTTGGGAAGCTTCTGCATCTCCTCAGGAAGGCAACCTGGCTCAGAGGAAAAAATAAAGGCTTACAGTATAGAGGTCAAATTCTGATTTACTAGGTGTGAGAGTAGGAGTAATTAAATCCCAGTTTCTCATCTGTAAAATGGGATTATAGTATCAACCTGAAAAATTATTCTGATGATTAAATGAAGCAATAAACTGTAGTTACTCTGTGGCTCAGGCCACATATGATGAGGCATGGAGTGGTAATGAGTCTGCTTACGGAATAGTTGAAGCTCTTGGCTTGCAGGTCACCATGTAGCTTGTGTTGTCCTTCAGCGCCAGCCCTGGGGAAGGTGTGGGAGCTGGGAGGTTGCCTTATTCCACAGCAGGCTATTTATTTTCCTTTAAATTATTTTCTTTATTCATTCCTGCTCTATGTCACTTTCTCAGGACATCGTGTATGTCAGAAAAGCATCCTACAATTGCCCCAGGGACAAGCAGAGTCATGCCATCTCAGTTCCTGGCTGGAGAGATTCCAACTCTGAGCACCTAGAGGAGAGGAGTTGGATCTCATTCATTTTTGCATCTTCAAAACTTGGAACCTATCAGCCCCTCCACAAATGGTGACTTGATGAATAGGCAGTCAGCACACCCACTTGTTTGAGCCCTGCAGTTCAGACCTAGGGCTAGTGAGTTTTTGTGGATGTGAGTGAGGAGGCATTGCCGGCCAGTGTGCTACAGTGGGGTGGGAAACCTGGATTTAGTTATGGGCTTCAGAACCAGACTGCTGTTGCAAGCCATCCCCGGTGGGTGCTTTATGCATGCACTGAAGCCATAAACTGGACGAGCAGATGCCTAGCGGTAGCAGGCTGCTTGCTTTTATATGGCAACTATACCCAGTGGGCACCTGAAGCAAACATCCTCATTGCACATGAGCTGCTCTGTTGGGCACAGAAATAAACCCTCCCTTTTCCCGGGCAGTGAAAGAGCAAAGCTTCTGAAAAGCAATGGAAAAACAAGCAGTGTTGCACTGTGGAGAACCCTCTTTCTCCTCTCTCCTCATAAAGCAGAATGAGTCTGGCTCTGCTCTTTCATCTGGATTAATCACTGGTCAGTGCCAAGGTGGCTAGTTAAATACTTGTGGGAAGAGGTCTGATTAACAGGTTAAACAGTAAAACTTAGGGGGTATCTTCTAAGCAGAAATGAGGTAGGAAATGAAGAATGCTTTCAGATTTCCAGTAAATGTGGTGCTAAAATATTTAGCCATTTAGATATTGCCATGTTGTCAATCCAATTAACCTTCCTTCAAGCTACCAACTTCATTCCGGGATACTGATGTGTTACAAAGCAATATGAAATATCCCACTTCTGACTATGATCCTAGATAACAGAGAAAATACAGCTCTTGAGTTTCAGAGTTGTGAAAAGAAGTGAAATTCAACTTTTAAGTTATGAAGGCAATGATAACCTATTATTTGGTTGAAAACAAATATGATTTTTATTTTTTTCAGCCATATAAATTTGTCAAAATCATCAGTACATGGCACTCTGTATACTGATTAATAGTGATAATGGGAAGTGGGTTTTAATAATCTGCAGTTGAAATGACATTGCTAGTATTGAAATAAAATTGGTACACTGAAATGGTTTCTCGCAAAAAGGTTATTTTTTAACAACATCCACCGAATTTTATCATGTTTTTTTTCAATTGCTTTATATAAAAAGAGAAACAGATGTTTCTCCTACTGCAACTACTTTCTAAAAATTAGGTCTGCTGCTGAAGGTAAGATGTAAAGAGGGACTGTGCTAAGTATAAGAAGTATTATAAATCCTAACTTTGCTGTATTTGAAGATTTTCAGATGTTGATTTTATAAATATTTTACTATAAAAAAGGACACATGGGGGAGAGCCAAAATGTCTTGGTAACTATTAGGTTTTTGGTTTTACTTCAACTTGATGTACCTATCTATTCATCTATGTGTCTGTCTAAGCTGTCTATGTGTGGAACAGAGGCATTTCTCACAACTCACTGCACTGCTAACTCTTCTACGAGTATGACTGTGGTGACGTCATTATTAACATATCCACTCAAAAAGTTCTACGTGCAAGGCTCATTAAAATTTTGGTGAGATGGAACAGAATCCAAAAGAAATGCAATTTGGTATTATGATTTCAATGAAATGCAATTTAAACATAAGTTCATCAGCTATCCTCAAGCAAACACCAGGGGAAAACTTTCAAAAATATTCCCTAAAGTCTATGGAATTGAAATCTCTGCTTTGAAGGAAAAAGGAAATAATACCCATTTAAATGTTTTTGAAAGCCACTGGAGAAATTAAAAAAAAAACTCATATTTGTGTTACTTATTTCAGGCTTAGGAAGGAAATGGCAGTGACCTTTTCTCCATAAAATATTACCCTGTAACTTTCAAGCCTAACTATTACTACTTATGAAAATGAGATATAGTCCTGACATGGTTTATAATTTAAGTATATGTGAGAGTCAAAATGATTTGAGATCCTGAGATAAATCATTGAAGCTCTGGGTTAGTCATAAAAAGAATTTATTGAACGAGGTGGTGACTTGTGCCAGTGAGTCCAGTTTGAACAACAAATGCCAGGGTGCATTTGAGGGGGGATGTGTCAGAGGGAGGAAGCACTTCTCTCCATGAACAACCAGTGATGAGGATCCAGAGGAGGCCCCGGGAGGAGGAGAGACTTGAGGCTGTCCACTGTCATGGTGACACTTCCTTGCTCACCTGCTCATAACAGTGAAGACTCTGAGTACCAGGGCCTTGTGTGATAGGGCGCTTGCTAGCTCCATCCTGGGGCTCTATATCCCACTCAGCTGGAGACCCTAGAGACCAAGAATGTAACTGTGAATGCCTGACACTTTGCAGAGTTCTAGAATAAATATGCACATATACTAGCACTTTGCTAGGCATTATGAGGAGTACAGTAGAAGAAGAGATTCTTGAGCAAGAGGAGCTTACAATCAACTCAGAGGAAGAATGCAAACAAAGGAAATCAGTAACACAAGGGAGAGTGTGACAAATGCCTGAGTGATAATGACATGAATTTGACAGCATCCGAGAAAAGTAGGGAGGGGAAGAAGGTGAAGGAGGAGAAAGCAGAAGTTAACCAATAGATGGAGATGTAATGTATGATATGAAACTTATCAGGGTGATTACTTTGTAAGTTATATGAAGTCCAACCATTATGCTCTATACCTAAAGTTAATATAATATCAAGTCACTATAATTGAAAATAATAATAACAAAAAACCACTGCAATATTATGACAGCAGCCAGGTGTGGAGCCAGCTGCTTAGAATAAAAAGCTGTGGGTTTCCTAGGGTGGGGACTAAGTCTTTTCTTTCTTCTTAAGTCTATATCCAGCCTATAATTCATCACCTGACACAAAGCATCACTATAAACATTTGCTATGTAACTTATGAATGTGGATGGAGCAGGCGATTGTGGATTGTGCATGAGGGGTTAGATTTGAAGTGTAATGGGTAAAAATGAAGGAAAATCTCTAAGCAGAGGACATGGAAGAGGAGGCATGAGGTGGGCTAACAAAGCCTCAGAATGATGCTGGAGAGGAGGGAGAGGGCTAGGAGAGGAAGGAGTGAAGAGGAGGCTGGGGACTCTGGCTGAGGACTGACTGTGGTTAGCTGGGACCCCTTTGTCACCTAGCTAAATTCCAACCCTCCTTTAGGACTTGCTGTGACCTGTTATTCTCTCATTGGAGCTCCCCCTGACCCCCCAGACTGGGTTTGGTGCCCCTCAGCATGCTGGCTTCCTTTTTTCCTATACCCATCCCATGGCCCTGCCATGGTTTATTAACAGGCCCTTCCCACTCCGGTGAGATTGTGCACCTCTGTGGGAGGGACCGATACATTATTTATCTTCAAAGTCTCAGCACCAACAAATATCCATTGAGTGGACTAATGAATACCAGTGATGGGGTTCCACTAAATATTTTAAAGGAGTGAAGGTGTATGATAGGAGCTGTGCTTCCAGAAGTTTTACTGAAGGCAGGAGACTAGTCATCTGGTAAGACGAGAACCTTAAATGTTTGTGCAATCACTCATAGCAAGAACTAGGGTTGAGGTGAGTGTGGAGAAGGTGGGGATGGTGCAGAGAACACGGGCCAGACAAAAAGAAAAATCGACAGAACTTGGTGTTGAGAACAGAAAAAAAATAGGCCAGGGTAGAAGGCCCAGGAAGATAGTTTGATTGCCCCAAGGAGGGAAAGGGAAAAGAAAAAAATAAGCTAAAAGGAGGCTGAGTACATAAGTGGGAGAAGCTAGGAAGAGGAGAAAGCTCAAAGGCTGGAGAGAGAGAGAGGAATTTGAATGAAGTCTGACAGAATTCACCATATATTAGAGGATGCATAGAAAGGGATGGGCATTCCTGGTGCAGGGACAGGAACAGGGACCACATATCCTGAAGGTCGCGCAGCCAGAGCCTCAAGCATGTGACAGCAGGAGTTCTCCGGCCCTTCCTAGGGAAGCAGCCCAAGTGTGCCCCGGCTTCAGACTTCTACCTACTCCAAACGGATGACTGTCTTCCCGGTGCACAGAGAATGGAAGGTTTATAATAGCTTCAGCATCTTAACAGGGAACAATAAATAACTGTAATTTCCCAAAGCTTGTTTATCTTAAGGGAACATAAACAAGCTTTTGTAAGCCAATGCATCACTGGTTCCCTTTGAGTTTCTGCTGGAAAATGGAGCAGAGAAAACCTGGTACGTTTATTTTTAGTTCTTGCAGGGATGAATGACCATCCCCTGTGGTTTAACGATTATGTGAGTATCCCTTTTGGCAGCAACCTGCAAAATCAATCTATGGTTAGCACTGCTTAGCGTGTTTAAAAGTGATCATCTTAACGTATATTTCAAGACAGAAGAGAAATGGGCTGGCACCAGGGAAGGGGGCTTACCTGAAGTCCATATTGTGAAGGTCTCAGCCATGCTGTGACATAGGCAACATCTGTCTGGATTCAGAGAGAGACAGGCTTCCTCTATGTGCCTCCACTTATCCATCTGTGAAATGGGACACTACCTATCATCCCATGCCTCCCTTACAAAGAAATTACAATGATGCATATATCCTAAAAGAGGGTTCTTTCTGTTCAGTCCTTTTTAAAAATGGGGTTGGCATAGAACTGCATGGACTAACATAAAAAGATGTCCAGGATAATTGCGGGTGAGAAACCAAGTTGTAAATGTATATGTATGCCTATGTATATATGTATGTGTATATATGTGCTATATATAATGTGTATATATATATAGCTCTATATGTGTGTATATATACAGCACAAGCTGTTTATAAAACATATATATACACATTATGATCCATTTCATGAAATAATGGCAATTATTATGTAGATATTCGTGTATGTATAAAAACTCAAGGAAGTCCACATAAAATAATAAGTGTGGTTATTTCTGTGGTGCATAATTACAGGGGACGTTTGCTTTTATTTCTCATATTTTTTACCATTTGCATTTTTACAAGCTTGCATTTCTTTTAAAATCAGAAAAAAGTTCAGTGAAAAGAGAGATAAATGAAGAAGTTTCTCTATCTGTGGAAGCCCATTTTGCTCCGTTGGTCAGTGAATATTCTTCAGCACATGCTTCCCTCTCTCTGGGAAAGCTCTGACACAGCTAGGGTTGTGAGACCTTAAACGGCCTTTACCCCTGACAACTTACTTTAATGTTCTCACTTCTTATCCTGGGGCTGCAATGCCAACTGGTGATCAGAGACATGCTGATCTCAGCTCATGCAAGGTGCCCCTGCACGACTTTAGTCTGTTAAAATTTTAAAACCCACTAGGATTTTCTCTGATGGAAAATGCCTCCTCATTAGAAATAAGCAAGTATTTAGTAAAACATATTTCTTTGCCTAAACATGCCTGGAATGCAAGCCCCAAGGGGACTATTCTTTTTTAATTTTAAGAGATTTTTAAAAATAAGGTTTGGCATAATTTGTGTTTCTTCAAACACAAATTAAGCAGCAGGGCAACGGCAGGGAGATCCGGGGGACCCAGGCTCTGAAGGCATTGGAGGGCTTGCTCAAGCTGGCTTAAGCTCAGCATCACTCAGCGTCCGGATCTTTTGTACAAGTACTACGAGCAGTATGAAATTAGTGGAGCTCCGTTTGACAGTGCTGCTGACCAAAGTGAATTCTGGTGTATAACTTTTCTAGGCTGTAACTATTACGATTCTTAGGAGGACAATACAAATGCACATTCATGTACACCCCTGGCATGCGGAAGATGTGTTGGAAGGAGGGGCAAGAAACTCATGCTGAAAATTTCATGTCCAGTTTACTAGAGTAAAATATTGCAATCTATTAACTTATTAACCATGATTTGTGGTATTCAAAATTCTAGGCACTTCTCTTTGCTTTGAATCTGACTCATAAAGAATGCTACATCTAACAACATCAATGTCCTTCTTAGGCTAGAATGTTTGATAGCTTCATGACATCTTTCTTTGGAAATCTCGAGAACCTTTATAAAGCATTAGGAAGAGCTGGTGGTCTTCATAGGAACCCTTGAGAGAAAAGTTTGATTTCATGTTAGGTATAATGTGAATTATTTATGGAAAATAACATTTCTAAAAATACATCTTGTCCTGCTGCCATATCTAGTCCTTTAATTCCAAACACATAACACTGTCAAAGTATAGGATCTTCCGGTGTAGAGCCACCAAAATGTTTAGCGTCTTAATCCAGGCTACGAGGGCAATGCAGAGGTGGTGAACGTGGAGACCGAGGCTGGAAATTGTGAGAGGACTCATCACACATCACACAATTAGCCATTAGCAAGCCAGGAATCAGACCTGCCCTTCACCTCTCACTCAAAGTTGCTTCCACTACACCAAACTGGCTGCTTACCAGGGGTGCAACACGCTACATCTCAGGGAATACTGGCATTTTAACAAGGCCTATCTGAAACACAAAGATTTAATCCTAAAGACTGATGCTTACTATGGGAATTTCAGACATAGTGGTGAAATTGCACAGGGAGATACTTGGGCTGGCAGACCTCTTGGCGCTCTTCCAAATCACTGCCCTAGGGTGGTTATTCTGCTTGTGTAGCCTTACCTCAGAAAACCCTCGCCTGCTTTTCAGCTGTTAAGCTTGAATGAGACACCCTATATGTGGGTCTTCAGGGTCCTAGAATACACACTCTGCTTTCTTTGATTCATTGATAAGAAGGCCCAATGCTGTGTATGTTGCCTTTATCCTGTATCAGGTATACAGGATATTTTCCATCATCAGAAACATTCATTCAGCAGTGATGTGTTGGAGCTGGCTCCCCTCAGCTCACCAGGCCAACTGTGTGCATCCCGCCCGACTCCAGTTCAGCGACTTTGCACGGGCATCTTGAAGTTGAGCACGGTGGAACTTGATATTTGGTGAGTGTGAAAATTGGGGATTTTTTTCCTCAGAGAGCCTGCTTACTAGCATACAATTGGTCCCAAGTATGTGTTTTTCTACCACAGCAAGAGACAAATTGTTTTGTAAACAAAACTGTGCTTGATATTTGTAAGTACACAATGGGTGTTTGTAAAGGAATAAATGAATAAATGAAATTCTTTTCAGATATACACAGTGCTCCTTGCCAGTTTTTGACTCAGACCAGGCATTAAAATGATGCTAACTTTGGATTCCCGACCCTTTTTTAGCTTTATCTTGTATTCATCTTTGTCTCTCAAATGCCAGTTTGGGATGTAGGAGCTTCTATATATCTCTTTCAAGTGCCTCTTTTTCAGGCAAGAGAAAAATCAAACATTGCCTCAGCAAAAATGAGGAAGCATGGTTTAATTGTCATGAAAGGCAATTTTGACTTTATGATACAATACAAAGGAAAACTTATTTTTATATATTACAGGTTATTTTTACCTTTAAAAGCAGAAGCAAATCCTAACTAGAAGGGCTAAACTATCTGACATAGTTTTATTAATATTCTGCCTTTCTGATTACTAGCTCAAGAAATATTGAGTTGCTTTTAAAATTGATGTTCAAATTTAATATGATTTTGCTTTGCATCTTGTTCCAGTAAAAGTTGCTTATTGGTTTGCTTGTAGTGAGCCAAGAAAAGCAGCAATTTTTCCCTTGGAAAATCCTGTGAATATTTATATAGTGGCTCTCAGCTGCAGGGAATTTAAGAAGCTTAGAAGAATTTTGCAAAGTTTTTAAAGCAGGGAATCACTCTAATACCATGAATAGGAAAACACATTCATGTCAAGTTTGAAATTGTGTGAGTGCTTACTATTATTCTGTTCAACCTAGACCCACACAGCATTTTTAATGTTACTGAAGTAATTTTGCATGGTGGTTTCTACTTATTTAAGATACTCTATCCAAGAATACCTGCACTAGTTTGGTATGTCTATTAAACTTCTATTTTAAAAAGCTGAGAGTTATGGTGTTAGCTTTTCATAAACGCTTGTCAAAATCAGGAAAAAATTACAAACCAGATATTATCTCTCATGTAACTTAACTTCAAAATTCTGTTGTTCTTGGTCAACTCTTATTGGGGTGGAGGGACCAAGAAAAAACAGAATTATCTTCTGGAGGGTGAGGGCCCTTATACTGCAGGCTTTCCCCACTAGATGAGTGTTTTAGGAACCCATCTGTATCAGTGTAGCAACTGGTGTTGTTGTGAGAGGCTGTGTTCAGCTTCAGTTAATTTTTTCTGAAGACTCTTAATGTGTTTGCTTATTTCATGACCAGTGATTTATGAGCGCACCTGCCCACACCACACTGAGTGTTCAGCAGTTTTTGACCCAAAATAGCATGACTCCCATGCCCCACCCTCCCTGTTTTCCCGGACGAAAAAAGTCCCCAAAGGGAAATGTTTTCTGATGTGGAATAGCTGAAACAAAAAATGCCAGAAGCACTAAAAGACATCAAAATTGACAAGTTCAAAAACTGTTTTGAACAGTGGGAAAAAAGTCTCAGTGGGCATATTGCATCAAATGGAGAGTATTTTGAGGGTGACTGAAGTTTAAACATGTAAGAATAAATACACACTTTTTTAATAAATAAATTCAGGGTATTTTGGGGGGGTTCCCCCTCATACAAAGAGAATAATGATTGAAGGAAGCTATAAATAAAAGTTTACATAGTATATTATTTTACTTATGTAAAGTTCAAAAACAGGCAAAACTAATCTCTGGTGTTAGTCTTCAGAGTGGTTGCCCTTGTGGGGACAGTGATGGAAGTGACTTCTGGTGTGCTGGCGGTGGTCTGTTTTTCCATCTGTTCTCTGTTACACAGTTGTGTTCACTTTGTAAAATTATATCAAAATGTGTGCTTATGATTGGGGCACATTTCTGTATGTAACTGATATTTCAAGGCTGAATTTACTTCTTAAAAGTTTTCTGATTCTCTTTGAGATCTTAAAGAATTAGAGTGAATCTAAGCAGATAAAAGTAGCTTCTAAGAGGATGGTGGTTAAAGGCAGTTGATGACTGAACGGTGAGTGGAATCCCCACACAGAACAAGGCTTGATCTTACCAGACAAACTCCACCTTTTGATTCTATGAAAGAAAAACTTTTACTTCTTGTGTGTCAGCATTTTTTCCAAGGGACAATTTCATGTTCCCCATGCAAGTTGTGGTTTGTGAATAAGAATCAAGCATTGTCTTTCAGCTCATTAGAACATGATTGGAAAATAGGACAGACTTTTAAGAGTCACAGATAGCTCTGCGACAACTTCAGAGAATCTTTTTCTGGCATCTTTTCACCCCATCCTAAAATCTGCTTGGGAAAGCTGAGCTAATTAGAAGTGGCCAGCTAGCATTTGGTCAGTAAATAGCTTGGCTCAGCAGACATTTAATGCAATGCCAGATCAATAGGAGCTCTGAAAATTATTTCTACACTTTCTTCTATGGCAAGTAGAAGTCCACGAAGGACAGAATGTCAGCCGTCAGTCAAGGAGGCATGGAGCTTTTCATTATTCCGACACGAGATGTGGAGACGGAGCAAATGTGTATAGTTCCAGGCTCCTTATTGATGTGATGTCAGATTTTCATTTTGAACTAGAATAGGCTCTAAGGAGATTTTGCAAAGAAGGCCCAGTCTTCTCCACCGAAGTAGTTTCTTTCCCTGGAGAGAGTCATTAGAAATGGGAACCACGATGTCACTTAGTGCAACTCACAGAAACTGCAGCTTGTGGGAGATCCCAGGTAGTTATCTTTCATAATCTTACACAATAAAGGACAAATTAAAAGCATATTGAGAGATAGGAGGAGACATTTTGGAGGAAAGATAATACAATTTTCTTCATGTGACCTTTTAATAATTCATACGGAATGCTACTTGGTTTCAAGTTTATGACTGTATTAGAGTGAAAATGAGGCTCCTTTCAGTATTGTAGCATCTAAGGCATCACAGTGCCAGTGTGCACTGTGACCTGGTTGCAAGGCTTTGAGCCTTGGGAAAGCAGTGACGCAGATTCTAAATGAGGAACAATATATTTCTTAAAGCTAATAACCCCTCTAGCCAGTTAGGAAGTCCAGCTGGAAGTAAAATGGCTGTCTTGATTTTTGAGATGTGAGGGCAACACAGTAAAAGTACAGAGTTTCAGAGTTCTTGCACTTCTATGATTAATTTCAGACTGATAACTGAAGTAGATTTTTTGTTCCCACATACAGTTTGAAAACTCTTGCTCTGAATGTCAGATATGGAAAGACATACATACCTCAGGAGCAGATCATGCTCTACTTATTTCCTTGGAACCTCCCAGCTCCTGGCAGCACATTCCCTGGGGGCAAGCAATCTGGAACCAGAGAATGTGGGGTTTTTTTTTCTTTTTTAAGGAAAACAAAAAGACTACAGAATTCTTCTATCTCTGAAGGTAAAAGTGAATTCAATGGCAATGTCATCAATTCAAGGAAAAGAAAAGGACAGATCTATAATTATTTCATCCAATTTCCCCATGCATGCTTGATTTTTTTCCCCATAGTTTTTTCTCACATTCTCTCTGTACAGTCATCATGAAATATTGGCTCACTTGGACTGAATTCTCAGCATTTTCCATTTGTTCCTGGCCCCCTATAATTACTAAAGACAGTGCAATGGTATATTCCACCATAGGGATGGTCTTTTGTGTTGACTGATGAGTTTTTACCTACGTGCATTGCACAAACAACAGACTCTACACCATTGTCAGAGTCACAAATGTCAGCGGATGCAAGGCCTCCTGTGGGAAGGCTCACACTCAAACTTAACTGTTGGTTCTCATTTTCCATGGTTTTGACAGCTTTCTTCCTACGCTCTTCTTCAGCACTTCCTGCATATCTCTATTACAGTAAGGATTATGATCCTGTGCACATGTCTGTTTCTCTGTCCCAGCCTCTCTCACACACTTCCCCTAGCTACTTCTTTCTTAAATCTAGTTCTCACCTTAAATAGCACCTCCTTTTCAAGTCTATCATGATCTCTCTATGGGAAATTGATATCAAAGAATCCTGTTACCTTGTTAAACTCACCCTCCATTTTCCCCTCACAGTGCTAATTCTTCTATTCACCATTTTATTTGTTTGCCTATTTCCCTCACTAGAATGTAAGAAACACAAAGCCTCAGACTATGAAATTTGTTCACCACCCTTCCCACAGCCTGGCATGGTGCTTGCTACATGGCTGACACTTAAGAGAGATTTGTAGACTCTCCTTCTACCCCTGCATGAAGCTTGTACTTCCAGTACAAACCAGCACCATCAGAACACTATACTAGAAACAGTGAGAGGTTGGCCAACAATTATTGGACACATTTTAACTTCTCTTTTCAAAGTAATTTCTTAAGGTGACTGAGTAAGAACCTAAACCGAAGGTAACAAAACTTCCTTCAATGTTATTTTCCAGGTAGGGCTAATTCTGCTATAAATACTCTGTTTGTTCTGCTGTTGGTTAAAACTGGATTTTAAATTCATGAAATAATAATTTCTGATAGATTAGACAAAATTAATGAATTTTTATAACTTATGTCCTGTTAATAGGGCTGGTCAGACAGTAGTAAGATAGTTATTTATCTTTTGTGCACCAAATCTCTACCTTTCCTCCTTCAGTAACTCTCATTTCTACTTCCCTCAGGTGTTCAAACCTGTTTTTGATATTCTTCTTCTCTTAACACAAAAGTTAGTCTTTGACCTAAAATTAGGTTCTGATCAAGATGGAGGTGTAGGTAGACACACTTTGCCTCCAAGCACAACCAAAAGTAGGACAACAACAAATTTAAAAACAAAAAGTAACCAGAACTGCCAAAAAATTGAATTGCAACCAAAAGTTGAAGTCGTACAACCAAGGAGTTAAAGAAGAAACATTCATCCAGATTGGTAGGAACAGCAAAGATGGGCAGTCAAGGTGGAGAAGACTTGTGGCAAGGTGGTAGCTGGAGGACCTGGGTGGGTGAGGTGGCAGCTGGTGGAGTAGGTGGTCCCACATTTGTATGTGGATAAACCAGGAGGAACAACTGGGGAGCAAGACAGACTGCAACCCAGGGTTCCAGCATGGGTAATAAAACCTCAAAAATTCTGACTGTAATAACCTGCAGGAGTTGTGTCAGTGAAAGACTCCCAGCCTCACAGGATAGTTTGTTGGAGACACCACAGGGTCCTAGAATATACACAAACCCACCCACCCAGGAATCAGCACCAGAAGGGTCCAATTTGCTTTTGGGCAGTGGAGGGAGTGACTGAAAGTTGATGAGAGCTTGAGCAAGTGGTGTTGTTCCCTCTCAGACCTCTCCCCCACATACAGCTCCACAATGCAGCCACATAGATTGCCCTGCCCTGGTGAATACCTAAGGCTCCGCCCTTTACTATGTAATGGGCACACCAAGACAGAAAAAATATGGCCCAAATGAAAGAAGAGATCAAAGCTCAAGAAAAAATACAACTAAGCAATAAAAAGATAGCCAATCTATTAGATGCATAGTTCATAACACTGGTAATCAGGCTGCTCACAGAAATGGCTGAGTATGGCTGCAAAATAGAAGAAAAAGTGAAGGCTATGAAAAGTGAAATAAAGGAAAATGTAGAGGGAACCAACAGTGACAGGAAGGAAACCGGGACTCATATCAATGGTTTGAACAAGAAGGAAGACATAAACATTCAGCCAGAACAGAATGAAGAAACAAGAATTCAAAAATATGAGGAGAGGCTTAAGAACTTCCAGGACAACTTTAAACATTCCAATGTCTGAATCATAGGGGTCCCAGAAGGAGAAGAGGAAGAGCAAGAAATGGACAACTTATTTGAAAAAATAATGAAGAAAAACTTCCCTAATATGGCAAAGGAAATAGACTTTCAGCAAGTCCAGGAAGTGCAGAGAGTCCCAAAGAAGTTGGACCCAAGGAAGCACACACCAAAGCACATCATAAGCACATTACCCAAGATTAAAGATAAGTAGAGAATCTTGAAAGCAGCAAGAGAAAATGAGGCAGTTACCTACAAAGGAGTTCCCATAAGACTGTCAGCTGATTTCTCAAAAAAAACTATGCAGGCAAGAAGGGGCTGTAAAGAAGTGCTCAAAGTCATGAAAGGCAAGGACCTACATCCAAGATTACTCTATCCAGCAAAGCTATCATTTAGAATGGAAGGGAAGATAAAGTGCTTGCCAGATAAGGTAAAACTAAAGGGGTTCACCATCACCAAGCTCTTATTGTATGAAATGTTAAAGGGACTTATCTAAGAAAAGAAGAAGATCAAAACTACAAACAGTAAAATGACAACAAACTCATAACTATCAACAACGGAACCTAAAAAACAAGAACAAAAACAAAATAAGCAAACAACTAGAACAGGAACAGAATCACAGAAATGGAGATCACATGGAGGGTCATCAGCAGGGAGGAGGAGAGGTAGATTGGAGAAAAGGTACAGGGAATCAGAAGCATAAATTGTAGATACAAAATAGACAGAAGGAGGTTAAGAATAATATAGGAAATGGAAAGCCAAAGACCTTAAATGTACAACCCATGGACATGAACTAAGGTCGGGGAATGTTGAGGAGAGGGGGTGTACAGGGCAGAGGGGAATTAAGAAGAGACAAATAGGACAATTGTAATAGCATAATCAATGAAATATATTTAAAAATTAAAAATAAGCATAAAAATTAGTCTTTGAATCATTTACTCACTCCAAAAAATGTACATCTTGTTTCAAAATTGCTAACCCTTCTAAGGATGTTTATAATATTAGAATCGAAGTGACATAATGCATTACATGGTCCAAGCACCTTGTTTTTGTTCTCATTTGCACTTTAGTACACAAATATGATGATATCACTTTTCTCCTCCCGGAACCCTAAGCACTGCAGAGCAGTGTTTTGGGACCTGTCTGCCCACTGTGCTACATGTAGTGAACCCTCTTTGAGCCAAGTTCACGCTTGTCTCTGCCCAGTGCAAATGTGTCCTTTCCTTTGGCACATTCACCCACATTTGCTAAGTCCCTGTCTTACTCCTATATTTTCATCACTGATGTACTTATTATGTCTCTCCTGAGACAGTGGGTAGATTCTCATCTTGCTGCCTGTATTTCCAGTCCAGCTCAGGAAGGGCCTGCTACAGGGTAAGTTCAACATCAACAAAGCAAATGAAGGAAGCTCAGGAACTGGAGCACTAAGAGTGAAATCTCAAGGATCAGCCAGTAGAAAAAATATTTAGGGACTGAGGTGTTGTTTCCCCCAAAACTATACTTCCCAAGTAGCTGTGTACTCTGCTTTTGCCTTTTATCACCAAAAACAACTGTCCTTGTTTGAACAGATTTTTTTTTTTTTTGGTGCTAAATGTCACACACACTTGCAGGACACTGGCTAAGGTTAGTTCACCAGTCAGTGTATTGTTTACTATCTGCTGTATACTCCACTAAGTAATATTGTAGAGAGTTGGGCTGGCTTTCTGTCCTGCCCGCAAGAGACTGCCCCAACATCATCACTCCATCCATGCTGTGCATCCTTTGCTGAGTGAGTCTGGTTCCTCCTGGGCTGTCTCTTGGCCCCCAGCCTGTTTCAACATTTGCAAGCAAAGCTAATAATTGTACCCCTTTGCTGTATCGCATGTCCTCTGCCTCAATATTTCTGCCTACAGATACTTTCCTGTTGGATTTAAATGAGTAAGCAGATGAACTGGAAGAATAAAGAGAGGATGAAGGTTTGAAATTTTGTCATATTTGTAATCCAATGATGAGCAAATAGCACGGTGGTCTGGAAAGGTATCAGAGGCTGGCTGTCAAAATGCAGCTCTGCAGCCTTCTGTGGTCCTGGGCACAGCAAGTATTGTTTCTTTTGCAGAGAGAATGGGGTCTGACCTAATCATGGAATTCCTATGAGTCATATGGAGATAGTGCAGTACATGTGAAGGGCCTGGTGTGTTAGGTGCTCTGAGACTATTTATTTCCATCCCTTAAAGCAGGGGTCCCCAACTCTTGTGCTGCAGACTGGTATTGGCCCAGGCCTGCTAGGAACTGGGTCACACAGCAGGAGATGAGCTTGAAGGTGATGCTCTCAAATCACCCTGAAACCATCACCCCTCCCTGGTCTGTGGAAAAATTGTCTTTCACAGAATAGGTCCCTGGTGTCAAAAAACCAGTTGGGGACTACTGCCCTACAGAAGATACTTGGGTAGCAGAAGCCATGAGTGCTTGGATTAGGACTTTCCCAGATGTCAGGAGACATTTAGTAGTACACTAAACTTACTTTCACTAAGTCCTTCCGACCTTATTTTTTCCTTAACTGAGATAACAATAACCTTCTATAACTTAAGTCTCTACTCACAAAACTGCAAAATCATCCTGGGAAATCTGTACTATAACTGTTACAGAACAGACCCAGGGGTGGGGGGAACAATATACTATTACCAAATGGACCCACCCTTGTGCTCTGGGGGTCCCCCACCCTGTACTAGGTTTGCCTTGCCCGCTGATAGGGAAAGACATCCCTCGATGCCAGAGATTGGTGAAAAGGAAAGGGATTATTTATTTAAAGAGTTATACAAACTTAAGAGTAGTGACTTAATGTCTTCATTGAGATCCCAAAGTCTTTTAGAATGCACAGTCCTTCCTTCCCCTTCTGCCCAGTCTAGCGTATCGTATCTCAGAAAAAGAAGTCCATGGTTCTTCTCTGCTCAAGCTGAGTGGTCCCCCCAAAACACCGAGTGGCTGCCACATCTGGGTTTAAATCCCAGCACCAATCTTCCTCTGCCACACCATTTCCAACTCCTCCCACCATTGGCCACAGCTGCCAGCATTCTCATATTTTTCCAGCTTTACTGGGATGCCATTGTAAGTCTGGGCAGGTGTGGCCCTGTGGTATGGAGCCAATCATCTCCAAGCTCTCACTCAGGCTCTGTAACCAGGGGAGTTGCCTCCCAGTTACATCATGAGTTGAAGTAACCCCCATCCCCCTGGCTCAAAGCATGGCCACAGCTGTTTAACATATCTGTGAAACCAGTTAAAGGTTATATATATGTTAAATAACCATTCTATAGGTAAGCTACAAAACTGTTGCTGTCCAAAACAACTCTCAATGGCCCCGCTCCATGTGTCCCATCTACCAGCTAAGACTTGTGGGGGTAAGGACGTCCTATATATATATATTTTTCTAATATTTCCTGGACACCAAGTTCTGGACCCCATTACAAATCCCTATTTGGGTCTCCCTCCCCCTTGGCTGCACGCTGTTACATAACTGCACCTACCTGCTAAAAGCATGTAGTTTCTTCATGCTATATTTCTAGAAGCTAGCAAGAATCTACTCCTAAGCTTTTGAACTGTCAGGTTTTGAACTATCAGGTTTTGACCTGTATGCTTCTTGGAGCAAGAATACAGCCTTTTTGTCTTGTTATTGTTGTTATTCACTAGACCTTCCATTGTAAGGAAGCTTAGACATTTATGACACTATGAATAATGACAAAGGACTATAACCTTGCCAGAGATGGCAACCTAATCAGCTCAGCATCTTGTCTCCTTTGGGTTCTCATAGAATGGGTCACCAAGTTCTTAAAAATCTGTTTTTCCCTTGTGGAACCTGCAGTTCCTATAATCACTCTTTGTTTGTTTGTTTTAATGCTATCTTTCTAAGCATGAGAGTTTTGTCCTGATTGCTCATGCTCAGCTTCCTCCCTAAATCCTCATCAGAAGATTCAGCAAAATGTTTAATCACTAGTCCATGAAACTTCACTTCTGGGGAAGCTTCATCAGCCTTCACTGTCCATGGCCTTGGGCTTTTGAAAAGGAGGTGAGAAAGAATATTGTTACTGAGTTGGCCAGGTGGTATAGCCAACACACCAGACCTCCATTGTCTCATGTATTCCTCATAACACTATGGGAAAGGTACAGCTGTTTTGCCCCTTTAAGGAACAGGAAAATGATGCTCAGAGAGTTACAGAGTCAGCTCAGCATTACAAGACAAGCTGGAGCTGGGCAGGATCCAGCCACCGTTAACTCAGACCCAGATATATATAGTTCTGGAGTGAGCGGGAAGGGGAAGATCAGGAGTCAAATTGTAAGCAGACTCAGACAGCACCCAACTTCACTTCACCAGTGAGGAACTGAAAACCCAGATTGATGACTCCGCAAAGATACACATTTCTGAGTGCAGTGCTAGGATGACAATACAAGAGTCCAGCCCCCAGCTCAGTGTTTACTATATTTAAACTCTTGTGTGCTCACTCTTGGGCTCTGTAAATTGGCTATGCTTAAGAGCTATGACATGAGTCTACTGCTTTTAATTTTTTCTGATCTTTGTCATAGTGACTCCAAAGTTCCACCTTTCCAGTTAGGGGAGAAGAGGCCTTAGAATCACAAGAAACACATCAAACAAGATGCTTTGTTTTGATGTAATTTAACATGAACAAAAAGCTCTACCACATCACAAAGTCCATTTTACAGAATATTTGTTTTCTTGTCTTGCACTTGTAGAAGTTGTTTTCTTTCCAAAGGAAACTCTAGGGTTAGTGAAGTGTAGAACAGATTAAATGTGTGGCAAAATAGTAGTGTCATTGGTAGCAATAACAATTAAATGGATTTGTTTATCTTAAAGGGATGGAGAATGGCAAGGAGGGTCAGTTTCTATTCAGCTAGTTAGAGAAGAGTCATATGGTGGAGACAACCCAGTTCCTCCCTGTATGTTCACCTTCATGCTCTTGTAGCTTCAGGAGACAAGAATATGTAAGAATTGCCATCTGTATGGCTGAGAGACCTTTCGTCATACTGGTTTCCAGTGGACACTACTTGACTACAACAATAACAGCTTCTGATTGGGGCTGTAGGGAGCAAAACATAAACAAACAAACAAAAAAAACCCCAAACACTCCAACTAGATCTCCCGTTCTTGTCAGTGGCCCGATATTTAGAGCTAGTAAATTCACTGGGCACTGGATAGAAGATGTGTTTATTATTTATGTTTTATATTATAAACATATATTTAGTTAGTTTGGTGTATTTTAAGAACCAAGACTTCTCCCTCCTTTCTTTCATGTGTTTCTCTTTCCATCTCTTCTTTCTCTTCTACACCCTTCCTTCCATGAACGTGTGTGGAGACTGCATGTTAGGCCTGAGGCTAACTTCTGGAGACACAGCGGTTCATGCGGCAGAGTTATGCTGCCTGTCTTTGGGGAGCTCACAATTTAGTGGAATCAAACAATGCAGTGACGTAGGCACTCAGCCTCATTTTGAACAACAAAACAGTTGACTCTTCCTTTGTTCTCTGATCCATTTATCTTTCATGTCAATACCATCTTTGTCACCATGATCATCATTATTAACATTGTAACTATTTGTAGATATTCTATTATTTGCCTGGTACCATGGTAGACATTTTATAGAGCTACCTTAATTTAATTCTTACAACAATCCAGCAAGATAGTTATTAGCTTGAGAAAACTGATACTTAGATTAACTCACCCAAAGTCAACAGCAAGCAAGCCCTCCCTGTCTGCCCTATTCCTATGACTTTACCCTAATCCTATGATTTTACCCTATTCCTATGACTTTACAAGATGTCTCTTCTCTGGGTCTCCCTAGTACCCAATGAAGTTTATCATTGTGCTTAGCATCACAAATTTTATATATATACACATATACACACACAAACACACACACACACGCATACACACTGTATGCTCCCAGGAAATATTTCTTATTTATCTCTGTATACTTAATGCCTAGCTCAATACATGGCAGAGGATTAAAAATCATTAAATAAGTAATTATTTACATAAGGCAAAGTCAGGATTTGAATCCTTTCCATTTTGTGACATTGTCCTTCATGTCAGGCTTTCTCTCCCTGGTGTCCCCTCTCCCTTTTAAGAACAAAAGTTCACTTTCCGCTCACTCTTACCTCTGTCCCATAAATGCTGAGTCCCTGCTGACAATCATTTTGCATTCGGGAAAATCCCTCATTGCCTTCAGATGTAGTCACAGCACAAATGTAAGCATTGAAACAAACTTTAGTTAAAACAAGTATTTACTACATTATGGACAGAGACTTAGGATTCCATTTGTTCTATGGCATTTTCATTTTAGTAGAATCTTTTGAAACCAGATCTGCAAATCATTGTTACTATTGACCATGCATGGAAATATCTCGCTTAAACAGAATCTTATGTTCAAATGGCATCTGTTCTGGAACTTTAGTCTGTCTACTCAGAGCTGCAGAAGGACACAAAGATAAGCGATGGTGGGAGCCTGACTCATCGACAGTCAAGAGGTTGTCTTTCCTGGAAAACTGGCAGTCCACAGGAGCCCAAAACCCAGGTGAAAGCAGCAGATGGAACTGGTGCTGGTATGAAGGCACGGCTGTCCCCTCTGTTTCTTTGCCAAGTTCTTTTTCTTTGCCAGGTTTGGAAATGTTCGCTTTGGAGGCAGAATAAAAGAGGAATGGACCTGGAGACTGGGGACACAGAGAGAAGGGGCTGTGTTGTATTCTGTCTGTGCATTTGGAAATTGTAACCTTGGTGAGTTTCAAGCATCTGAATCCAAAATCTCTATTTTCCCATCTGTAAAATAAGACTAACAGTGTTATAAAGACAAAATGAAAGACCACATGTAAAACATTAGCACCCTTCTGATCATGGGTGGGCAATCCCTCTTCGTGCCGCTTGAAAGGAGATAAAGAATGACACGTAGAGATGTTACGAACCACCCACCCCAGATACCCTTATTTGGTGTGAGGCTTGGGCATCTGTGCACCTTAAATATACCCCAGTGAAATCTGTGTGGGAAGCTATTACTTTGAGTGAAGCCAGGAGCCAGTTTTCTCAGTTGAGATGAAATTGTTTTGCTCTCAATCTAGAATTAAAATGGAGTATCAAGTTCAGTATATAGCAAGCAATATCACTCTGTTTATAAGAATTTTATAGTAATTATGTTTATTCTCTCTATATCCTTTCTATATCTATAACTTTGGCTTTAGGAGCTGTACTTTCTCCTTGAGGACACAAAGACAAAAATATTAGCTCAGAATGTCAATGGCAGCAACAGGATTGGAATCCAGAACATTTATCATCCACAGTAGCTGAGCACTACAGTCCTTACTCAAGCAGAATGTCCACTGACAATCAGAATAATTGACTGCACTAAAAACTCTGTCAAATCAGGCTCATAAATTATGTTTTAATAGAATATTATAAGGTGGCCATACTAAAAAGCAAAATCAATCTTATGATTTGTATTTAAGAACAAGCTGAAAATCTCACTTGAACATTTATGGAAATTATTAAAGTCTTCAACTTAGATTTCTAGGTTTCTAGGTACATAATAGGGAGATACTAATAAGAGATCTTGAAAAATTCCAGGAGTTTTTATTTAAATTAAAAAGTTAAAGTCTGCTTTTGTAACTGACCAGGAGGCTCTTCTCCCAACCTGCCAATTATATTCTGAACTCAACTGAGAGTTTAGTATTTTGTGCTTTGTTTTCAGAACTACTTTATGTAAAAAACATAAAACAAATTAGACAAACAACAGACCAGTTATCTAGACACTATCATCTGCTGGAAATTTTGTTTAAATGTAATTTTTTTTGCCTCTTCTTCTATCAAATAGATGAAAAGCATGCAATGTACAACATTGTACAAAAATTATTTGCTAAATGTTATAAAGAGGCTATGAGAATCCAAATAATAAATCTTTGCCTATAGCACAGTTATCTTTTATAGTTGCTTTGGTACCATTCTCTTCAGTTCCATGTAAAGGGATAAAGAATATAGTGCTTACCACTCTAGGTGCTCCAGCTCTAATTTTTGCCATGAAATATGGTAAACTATGTCATAATATAGTGGCATTTAATTGGAGTCATTTAACACATTGTAACTCACTGATGATTTTTGCATTCAGCTTGTTTCAAACAGCTGAGCTTGAAAAATGTGGGTACTTGTTCACCACTACACATCCATGGGCCTCCACAGCTGGCAGCCTCCTAAACCTGGTTTGCATATGTAGCTTGATGACTCTTCAGAAGAAAGATAGAATCACAGAACCAGTAGCAAAGAAAAATACCCAGCTAGGGAGAGAGTTAACTCAGCAATGAAAGTGGGGACCCCACAACAGATGCTGGGCAAAAGACCTCAGAACATGCCTGAAAGAAAGCAGGTAGTGAGCAAATGCAAAGTGGGCCCCAGGCCTTGGGTGAATGAAGTGGGCTGTGTTATGATTTTATCTTGAGTTCTTGGAGACTCTGTGTAGGATGAGGAATGGCAGGGGTATTTTTCACAGAGTGACCCCCCATTAGTCTCAAGCACAGGTATGAATTGCATAGTGAGGCCATAAGAAGGCTCAGACTGCCCAATTCTAGCTCCTTCCCTATCTGTTCCCATGGCAACTCCTTCACCTACTATCTGACATGAAATTCCCAGTGTCAAGGTTACTGTTCTATCATCTATAGGACAAGAAAGGCCATTGTTATCAAAAGGAAAATGTTACCAAAGATGGATAAGTTATCCATGAATTCTCTGTTTTAATACATTTCCACCTTTATCACAAAAACAAAACAAGTCCTCTTGACACATTAGCAAAAACAATTTAGAAATAGCTTACAAAAAAAGAAGATATGAGAAATACCACTAATTCCACCACCCAGATGTCAGCACTGTTGGCCCCATGACCAAGTCCTCTCAGCCATGTTCTTTGTGAGACTGTCCTTCAACGTATACATTAGGCATATATTATCATTCCCTTAGGATACAGCCCAATAGGGGATTTCACTGTCTCAGATCCTATCCATATTTTAAATCTTTTTTGATAAATATTACAAAATCACCATCTAGAAAACTATTTATTTTAAAATTGCATCAGAAGAACATGAGAGTGACCATTTTCTAACACATTTGCTTACAGGGAATGTTATATTTAACTTGCTAATTTGAAAGATGAAAGTCATTTCATAGTTGTTTCAATTCACATTATTTCAACATTCCCCTTCAATTTTCACCTCCACTTTCCGTTCCCAAAGAGCTGGTCTTCAGAAAGATTCACTGAACATCCCTCTTTCTCTCAAGCTCACTTTTCAGAAAGAATATTACTGTAGAATGAAGTTGAAATAAGAGCAAATAATTATAGAAAATTAAAATAGCATAAAATACTTATAGGTCTGAAAACTAAGCTGAAGATGTTAGGAATACTTAAGATCAGAAAAGAACTTTCCAAAAATCTGCATCCATCTCGCCTGGATTCTTTCCTTCAAATATCATACAATTGGTCAAAGTGAATTCATGTTGTTGGTCCATATTTCCCAAACTCTTAGAAGACTGCCCTCTCAATTATGATGTTTCTCTGTTTTCTGGGTGAAAATATTGAATGCTTGTTTTGATTAAGAATTTTTAAATATGGGTCTTGATAGTTACAAACATTAGTAAAACTTTTAAATCACACATGTTTCCATATTTATCAAATTGCCTCTGTTTAAGAAGAATAAATTTACATGGCATTTTGAAAAAAATTCCAGATACATGTGTTGAATGAAATCCCACAAATTTCATGCTGTGGAGAAAAAGGCCATGAGTCAATATCAGAATATATGGTTTGCCAGGTAAGAGAGAGCTGTACTTGTAAGGCATATTCTTTGTGGTCAAAATAAACACTGATCTTACATAGAGTTTGGGGAGGGTAGAGTCCAGTGATTGGTGAACTTTCACTAATGAGAGTGTTTAGGGATTGGTTGACCTCTGTGTGAAAGTGAGGCAGCAAGAGTGAGAGTCTTGCTGACTGGTCAACTTTCAGATACTTAGGGCTTTCACTAACTGGCTGGCTTCAGATGTATGAGACTCTCACTGACTGGTTGACTTTCAGATGTTTGGGGCTGTTCATGAAGTGGACAACTTTCATAAGCCTAAGGGAGGAATTGTCATTTTTCTAATGAGTTCTGATGAGTGTTCATGGCTTCCAACAACCACCAAAGAATAATTGGTCCTTTCCTTTCTTGAATTTGGACAGGGATATTTTATTCTCACTTGGTTGCCTTATCTTTAATATTCAAGCATTTTTCACTATGCAGTTCAGTAAAAATGGACAAACTAGAGACCCAAGAATGACCAGAGTTTAAAGTTCTGTTATTTGAGCTTCAACTACCTCTAGAGTATTTTGTAATAACTTTCAGATTAATGTCTTAGAATAGCATGAGAGAGTGAAACAATTACATATTTCTTTGGAATTCTATGTTGACCTTTATTTCCTTACAGTGGGGAGAAACTGAAGCCTGGAGAGGCACCGTCACTTTCTTAAAAGGTGTATCTGCCTGGTTTCTTATCCACCTCTTGACAACGTATATTAACTAGGCACCAGATTTTTCTGACATCATTTGATGGGAATCTGTTCAGTAAATAGGAGGAAAAACTAAAGCAATAATTTATTCATTAAGAGTAGTTATACATATTATTTAATGAAATACAAACTAAATAGAAAATGCACGATTAACATAATATTGCATATTCTTTTATCTTCTCTATACAAAATGTCTCATGTTTTGTTCTTATTTTCTAAAAGAACAGGGAAGTATAGAAGAGAGGAAGAAAGGAATTTGGAAAGAAATTTGGAGAAAGAAGATGAGGCCAAGGAAAGAACTGGAATGAGAGAAAAAGGGGAATGTGGCCAGCAGCCAAAATGGTCTATAAAAAAATAAAATATTGATATGATCATAAAGCCATATGTTTATGTTTCCATAGGGATACAGGTCAATTACAGGTAAAGGTAGTGGTGTTTGGCATTGGATAATTTTAAACAAAAGTTGATGGTTTTAGGACTTCATCTGAGGAGGCTCACATGCTCCTGCAGCCAGCAACAAAGAAAACAGTAGAAGGACCTAGTGGCAGTTTTCCATTGGAAACACAGGTCATATCTCTTCACTACTCCCCATCCTCACCATTGTCTCTCTCCTAGTCCATGTCTGTAGCCTCCACATAGGTCTCTATGTTTTCATTCTTGCCATCTTCTACATAGCAACCGGTTATCTTTTAAAAATATACCTCTGATTATTTTACTCTCTTCCAAAGGCTTCCCGTCACTCTTGGCATAAAATTCAAAATCTTTAAAATGCTTGATAAGTAAGTGGATATATAATTTATCATCCAAATTGAGGCCCTTTGAGAAAGGCAGATCTTACTGATGATGCCAACAGGCAAACTAGGCAGGTCCAAGGCCAACCGAGGCATTTGGCTGCCCTACCTCTAGGGCCTTTCTTTATCTTGCCTACCTTTTAACTTTTGCATTTTCTTCTCCCCTTCATTCACCATGCCACAGCAACACTGGCCTTCTTTCTGTTCCTCAAACACCCAATTCTTTCTCACTGAAAAGCATTAGCATATTTTGTTCTCTCTGTTTGGGACACTCATGTTCCTCCTGGCCAACATCTACTCATTCTTCAGTCTCAGCCCCTGATCCACAGACCAAACTCCCTTGACCGTCCAATCTAACTCAGGTGCCCTTGTTATACTCTCTCACAGAGCCCTTTCTTTTTTATTCATATTCGTTTTGCAATTGGTACTTTTGTATTTATTTTTGCAGTTGTTTGTTTAATGTACATCTTCCTCTTTAGATTGTGTTCCCAAAGCCACTTACTATACCTTTGTAATCAAAATTTGAGCAGCATGCAAGTTACCTAGTAAGCACTAAAGACATAGAAATATTTGTTAAATGATTTTTTAAATAAATATGTGGATGGATGCTTAAGAAGGTGGTTATCAACATGGTTAGGATGAGGCCAACACAAATATTTTAAATTAGACTATCGCTGGATATATTAAAAGCCTTCAGAAATTCCCGAATAATATGTATGAATTAGCTGATGCTCAGTTATCCTACAGTAAAAAAATCCTTAGACTCTCACCAGCTGATGATAATTATTTCATGCTCACATGACATGCCTATTATAAGTCAGTTAAATATCTTCTTCATCTGGGACCAAGGCTATTATGACTGTCTTATTTTAACAATACTTGTCTCTTGGCAGAAGCAAATGAGAGCGTGGCAGAGCCATGAGATGACTTTTAAAGCTTCTTCTCAGAAGGAACACACTTCATTTCTGCTTCTATTTCATTGTTCAAAGCAAGAAACATGATGTCACTGGGGCAGAGATGCTTAATTCTCAGATAGGAAGACATCCATAAAAGGGAGATACAGGTGTTACAGAACAGAGGGGGGGGCCTGAATCATATAAGACCCCCCCTTTTTTCTCCAGGGGTTCCTCCCCACCAACTGGGTTCATTTTGCCCACCGCCTGAGGAAAGATGTCTCTTAATACCAGAGATCAGTGAAAAGGAAAGGAATTTATCAGTTATTTGAAATAACACAAACTGAAGTTCCCCACAAATGCACACAGTCTTCCCAGCACCCTCCACTTGGCAAAAGGGAGCATTTCCAAAGCCTCGTGGTCCTGACTCTCACCCAAGCCTCATGGTCCCAGCCAAGACAACAAAGCCGAGTGGTCCTAAACAGTCACGTGGTCCCAAAAAGAGAGACACCCAATGGCTGCTGTGCCTCTGTTTAAATCCCTGTGCCAATCTTCCTCTGCAGGCCCATTTCCGGCTCCTCTCACAATTGGCCACAGCTGCCAGCATTCTGGGCAGGTGTGGCCCTATGGTGTGGAGCCAATTATCTCCAAGCTGTTCTGGACCCTATTACAAATCCTTATTTGGGGCTTCCCTCTTGGCTGCACCCTGTTACACAGGGAGAAGAATCACTATTTTGAAATACAGTATCTATTAGAACTACATAATATATACGTGTCTAATAATTGTGGTAGGAAACTAAAGGGAGTTTTCTTGCTTGCATATTTTGTTAAGGTCTGGTAAATCAACACAGAATGTGATGCCTCTAGTTTTGCTCTTGGGGAAACCAGGATCCTACGGGATGAGGCAGCACCCACACTGAGAGAGTGAGCCCCTGACTAGTCTGCCATCGCGTTGATCTTCTGTGGGGTCTTATTTCCTTCTTACACGTGCCCAGCCCTTTGATTCATATTCTGATGCTTCGTGATATCCAACTTCTTTTCCCTTGTAGAAGTTCTCTTAATATTAAAGTCAGGCTTCTCTGTGGAAGAGAGAAATGAATGCAAATGGGAAGAAAGCTCAGCCTTCTGTTTCCAGGAGAGAAGGTCTGTGTTCAATAACTTCCACAGACCATTAATATCTCATTTCTTAGAAGAAAATTGAAGTGTTCAACTAGGGGGTCGCAGTGACTCCCCTGACTCCTGCTTCCATCCAGTTCTGGTGAAACAAGACTCTAATAAAGAATTAAATTCATGCCTACTGGGTAAACCTCATCTTTTCCTCATTTTTGAGTGAAATGGACAGAAATCCTGAAGAGTTAAGAAGCAGGTGAGACCACAAAACCTTATATAATAAGTTGATTAACATCTGCTTTGTCAGAAGGGCATCTGAACATTGTAGACACAATCTGAACTCTGGAGATGGGATGATATTTGAGGGAGGAAGTGTGTGTCTAGGAATGGAGTGGAACGTGGCTGAGACAAAGCTTGAGGTGGACTGAGAAGCCTCTTTAAAATGCCAATGAGCAGCAAATGTGCAAAATAAAGGTTTTGTTTCTCTTCTGGCAGGTGAGGCTCTGACCCTATAACCTTCATACATATTTAAAAGCAGTTGACTTCAATTGACTCCAAATAACTTCGACCCCATTTAAATCACCTCTATTTTTTCAAAACCATAAAGCCAGAGTTAAAACTAAAAGAACATAAGTGATAGCGAAATGGGCTGAAAGGCAATAATTGTATAATAACAATCCGACAAACAGTGCAAGTCCCTACCTATGATCACCCAGGGAAATCTTGGAGGAGGAGAAGGCCTATCAGTCTCCTGGATATGCCTGGGCTGTGCCATCTACGGCTTATGAAACAGTGAACTATTTCTGAAGCTCTAGAGAAAGATGGTCAAACATGGCTTTATTTTATTAAATTTTCTGTTTACAGTTTTATCTGTGGAGTGTTTACTCTCAGAGAAATCAGTTACATTTTCAAGGAAAGCTCACAGGAGGATGACTATTGCTGAGACCACTGACACCCACCAGTGAACTGTGGTGTCAGATGCTACAGAATGTCAGCCGTGTAGTCTGGTCGTTACCATCAGCAAGTCACTAAGACAAAAGAGGTTAAAGCCAGTAGTCACCTCATTTCAAATGTCTTCAATGAGACCACTGCTTTGCTGAATCCCTTGGTACAAACTAGCTAAATGATGAAAACTAAGAAAAAACTAGAAAACTAGTTAGGTTCAAGAGCTAAAGAAATCAAACAAAGCAGTTACAGACAGATGCCAGGCTGACCAATGTACTGGCTTTAAGAAGTTAGCTTCACCGTAATGTCTTCGCAGGCCCTTTAGGACTCAAATGACTTTCATTTGTGTAAAGCAACCTGGAGCTTCAGACATCACATGATCTCGCCCTGCTACTTGCTCGATTCTGTTGGTTTGGTAGAAACTCCCCATATGATTGCTAAAGTTTAGGGGTGTGCATTATGACCATTTAAGGCTGGACCAGTTCACAGGATTCTCACAGATGGAAGAATACTCACGGAGCTGTTGGGATGTCTGACATGCCTTTATTTATGGGTGGTCTATCCACGCACACCCAAAGCCACGTGTCCCCCCTTGCATGTCACTTCATGTCACTGTGTGTCCCTGCAAGTCACCTGTCCCCTTGCATGTTGCCTGTCCCCCAGTGGGAAGTTGCTAACTCCTTATATACTAAATGCCCGCAAAGCTAGCAGGAAGCCAGGATACATTGTGTAACACAGTAAGATTCTGTGAATGCAGACACACTCAAGGCTATGGGACAGTTTATCAGGCCCGTTCTCAAGGCTATAGGAACACAACTTATAGGGCCCAGTCTTGAGGTCATGGGAAACTTCTTCTCTTATTGCCCAGATATCTGGGTGAGGAAGCCAGGCTGACTCCGTTTACCCTATAGGCTGAAACTAGTTTTTGAAAGTCAAGATATTTACTTGGATTTTAACATGTTATTTGCTTAAATATAGTAACGTAGTTACTTGTAACTACTGTAAGATATAAATCTTTTTCTCAACTGCTCTTTTTTCTAAAACTCCTGAATCTAGCTATCATATCTTTAGTTTTTACCTATGCCATAATTGTTTCCAGTTTTTAGAAAATTCCATCAGCATTATGGCCAGAGAAACTTTGCAAAACATGTGCTGTCCTCCATCCCCCACACTCGCTACCATTGTGGACAGGAAAGTGTGGCCACAATAACATCATTCTATTTTTTGTATCATTTTATAGTTCATATTTCATCTGTATTTTAGAATTCTGGGTACATGATATGTCTATCTGTCACCAGGGAGGTATTACTCTGCAGTGGTTTATAGCAAGAGCTAGCCAATTTTTTCTGTGAAGAAAATATTTTAGTCAGTGCAAGCCATATGGGCAACTTCTCAACTTCGCCGTTGTGCTGTGAAAACAGTCATAGACGTGTAATCAAACGTGCATGTCTATATTTCAATAAAACTTTATTTGCAGAAGCAGGTAGCTGACCAGATCTGGCAGATTTGGCCTATGGTGACCCTTGGTGCAGAGCATGAATTTACTGGCTCTATGACCTTGGCAAATCACTAGCCCCTCTGTGCCTTATTCTTCTCATCTTCGTGGGAACAGTAATAACAGTTTGTTTAGCTTTGTGAGAGACCCTGGACAGACGGACCAGTTAAGCTGTGTCCAGATTCCTAACCCAGAGAAACTGCAAGGTAATACATGTGTTTTATTTTTAAGCTATTAAATTTCTGGTAATATTGTTATATAGAAATAGATAACACAATATTAAACTAATATGGATTATAACAGCAGTTATTGAACATAAATAATACTGTTTTCTTATCAGTGACTAGTTTGCCAACCATCAATAGTATTTAAGAATTTAACTTTAAGGCATCATGCTGGTCACCTTTGTTCATTGACAACTCTATGACAATTCATAATCCACAAAAGCACTTACCTAATTCACCCTTCTTAGAAATTCAGTTCTCAAGTAGAATTCTTAATCTAGAGATAGTGTTAGAGAGTGAACAAATTCAAATTGTGAAATAAAAAAACACAACTAAGAAACCTTAAGATTGAAATATCACAACTGTTCTGTGTTTGGAAGGTTTATGACACAGAAGGAAGGGTTAGTCTTGGTTTGAAAAGCAGTCAAATGGTAGCTGGGGTTGACGGGAGCCCATGCTATTGCTCCAACTTCACTTAAACACGGCCTTAAGCAGAGCTGCGGTCCACAGTTGGTTTGTCAGGGGACTTCTAGAATAACAATAATTCTCAGAATTAGAATCCTTGGCCTAACAGCTTTCTGTATACTAACTTCCTAAGCATCTAACTTCTACTGTGCAGTACTTAAGCACAGAGGGAAATAGATCCTGGGAAACTAAGATCTAATAATCAGTCATACTCTATTTTTCTTATAAAGAGAATTAGCTTGTGTAGTTAAAGTTTGAATGGACCAAATCACTTTCTCCTGTGCTAGGGTAGTGTAAATGTGCCTTGCTAGTCCAGAGATAAATCTATCAGAGTCAGATTTCTCATACTTGAAACTGGTTTCCCTCACCTTCATAACCCAAGAAATGACAGGGCCATGTTTAAATGAAATGGGATAAATGGTATAGATTCAGGATGTGGGGTGATTCATTACAATGTATGTTTACCAGCATATTGGGAATGGGCCACAATGGAGCTGGTGAGATAACATGAAACCCTGACCCTGTCACATATCACTGGAGATAAAGAGTTGGGCCCATCTCTCAGACAATTGACTGATTTTATGAGGAAGCCTGGCATTTTCAAACCCAGGACAATGAAACCCTACTGGATGGTCTGAACAGTGCAATGGGGATGAAGCATGGGGTTTTCTCTTCTCCCCACTGAGAACCTTGGATGACACCCTCATAAGAAAAGGGGGAATAGAGGTTATGATAAAAGAATAACCCAAAATCAACTCAAGGCTTTGGGGAAGTTTCAATATTGAAACTTCCTCCTGCTGATACACAGCAGGCAGAGACCTAAGCACTTAGGAGAGTGACTTCCCATGTAGTCAAAGGTCACAGAATAAAGTTTCCACCCAAGCATTCCTATGAAGTCATTTCAGGGGGAAAGGTGGGCAGCGATTATGATACTGGTTAATTGATTAAAAGCTTCAAATCTTCAGAAAATACCTAAATTTTTGTGTCTTGGACTCATTAATTTGTTTAGTATCTCGTTGGTATACTGTTTCTTCCTCTGTAAGAATCACTTACAGTAATAGTCCATAGAGTTATCACATTTAGACAATTAAAACTCATTCTATCTACCTCTGACAACATGGAAATTGCAAATGAATGCTGTGGTGCCATTTTGAATAAACTTGGAAGCTTGTCGCGCTCATATTCATTGTTTGCTGCGTTAGTTTCCTGGTTCATTCCAGATTCAGCAGAATTCCAAGGCTCGTAACACTGGGGTGATGCTGAGTGGGGTCTAGTGACTTCTGCAACTGTCTTACCTCTGGTGTCTTTGTATGAACCAGACTGGAAAGGTCCCTTCTCCGACAACTCTGCTGTACCCAGAATCGGATCATCAGATCCAGCTGGGCACCCAGCCTCCTCGTAACAAAAAGAAATCACACTGGCCGTTCGGTCAAGGATTATCTGCTGATGTTAATCTAATTATTTTCCTACACACCACCCTGTTTTTGAAAGAATGTGTTGCTCTCCATGCAGGGTGGAGGTTAGCCTCACTACATTGTCAGATTAGAGGTGAATCTGCAGAAAATTTATTGTGTGTGTATATGAGAGAACACAGTTGTAAATTCTGGTCTTTATGCATGCTATTGGCTGTACATTTTTTTTAACAGAGTAATTACCTTAAACCAGTTCCTGGAACCATAGGACAATAAAGTGCTTTTAATTTAACACATTGGCTTTACTGCTCTCATAACCAATCCCAAAGGTTGAGAGTTGTGATGTGTTATTGCCACAAGAAGTCCTCTGCTCAAGCCAGTCACTACTCTGGGATATAGGACATTTGTTTCAATGCTTGGTTACCTCTGATCAACAGGAAACTACCCTAAGCTACCCAATGGGCTGCCTCTCTTCTCAACACCTCCCTGCTTCCCCGGGATACACTTTCCTCCTTATCTCTCACCTGGAAGCCTGAGTGAAATAACTGTCTTCCACAAATAATCTAATGAAACAAGTGCAATTAAAATGGGAATTTTAACTGAACTCCACACCCCAATTAACAACAGCTCAAGAGTAAGAGTGAGCAGAGTGTGAGCTGGTTAGGGAAGCATACTCAACATGCTGGCAATTCCACACCACTTAGCTTCTGTCCACTAGCGATTCCAAGAAGCCATCACACCAACCTGCCAGCTGTCCTGCTGTAATTAGAAGAGGGTTCTACTCCTGGTTCAAATTGGGAAAGTAAGTAAGACTGATATTTTCTCCTAGAACCCTGAATTCTGTTTAAACGAAAGACATTTTCTTTCTTTCTTTCCTATAACAATGTAATAACCTCCTTTAACTCTTCCCTTTCTGCAAAGTTCTGAGATCAGAAGTTGTCAGCTGCCCTTGATGCTGAGACTTTTTCACTCTGCTATTTCCTGGTCTGTGCCCAAGTGGACTGGGTGGGTGTCCAAAGGCATGAGTTCCAGACTCGGGTTAACTAGAGATTGCTCATGGTATGTTGTAGTGAGTAACATGTGTTGAACACTCCCTGACCCCTATAAGCAGGGGAAAGAAAAAAATAGATACTCCATTTACTTCATCCTTCCAAGATCTTCCTCCTTTCAGAGAGATGTCTTGGGTGAAGCTAGAGTGATTTAGGGCCCCACATTAGCATCTCTTGCCTATAGCATAATGGCTTTGGAAGACCCCTTCCTGCCCTGCAGAGCACCCTCCGCCCTTTCACACTGACCGGGTACATGTCCTGCAGGAGGCCTTCTCTGACCTTTCAGGCTGGAATGGGTTCCTGCCTGTTCTCCCATAAGACTGTTTTTGTGTTATCATTGTATTATCATGCTCCGTTCCTGGCCCTGTCACCTCCAATTGACTGGAAGCTCCTGGAAGCAAGGATCACCCATGTCATTCCTTTTTGTATTCTAGTGCCTGGCACAGAGCCTGGCACACAGTAGATACTCAAGATATATTTTTGAATGGATTACTAAATACATGTCAGGAAAGATTATATCAAAAGCAAACTGTTCATCTGGTGAAAGTAAAAGTTAGAGAATAAAATTGCCCCTGAATCACCACTGACGTGCACAGACCCTGGAGTTCCATTTCCTAAGAAGGGAAGCAGGCACATTTCTCTCATGGTTGCTTGGGGACCAAACCTGTGCAGTCCCTGCATGCACTATGGTTGTGGGCAGAAGCAAAAGCTGCCAAGACTGATGCCAGGCTGGCTCCTACACTGAGGCAAATTTTGATTTACTTCCAGTCCAGTATGCTAGGATTTCCAGTTTCCTGTGATCCATCCTCAATTTCCCACCCATTACATGGAGACAATAATAATACTGCCACCCTTTACCACTGATGAATTATGGGAATGAGTGAGGTTGCAGGAAAATAAAAGGATTTTTATGTCCTTGAATGTTCTGTAAAGAACAAAGACACTTAATTATTGTTCTCAATTTTACTATTACTCTCCCTCCCATATTCTGGGCAACTGGTATCTCCATGCCTATATGCCTTTCCTCTGAGCTAAGGCACATGCTTAGTGTCTTCACACCCAGGTCAGGCAAGTTCCCCAGACTAAGCAAGCCCACAGACAAAAAGCTGCACAGAGACATTCCAATTTGTAGGAAGGCTGCCTCCAGCTGGGAACAAACCCTTCATACAGGCCCAGGACGCTGAACGAAAGGCAGCTGACAGAAGTGAACTTAGAAAGACTTCAACATATGAATTTTAAGGGCAAATGGTTCAACCCATAGTAGTCCCCGAGTTTCATGTTGGAGCTTTCCACGAAGGTCTGGTATATGACATAAGAGGTTGTCCTCCTATACATAAGAGCAAGTCACTGAAAAGCTGAGTTGGAAGCCCCTTATGGTTGGGCTGGATGGTGGTGGGTTTCTCTGTAAGGAGTTCCACCTGTGTCATGTATTGCCATGTTAGCATCTATAAGTGTTTTCTTGTATGCTGATCAAATCAACAACAACTTTCCATCTTCTACCTGGAAGGTAGAAACCTGGACACCAGTATTCTGGGAGCTAATTATGAGAAGAAGTTACCAGCATGCAATATAAGAGCCAATATTCAGTTCCTTATTTTCCATATACTTTCCCACCCTCACTGTGTCTGCTGTTCTCCAGTCCCAAGATTCCTGTTTTTCCATCTCCAAGAACAAATACCCAGTCTTTTGATGGATGGCAATGAGGACCAGCTGTCTGACTCTTCAGAGCAGAGGAGGAATTTGGAGTTCTACTACTTAACACATTTCAAGCCGATCTTTCTTTAATCGGCCCCACTATTACCTTACTTACCTTGTGCCACCAATTCTTCTGTGGTGCAACCAAATGGTGTAATGGCTTTCCTTCCCCCTCTATAGAAGGAATTCTATTTCCTTAGCTCCTCCACGTCAGGTATAGTAAGCCATTTTCTTTTCTGCTTCTAAAAATATTTTGATCTTTTCTCTTTTCCCATTTCCATTGTCCTTGTACATTTATGCCATTAAAAAAATTTCTTACTACCTCAGTGTGCTTTTAGTGGAATTTTAGTAGAGAAGCACAGGGAAACACATGTATTCAATTTACCATGGTTTACAGAAACTCCTTGAATTCCCTTTGTGCTTAGCATAACCAGAGTTGGTTTCAGGGGCAGATAACCAAGAACCCTGGCTGGTAAAGGAGGACAAATGGAGATAAATAGAGGGGCTTGGAATGAGCCAGAGCCAGTGTTCCCTCTCCATGCATATACATTTCAGTCAACTTTTAGCCAAAGCAGTTGCCAATGCCCGTAGAAGAAAGCTGCTCCTTTTCTCTATGTCTTCACTTACGTTTCTGTGTCTGGACTAATCCCACTGTTTTCTCTTACCCTAAAAACTTCCAGGTAAACATTCACCTTTCAAGAGTCAGTTCAAGACTTGCTGACTCCATAAAAGCCCATTCTAATTTCTTCAGGCAGAATCAACCCTTCTATAATCGACCCCACCTCCATATACACACACACACCCCATGCATAATGTATTTGATTATACTTGTCCATTTAGGTATGTCACCCTCTTGACTCTAGGCCCTTCCTAGTGGACTCTGTGTTTTATTTGTCTTCATATTTTCAGTGCCTGAAACATAAAAGTTTTCATGAAACAATGAATCCATGAGAAGGAGATATGTGGTCAATCTGGAAAAATTCAGCCATGGTTAATATAATGAGAATGGTTTGCATGACGTCAATGTAACCTAGCAGCCAAGAAGAGGACTGGAATGCACATGTGTGAACCTTCAATGTGCTAGTCAGTGGGGGCAGTAGACACCCTTGAGTGAGCGTGTGTACTGTGTGGCCATTGCATTCAAAATGACTGAGTGAGTAGAGCAATGAATCCGCACCAAATTTTGCATTAAATTTATTCCTCTGCAAAAACTATTCAGGTGATTCAAAAGGCTATAGCTATGGGCAATTGAGATTTACAGCTTCATTGCAGCAACACACCCACTCATGTGTCATGTCTTGTGTAGTGTCTTCTGGCAAAACATCAAATCACCCAGGTAACTCAGCCCCTTTACAGACCAGGTTTGGCACCCTACAACTTCCAGCTTTTCCTAAAACTAAAATTGCCTTTGAAAGGGAAGATATTTCAGACCATCAATGAAATTCAGGAAAATATGACTGGGCAGCTGATAGAAACTGGGAGAACTGTGTGAGGTCCGAAGGTGCCCGTAGAAGAAAGCTGAAGGGGACTGAGGCATCATTGTCATGTGTGCAACGTTTCTTGTAGCTTCCCCAATAAATGTCTATTTCATAGTACATGGCTGGGTATTTTCTGGACAGACCTGTATCCCAGAGTAACAGGTCCTAGTATGCTTTCTGCATTTCATATCGGGAATGCCACATGAATAGCAGCATGACTGTGTGCAATGTTATACTTCCTGGACAGATGCAGAATAATGTTTTCTACTTAGTGTGACTGATCCTTGAAAGTTATTGAGCTGCCTCAGTTTCTCCAAACTGATCTCTCTCCAGAAGGTTAACAGAAGAACAGGTCAAAAGAGCGCACCATTTTCTGCCAGCTTCTCCCTGGCTATGCAGACACACAAGAACAGCCCTGGTTCAACTGGAAAACAGCCTTGAGCTCATGGAGGTCATGTGACAGTATAAATTTTGGCATCATTTTCAGAAGAGAAATAATGGTCACGTCCATTAGAGAGTGCTTTGGATGCTGATAAATTTTATTGGACCAATTTTGGTCCTTTCCCTGGGTCCCAGATCTTGTAGGACTGGGGCAGGTGTAGTCCTCATAAGCCCAGCCTGGGTGAACAAGGTATATGCTTGTCAGCATGCTAAGAGCTGAGGGGGAGAAACTGCCAACACACTCAGATGGCCTCCATCTGCCAGAAACTTCTAATGACAATGGTAAGTTCATGTCAAGTTCTAGTAGTGATCAATTTGGAATGTCACTCACATATCATTTATTCACCCCAAATATAGTGAGCCCAGTATTCACTGTTCAAATTGTGAAACACTAGAAGATAAAATAATTAAAATTCCTCATAATTAGTAAGTACCAAACATTCTACTTAATGTTTTTTATGTGATGCTATCGTTTCATAGTTAGCACCTGGGGGCAGGAAATGAGGAGAAAATGAGACTTAAAGTAGGTAAGTAACTAAACTCAGGGCATATGGGTAGGGAAGAAGTCCCATGCTAGGCAGCCTCCACTGCCTGCTGCAGACGTGGGGGTAGTCCTCTCCCTTCTGAAGCTCTTCCCCAGCACTTTCTGAGTCATGGTTATCCCCTTGCTTTCTCCTCCTCTCAAGAAGATTCGATTGAGAGAAGAAAATTATACTCTTGGGGCCAGAGAATTAAAAACAAAAGCCCAGAAGAAGCTCAGTCATTAAAGTATTAAGTTTCACATGGATTTGATCCCTATGCTAATACAACTATTCAGGACTCACTAAACTCCCCACACTGCCTCTCTCTTTGTCTGAAAGCCTCACCATACCCAGTGGACTTGTCATTCAGTGGTCACCAGTTTGAAAAATAGTAGAGAAGAGCTTTAAAAAAGTCCTGACACTCAGAGATTTGTCAGCGGGTTGTAACTTTTAAGGCTAGCAAAGGGGAATTCTCAGGATTATGTTTTTCCTTTTTTTCACTTTCAGGAGTGGAGACGTATATCTTGAGAATTGATTTGTCACTGCCTGGTTTTAACTTTCTGACTGGAAAATACTGATGATAATATTCCATCCCCCACCCCAACCCCTTTTTTTGAGTCAAGTCAGAAAGCAGTAAGTGGTAGGGGTAGGTCATCCTGTAGAGAAAGCACCAGTCTCCAGGGACCTTCTGTCTTCCGTGTGCTGCTTGGAGTAATTTACAGAGATTGTCTTGCGTTTGTAACTGACCTCACTGTTTGCCTTCATAAAGCCACGTTTACAGGGGGTTGTGAATGAGGACGATGGCTTTGCATGTTAGTTTAGGGCAGATTAACAATGAACAATGGTTTGGGGATAAAATATAACATCAATACTTTAAAAAAAAGTGGGTTTCAGGTTAGATCTGCCATGAAATTGTGCAGATATGCAGTCTCTTTGCTTACATAAGGAAGGACTATATTACTCTGCAGTTTAGTCGTGGTGAAAAAAAAAAGAAAAAAGAAAGAAAGAAAGGAAAATAAATAGAATAAAGCTTGAAATAGCACCTAAGCCACTCCTGGCATAGTTCTTGAACAATTAACCATTCTCCTGAGCACCTAACCAAACAAAATAAAAATAGTAGTGATAAAAATGGCATTTTCTATAGAGGTCAAAAAACATCAGTGTACTTGAAACTACTTAAAACAGAAAAGCCTTTTTCCTGGCCATCTGTAAGCCCCTCTCCATTTAGCTTGGTTTGAGAAAAGATGAGCCTGCCGCAAAACTGTCTAACCTGTATTTGGGAATTCATGACATCCAACGTGGAAAACAGGTTCACTCGCACTCACATCTGGAGGGAAAACCACGGAACTAACGACAGGAGAGAAAATTTGGTGTCACAGTGTCAAATGTCAGTATTTGCATCTGGTTTTCTTAAAAGAAAAGTTTCTGTTTACTCTCAGAAAATGAATTTAAAATAGCTAACATTTTTATTGTGCTTTATATTTTTAAAGATTTAATCAATGAGTAAAATGTGGCTGAGGCTATTCCAAAGCTACACAGTTAGCTACTTAGTGGCTGAGCCAGGAACAGTCTTCTACTTCCCAACCTACATCTGTTTTCATTTGCTACCCAAATTAGGCTAACTCTTTTCTTATTTTCAAGTATTTTTTTTAGTGATTACCTGCCATCTTTCCCATATTTTTGAATGATAGCATCACAGCCTAACCTTTTCTGGGGATCTTAAAATTGCAATGTTGAAATACTCCAATATTTTATTATTTGACTGAAGAATATTGCTACTAAACTCTCTGTTCTTTACGTTTTATCTAACCCTATGTGCAGAGGGACGTCATTTGTGCCTCCACTCTGATTTTCTCCAGGACAATCTAGACAACCTTGGACACGCCCAGGAAGGCAGGATTGCAAGACAGAGAAGTGAGACCAACATAGTGTCTTTTATATCTAGCGTATTGTAGGAAGTCAAGAAACATTCAGTAATTACGAATAGGAGGGAAGGAATGCAATCGAAAGTTGAGCAGGACTTTGTGTAACACTGGCGACTCTTACAGTCTTGCTAGGGAGACGGACGTACCCCTCCTTCACTCTGTTCAGACTGGACCAGTGCTTCTCAACCTTTGCTTCATATTCACGGGATGAGGCCCAAAGGGAGGTAAAGCGTATAAAAAACCACCAGTAGCCAGTGCTTATGCTAGGCCAATGAAAGCAGAATCTCTGGGTAGGACCTGGTGGGTGTTTTCAAAAGGCTCCCAACTGGTCCTAATGTTTAACCAAGACTGGAGAGCACCAATGTGTACATCACTGTGTCTGTTACAAGGGACAGAGAACGGAGGTATCAGCACAGCCATGAGAGTCATGGGTCTTTGTGAAAAGATGTGTTCTTGGAGAAAGTCTGTAATTAACACTGGTGACAATGCCAAGAGATGGGCATTGCTCAGGAGAGCCAAGGAGGAGCAGGGAGTCACCTAGGATCATGGGTAAGAAGCATAACCTTAGGTCTGAAGGCCACACTTGGGATGTCCAGGAGGCCACTACTGACCCCAGGAAGGAACAGAGTGCAAATTCAGTTTGACACGAGAGTCAGGAATGTGATGGTAGCTACCTGCAGGCAGCTGGATCTGGCTTCTCAGAGTCCAGCACAGACACAGCACTTTCTGCCTGAAGGTGAAAATAAAGTCATGCTCTGTTTGAAAGTCAGGCTCCATTCCTCTGAGACTCAAGGCCTCCTCTGTGAAATAAAGCGATTACCTCAGAATAGCAGTTTCAAACCACGCTTCTGCAGCAACAGGCAGTGCTTCTCAAATGTTATAAATAGGAGGCTCAGGAGGCTGAGGCGTTTAGTAAAATGAAGATTCCCAGGCCCACCCTGAGACTCTGACTCAGTGGGTCATGGGTGGGGTACAGAAGGCAGAACTGTGAGTAACCTGTAAGAACTATAGGACTCCTGAGAAGTGCTGCTGAGGGACACCCCTGGGTGCCTTAGGATTGCTGTGTGGGTACACAAAGAGGCAGCAGGCTGGGTCTGGGGTCCTGATGCCACTACAAAAAACAGAAGGCCACCCTTTGGCAGGTTCCTATATTGGGCTCTCTGCCAGACTTGCTTTGAAGAAAAGGTTTCATTAAGAATAGCAAAAAGAAGTTGGGAACCATTATAGTAGGTGTTCTCAAGATCTACACCATATCCAACATCCTATGAACCTCTGTGGAGAAGATTCCCAAGTGATGAGAAGGGTGAGAGCAGTGGAGCAAAGACTAAACTGGGGACAGTGTTTTTATTTAAGGAGTGGACTGAAGAGATTAATGTCAAGGGAGAAAGAGACATAAAATTTTTAAAGGCTTTAGTTTTCAAATGCTTCTGAACCCCACACACCACACAGAGAAACTAGTGAAAATGGCAAAGATCTGGCAAGATAGCATTTTCTCGTATAATGAAGGGGTGGCTCTTAACCTCAGCTGTAGATTCTGGGTGGAGAGTAAATGACAGGAGATGAGACAACGTCACCCAGGAGGGGAAGTAGCTTCAGGGCAGCCATTACTAGAGAAGACATTCTTCTCTTACCTGATCAGCAAAATCTACATAATCTCTTTGGTTAAAGGAAGTATTTCCAGAAAGCATTTTGAGGGGGACATTTGTGGAAAACATTAGTGGAATATTTTGCACTGGGAGAGAATTGCACTGCTAAACATTTTCAGCAGCTCTGGGTTCTGACACGGTTTTGGGAAATAGCAAAGGTGGAAAACAAGAGATCCCTAGAAATAGTATAAAAATACGGACTTTGAACAATTTCGGGAAAGTCCAGTGATGACTGTGATACAGAGAAGCAGCTAGCCTGACAGGCACCCCTGGGCGCTATGTGCTCTCACAATTCCAGATGGTGGCTCATCACTCCATAATGTAATTGCCTGTGTCCCCGACAGGCTGTAAGCTCCTGCTGAGGGCAGCTGCGTAGCATCTAGGGTTGTATCCCAGCACTTAGCAGAGTCGGTCAGATAATGGGCATGTAATAAATACTGTCTGACTTTAATTGACGTGGACCAGAGGGGAATGAAGGAAAAAACTCTCTGTGAGTGACTTAATAGAAAGAGGATTTCAATAGAACCACCACTGAGATCATCTCTAATCACCAGTGGCACAGATTGTTCAAATCAGAACCACACGGGTACGTCAAACACTATATTTGCATATTATTTTTATCTTCACTTACGTCTTGCTTAAGTAATGAATGATTGCAAACCCCATTTTGTTCATTCTGTACTGAGAGTTAAGTCCCCTTAATCCAAGACCTTTATTATCTATTTTAAGTCTGAGGCTCAGGGATCCCTTCACACCTTGTTATAAGAGCTCCTGAACCAGGTCACCCAGCAAGACCTTGTGGTGCCCATGCCCTCCTGTTTGTCCCCCTGAAGCTTCTTTCCTCCTAGTGCAACACGGAGTCCCACATGATGTAGGAGCATGCTCAATGCCCTGGTACCCCTCTTCTTCTCTTGATCTGCCCAACAATGAATCCATTCCATAAACTGTCTACTAATACAGCCAGGCTGCCAGTCCTACTGGAGAAGGTTCTTCAACCTGTTGGTTGGTGTCACTATAAATCCTTGGTCTCCTGTCTTGGCCAGTCATTGAATGCAGAGAATCTATTATGTTCACCAATTGCTATTTTAATCTTCTTTTACTTCCCTCACACTCCCTGGCCATCCCTCCCCCTTTCAACACACTCACCCTCAGAGAACTGCTTACCTCTCACTTTAGCAAGAAAATGAAGATAATAAAGCATGAACAACTTTCTATTTACTGTATACTGAAGCCCACACTTTATTCTTTCCTTTCATTTTCAGACAAAGTGGTGTTCCCTGTTCGGTTCCAGGTCAATCCCTCTCCCCAAACATTGTTCTCTACTGCCCCCTCCAAAAGCTCACTTCATCTGTCTTGTAGTTTCAGCCTCTCTCTCTCTCTCCTGTTGGCTCTTGCTTCACAAATATTTTCATGTCATCTTCTCCAGATGATAAGAGCGTCCGGAGCAGGAGCTTTGATTTATTCACTTTGATGCCATCAGTACTGAACATAGAACAAGCCATACATATTTGTTTGGTTGAATCCTTTACATTTCCACATATATTATTGATACACCTGAAATTTATATTCTAATTAAAAACCCACCTTTGGCTAAGGACCCATTGACACAAAACAATTTTCAGCAGATTCATTAATTAGGATCATTCTACTTTCAACTTTATTTTTTCATCTGAACAGAGGTTACCTTAGTTTTATACTGGCATTTCTACTTGTCAGTAAATGATAATGATTTTGAATTTCATAGGCATGTGCAAATTGCATTTTAAACAATTATTAATATTAGTGATTAAACATATTTTTACTCCTAGAACAGGCCTGTGCTGATTAATATTATTTTTCAGGCTAATCATTGTTATCAGGTAAAAAGCTCGCAAGGTAACTGCTGATAAGAATCATTCTGCACATGAACGAACAATGTGCATTTGATCTGGGATGCGCTAAGGGCAGGAACAGAGAAGACAAGCCAGAGATTAGATTAACTTGAACATTACGGGAGTTTATCAGGGAGGAAAAAAAAGTTACCTTGAAGATGAGTTTTGAAATGCAATTTAATGTAGGCCCCAGGCCTCATACCCAGGGGCCAGACCATGCCAGGAAGTTCTGATCTCCTACAGGGAGGTCTACAGCTACTCTGAGACATGGCCGTGCTCACTTATCTGAATCCCAAGAGTATATCATTTCACAAACTCTGATCTTGGTCAGCACTCAACATGTCTGACTCTGCACTTGTTATACACCTGTTTGACCAGCATATTCCTGTGTCTAAAAAGAAAGAAACTCCCCCATTCCAGTTTCTTTATGCTATATTAGAGACAGTGTGAATCGAAATCACAATGATCTCTCTGCTCTGAGGCTCCTTTCCCACAGCTCTAGTTCCTATGGACTTTCAGAAGAAGAAAACCTGCCTTCCTAGACACAGAGAGTGTGCTGAGAAAAGCCTTCTTGTGTGGCTACCTGCCTGCTATTTCTCTCTTCAGGCGACACAGGCATTTCTCCTCCAGCTTATTGGTCAAAGTGTTGTAACTGAGTGCAAGCTTGTTCTGCTTGTTGCATGACAGCCAATAAGTGAATTGACAAGGAGTTGGGCTAGGAAAGGAACTGTATTTGGAAATTTAGCAATCCTAGAAGATGGCAGGCTAACATCTTAGAAAACCACCTTGAGAAAAAAATGAATTCAGGCTTCTTTGATGTCAGGGGAAGAGGGTTTGAGGCCAGGAGGTGGCTGATGACTGCAGACAACTGGACCTCAGTAAGAGTCCAAGGAGGATGGTGAAACGTCAAACTATGGATTCCTTGGTCTCAGTCACGAAATTCCTACAAGTCTTCTGATAAACAATAATTATTTTTGTACATACCTTTCTTATTTCCTTGGGGAGGTAGTTTCAAGCAGCACCTGCTAAGCTATAGGTTAGATTTCTTTAATGATTAGTATATCTGTGTCCAGGACTAAGCAGAAGTTGCTGACTGAAATGTCAGGCTTGAGGAAAATGGAGTTGGAAAGATTGATTATTTTATGCTGTCGTAGTGTTATGGTTCCAAAAAAAAAAAAAAAAAAAAACTAGTCACAAACAAGAAACCAGAGAGAGTTTTTTAAAAATTATTTATTTATTTTTAGAGAGAGGGGATGGGAAGGAGAAAGAGATGGAAAGAAACATCAATGTGTAGTTGTCTCTCACATGGCCCCTGTTGGGCACCTGGCCCACAACCCAGGCATGTGCCCTGACTGGGAATCAAACTGGTGACTTCTTGGTTCACAGGCCAGTGCTCCATCACTGAGCCACAGAAGCCAGGGTTTTGTTTTGTTTTCTTAAATCAAAAGACTTTCATCTTCTAGTTTGAAAATGAGAAAGCCTATTTTATAAAGTATGTAATGTCTTGAGCAATTCATTACACAAATGCTGGGGTAGAAAGGGAAAGGCCAGACAGAGTATGAGTGAGAGAAAAAAACAGATGATCTTTCATCAGCACTCGAGAGTCAAAGACCCTTTTTGAGTAGCAAGTAAGAAGACTTCTCTGCTGAGGTTGTGACATTGGCAAGAAGTGTTTCTAAAGCTCAGTCATAAAGTCATTGCCTTGGGCCAGCAGGCAGATTGCAATCTGCAGCAGCCTTTAACAGGTTTCTGAAATCTCACATCTATAACCTCAGAATCATGGTCCATGTCTCCAAATTTTAACACATGTTCAGGAAATGCAGTTTTGTAATGATGGTTGTTACCTCGATCGGCTTTTTTACACTCTTGAAGATTCTGATCATGTTTTTGTACCATTATTCAGTCTCTGCCCCTATATTCCATAACTTGGAAAGCTAAATTCCTGGCCTTGGAGTTGATACTTCTCAATCTACAATTTTGCAAGCAATCTCAGGAGGTTCATTTACAGCAAAGATTTGATTCCTGCTGTGATGATAATAAGCAAGCCAATTTTCTTACCTTTTAATAAAGTCATCAGCAGAATACAAGCAGGCCTCGACGGAGAGTGCAGAGAGGCATTTATCCTCGGTGAGACAAGGGTTCTCTTCCTCATAATTGACAGTAAATAAAACTAATGTCTAATTAAGAAGTTGACATAGCTTAAAATATACCTCCTTACTTGGGAATCTAATGCCTTGAATCATAGTTTAGCAGGGCTTTGATTGGGTACATTTCCTAATCCAACCAGTCAATGGCAGGATGTGCTGAATCTGGAAGGGCTGAGACCTTGAAGTTCAGAATGGAAGGAAGTTCAGATGGACAGGTGGAGAGTTTTAAGAGTGACTGGCAGCAAGTTCCAGGTAGTGGTGTAAGCAGACAAGCAGCTGTGGGGCTGGGCAGATAGGTATCTGAGGCTAGGCTTCAGTTCCCAAAATAACCTTCCACAATTTTAGAGAATATGGCAAATATCATTACTGGATAATCAGAAGCTTAGTCACAAAGAAGGGAGTAAAAAAGCAAAAGCTTGGTTTCAGGAACTACAGAACAAGGTCAAGGGTAGAAGGCATAGCACATCCTAACTACTCACCACACCAGACACACATATTTTAATCAGCGATCGAGGTGAGAGAACCACCCACAACATAGCTCTGAGCTGTGCTTTCTTTCTAGCCCACAGCCCAGCCGTAGCTCAGACCACCCCAACCCCTCGCTTGGATCACTGGGATGAGGCAGGATCTCTTTCGAAGAGGGGCCTCCTCTCCAGTCCAGTCTCTCCATGGCAGCCTAGAGGAGACTTTAGAAATGCAAGCACTAGCAAGTGAGTTTGCTGCTGAAAACCCTTCAACAGCTCACACGGGGCCAAGGGGTAGACCCAACTCCTTCATCATGCCCCCGGGTTCTGTCGAATCCCTCTTCACCTCAGTATCTTCCTTCAGTTAGAGCCGACTCTTAGAACCCTGGACGCTATGCTTGCTTGCTTGCTTGCTTGCTCACAAGACTTCACATATGCATAAAGTGGACCACCTTTTCCACTTGCAGCCCTTGGCATGGTTAATCTCTACTTCAGCTTTAGATGTCAGTTTAGCCTTCCTTTCCTCCAGGAAGCCTTCTCTGACTTCCCAACTCAGAAATAGTTGCCCCACTTTGAGCCCTTAGCTCATTCTGCACACTCCCTATCAAAGCACTGAGCACATTCTCTTGCTACCCTGCTAAGTTTCTTCCACCACCAGGCACTACGGCCCTGTTACTCAAAGTGTGGTCCAAGGACCATGAGCATTGACATCACCTGTTAGAAATGCAGACTATCAGGCCCCTCCCAGAACCTATCGAATCAGAATGGATCTTCTGTCAGTGGGTTGGCACATGCGTGAAAGCCTAAGCACAGCCCTTCACCATAAACTCCCTGAGAACAGCCACTTACGTGTATTCTCTGTGCTCTTTGAAGAGACTACAAAATGACCACACAATACAACTTTTTTAAAGAGATCAATAAGTTAAGAAGAGGGTGTTTGTTCTGAAATCACCCTGAGGTTCCTACACCCTCTGTGGCTGGGAGCCCATGTGGGTGGGGTGGGGAAGCTGGTGGAGCTGGATCCTGGCCCTCCATGGACCAACCTCCTGGGTGGAGGCACTATGGCTTAGTGGAGAGTGGGTCTTGAGTTTTGTCTGTGCCTTGTGAGCTGAGTAACACTGGCCAAATCTCCAGGCCTCATTTACTCATCTATAAACCAGGTAGAGAAGAATGTGTCTGCTTCATTGAAGTCTTGAGAGGATTAATTGAGACAATATACTCAGAAAGACCTTGTAAACAGGAATCAATTACACATGGGTGAGGTACCCTTGTTTGGTCTGCCCTTTGATCCTCTCCAACCTACACCAACTCTGCAGGGGGATCGCCTGTGGTGGGCGAGGCTGGGCTGGGGCTGGGGCTTCCAAGTCACTGCCAAAGTCAATAGCTTCCCAGGAGAGCTGTGCCCAGTGTGGGGGTGCTGGTAGCCCCTCCGTGGCCTGGCCTCTCTCAGCATTAATTTTATTCCAACCATTCAATAGGGATAATAGCAGCGAGAAATCCATCAGTCCCACATCAGGCCTATAATCCTGACCCCATTTAACAAATCTGATGATACTTAGCATATCAGCATGTTTGCTTTCTTCCCAGCAAGTAGTCAAACATGATTAAACCCTCTCATTTCCACATTAATAGTACACCCATGTGTGAAGAATGTAGAAAAACTCATTTCTGGAAATCTCATTTTTGACTTAAAGTTTTCCAGCCTTGCAATGACCAGGTTGGTTCACACACTGGTTGTTCAGGAATGTCCTTTCCTGTCAGGGGGCTCAGGGGAGAGGGTGCCCCCTTTCTTCCAGGGGTTGACAACTTGGTTACAATACACCTTCTTACCCATCAGAGTCTTTATTTATTTTTTTGTATTTATCAACAATAAGCTTTATTTATTTATTTTTATTACACATCCACTTTTTTAAGGTATATTTTCTTGATTATGCTATTACAGTTTTCCCAACATTTTCCCTTTTATCCCCCCTCTGCCCTGCACCCCGCAACCATCCAGCATTCCCCTCCTTAGTTCATGTCCATAGGTTGTACATGTAAGTTTTTTTTGAGTTCTCTGTTTCCTATACCATTTTTGATCTCTCCCCATCTATTTTATGCCTACCAATTATGCTTCTTCTTCCCTATACCTTTCCCCCGCTATTTCTCCCTTCCCCCTCCCCACTGAAATCCTCCATGTGGTGATCATTTCTCTGATTCTGTTCTTCTTCTAGTTGTTTGCTTAGTTTTCGTTTTTGTTGTTTTTCTTTTCTTTTAGGTTCCTTTTTTGATAGTTGTGAGTTGTCATTTTATGTTCATATTTTTTATCTTCTTTTTCTTAGATAAGTGCATTTAACATTTCATCTAATAAAGGCTTGATGATGATGAACCCCTTTAACTTGACCTTATCTGGGAAGCACTTTATCTGCCCTTCTATTCTAAATGAAAGCTTTGCTGGATAGAGTAATCTTGGATGTAGGTCCTTGCCTTTCATGACTGTGAGTACTTCTGGTCAGCCCCTTCTTGACTGCAAGATTTCTTTTGAGAAATCAGTTGATAGTCTTATGGGAACTCCTTTGTAGGTAACTCTCCCCTTATTTCTTGCTGCTTCTAGGGTTCTCTCTTTATCTTTAATCTTGGGTAATGTAATTATGATGTGCCTTGGTGTATTCCTCTTTGGGTCCAACTTCTTTGGGACTCTGTGAGCTTCCTGGACTTCCTGGAAATCTATTTCCTTGGCCATACTGGGGAAGTTTTCCTTCATTATTTGTTCAAATAAGTTTCTAATTTCTTGCTGTTGTTCTTCTTCCTCTGGCACCCCTATAATTCGGATGTTGGAATGTTTCAAATTGTCCCAGAGGTCCGTCAGCCTCTCTTCACTTTTTTGGATTCTTGTTTCTTCATTCTGTCCTGGTTGGATGTTTATTTCTTCCTTTTGTTCCAAATTATTGCTTTGAGTCCTGGTTTCATTCTTGTCACTGTTGGTTCCCTGAATATTTTGCTTTATTTAATTTTGGGTATCTTTCGTTTTTCAACCAAGCTCAATCAGTCTGTGAGCTTTTTGATTACCAGGGCTTTACATTCTCCATCAGATAGGTTGGCTATCTCCTCATCACTTAGCTCTCTTTCTGAGGTTTTGCTCTGTTCTTTCATTTGGGCCCTATTTCTCTGTTTGGTGCACCTGATAAATTGTAAGGGGGCAGGGCTTAGGTATTCGCCAGGGCAGGGCAACACTTCTTGCTCTGCTGTGGTGCTGCCTGTGGGGGAGGGGCCAGAGAGGGAACAATGCAGCTGCCCTGCTCATCCCTAGTGCATTTTCCAAGTAACTGTCATGTGAGACTGGGAGTTTCTCCCACCGCAGCAACCCCATAGTCCACAGTGAGCTCTGAGTTTCGGTTTGTCCTTCAGCCAGCCCCGCACACGTGGTCTGCTGCCTTCTGCCGGTTCTTTCAGGCGGCCCTGCCCTCGTGATAAGTTCTTACTGGTCTGGTTGTTCTGGTCGACTTTTTCTTTAATTCTTTGGTTGTCAGAGTTCCATGCAGGTTGCTTTTCTGGTGTTCTGGTTGTTTATTGATTTTAGATTGGTTGTTATTCTCCTTTTGGTTGTATGAGGAAGTGAAGGGTTTCTACCTAAGCCTCCATCTTGGCTGGAACTCCCCATCAGATTCTTAAGGCTGCAACTTAACCCTGCTTCTGGCTGCTCTCTCCTTACTGGCAATCAGAAGAGGGTCTCTTCTGATCTGGGTGAGATCCCTTTTCTTCCCTAAATGTGACAATGAAATTACTCTACCCCCTTCAAGGGTCTGAGACCCTCCTCTTCTGGTTGGATGGTCCCATTTCCTCTCACTTTTCTTCAGACTGGGGCTGAGACCGGTTTTCAGACAACAAATAGAGAGGAATAGATGCAATCGAGTCCCAGACTTTCCCTAAACACACCTAGCAGGTGTCACACGTGCCAGTCACACTCCCTTCCTCACAGAGGTGGAGACAGTGGCTGGCTCTGGAGGGAGAGGGGTGTGTCTTGGCTCCTTCATGGACAAGCCTTCTCATTTTGAGCAAGTGGCTTACCTACCATGGTTTCACCTGACAAAATAGAAATAATATGATCTGCCTCACAAGGTTATTATGAGGAATTTTAAATAAAGAATGCATATAGAGCACTGAACTCAATGCCTAGAATATAGCAAGTGCCAAACAAAAGTTGGCTATTGTTGTTTTGTTTTTATTGTTTTAAATAATGTATCACTATTCACTGTTCATCCCAGCACCCATCAACAGCAGTAGGTAGGGAAGGGTTCCCAGCTATGACACATCTGTCTTGACCCCTTCAGCACCCAGCGGCAAGGAAGAGGAACATCTATATGGAAAGGAAGTGTGGGCTTCCTCTCTCTGCTGTTACACTGTGTGCAGGGAACAAGGAGATGCATGTGTTAGCCCAAGTCTGTCTCCTACCATTTGGGTTGGTATTGAACAGAGATGGGGTCCTGCTGCCTGCCATCCATAAATTCCAGAGGCAGAAATTTGGCAAAAAAGGAGAGAAGTCCTTTCCTCATAAGCTACACAATTCTGGAAGAATGGCAGGTTTCTGCCTCAGAACCCATCCCCTCTAGAACATCCAGAGAAAATTAACCCTGCCACCCTTGGCCAGATTACTTCAAGGCTATGCCTGGAACCCCTTCTCCCATGAAATACTGTCCTGTGGGAAACTCAGGTGGCTGCAGCATGACCATCCACGTGGCTTAGCTGGTTCCCAATCACAGTGAAGTTTCAGGCATCTTTTTGCCGTCTGTGCACATGCCAGCATCCCACTCACTGCTAGCCCCTGCCCACCAGCCCAGTGCCTGGGCCCCATCCCTCAGTGCATCAGTTCACCTGGCTGAGCAGGACCACACAACACCTGCCACCTGTGCTGCCTCACTCCTGTGCAGGGAGGGGCCTGGGGCCTGTGACCTGGCCACATGGCTTCCAGTGCCTGCCGGTCCACAAGACTCCAGCTCCCAACAGGAAGAACAAAGGAAAGGAGAAGCCTGCCCTCAATTTAAATCTCCTTCCTTCAAAATTCCATGCGCTGCAGGAACAAGTAGAAGGACCTTTTACTCTGTTCAAATATTTCACTAGCCTGGCACATGTTCCATGCAGGGAACCCCTCCTGTCTTCACATGAACCTCTATGGTACATGTGTCACTCTGACCTCCCCAGCCTGTGCAAACTCCATGCAAGCTTCCTCCTGCTGCACCATCTTCCTGGCTAGCTGGGTTGCTGGGGCCACGTGGCACTGCTGCCCTGGTTTGTTTACCCTTTACCTAGGAAATGCAGGACCACCCCCCACAAACCTTGGGTATTTCCTGTGGCTCTTCCCTCACTCCACTACCTGGGCTCTTGTGCTGCCTCTGGGCCCTTCCCCTTTCCCCCAGCGATCTCCCTGTACCAGGATGAATGCTCAGTTTCTTAAAGCTTAAAACACTCATGGATTTCTCGAAACTTGCTTCAAGTTTCTTGTGTTCTTGAATTGAATGTGATGAAAAATGGTTTCTTTGTAGAGGCCTTAACAGGGCACTCACTGTACATGGGGGAGGACATTGAGATCCAAACTGGAGTGAAGCAACTTGTTTAAGACCAGAACACTGGTCTTCTGGATCCAGATCAATTTTTCCACATGGTTCCCCTGTCTCTCAAAAAACCATGCGAGTCTGCTGGCTGAGATAAGCCACGGTCTGCATGGGCAGTGTCAAGGTTGACTTTTGTCCAGCAGTCTCTCAGGAAACATTTCTTCCCAGATTGCAGAATCTGGTCCCTTATGAATTTTTTAACTACTGCTTTCCTAACTGCTGTTACCTGACCCTGTGCTTGGAGTTATCAAACTTCATTCTTTTTCTGAATTCTGCCATCTGTACTCTAGCACTGTGTGCTGCAGAAGGTTTAGCATGACTCTGGCTAAGTTAATCATTGTAAATAATTTGGGCTTTTCTTACAAAACATAAAGCAGTGAAAGATTCTACTGGGGTTTGAACTGGGAGTAGAGAGGATAAAGGGAGGAAGGAGAGACGGGACCCCTTCTCTTCTCTCTGCTATTGCACTGATGCTGGCCACATGGATTTACAGATCAGTGACCATCTGCTGCCTGCCCGAGCCCATCTCCCTGAGGCACATGGGATCCTCCCAGCAGTCACCTGGGAGCTGCTTCAAACAGTGTCCCAGTTTCATCCCCAGCACAGGCTCACAGAACTCTGCCTTTGATTATGTTCCTGGGAAACACCATATGTATGAACTAAGTTTATAAAGCAGTATGTTTAAGAATAAATTTCAAGATGCTATTTTTCAGCAGCCTATGAATCACTCCAACTCATTTGCAAAATAAACTGTTTGCCAGAGGAAACTCATTTTTGATGACTGTAGAGAGAATGAAAGTCGTAATAATGGGGCTTTTCCCTCCTGATAGTCGTGAGCTAGTCTGCCGAGGGGCATAAGAGTAGGCAGCCATATAACTTATTATGTACAAACTCGTGAGTAATAAAAATACATATCACACATAATACAGTAGACTCAGACTCTAGTTTTCAAAGTTGCATGGCATTTTGTCAAACAACTTCAAATTTATTTTGGTTTTTCACTAGAAGTAGGAAGATAAATTTACAATTTTTAAAAAAGATTTTATAGAGTTGCCCTGTGCCTTGATGTACCAAAACACCATTTATCTCACCACCTGATAATGAGAAGCATGTCTGAAAGACACTACCCAGGAGGAATGTTAAGTGAGAGCCTGAGGCCTGATAGAGAAAGTGGTCCGTGCGCCCCTGATGGGCTGAGAGAATTCATGCGCGATGGAGATCTGGACTTGCCATTGGTGTTGGTGGGTCTAGGATGCCTTGATTTTACTTTATCATCTCTGGCTCCTTTTCTGTGTCTCTGTGATTGTCAGTTGGATTGCACCTCGCAGCCCCCCATACTCAGCCTGTTGTTTTCCTCTATCCTTATCTAGAGAAGGGAAGCCGGACCCAGCTAATGATGATAAAAGATATGTGTAAAAAGTAATCAGCACTACTTCGTCAGGAGCCAAGCCAGTATTTAGGTCATTCCCGCAGATCAGAGCCTTCTGAATTGATTGCCTCACTTCTTCAGGGAGCGTGCCAGACTGTACCAGGGAATCATCTGGTGAAAGGCAGCACATCACAGAAATGTGCACCCGGGAATTGCTGACCGCTTCAAGATGGATTGCAGAGAGATTAAGAAACTGCAGGAATGCTCTTGTTTACTTGCTGCAGTAATTGTACAAATTGTGCTGGCTCCTCTTTTCTAGCATGATTTCTTTTAGCAATTCCAGGGGCTGTGTTTCTAAAATCAATCCTGATTGGGCCACCAGGGATCAAACCCATCAAACCAACCTAGCTGTGTGATCAGTGTACAACCCTCTGTGAGACTTGAGTGTTATGGGTGCTATGAAATGGGGTTTATACACAGGCACAGAAGGGAAATAGGGTATCAACTCTGGGCTCAAAAGCAAGTCCCAGGTCTCTGCTAAATAGAATTCAGTTGCTTCTATCATTCCTGCTGGCCACAGAGTAAGAAACATCTTGCCTCAGGCTAACCTGGTTCCATGCAGCCTAGAGAGTTGAAAGCAACATGGATTCTTGGTTTGATTTAATGCCAGCATGCATGCTTAGCTGGTGTGCATTGTGAACCAATACTCTTTTTAAGTGTTAACATGAGACAGCAGGAGTCAAATCCTATGTTTGGTGTTTAAGGAATAGTCACAAATTATTTCATTGATTTTTAATTTTTTTTTTACTTCTCGGGCCTTCAGGTTTTCCTCAAGGTAGGCCCTGGGCAGAGTGCACCAGGGAGGAAAGCGGAGGTCCTGGGGAGTTCCCTGGGCAGCGGCTTCTGGCTGCCTTGGAGCTTCGAGGTTGGGTTAGGCCCCAGTCAGTAGTTGTTAAAGGCACCATCCTTGTAGGCACTGTGGTGTTGCAGGACACTATGTGTATGTCCATGCTTAGCCATGTATGTTCATATATGCACCACATGATGTAGCGTGTTTGCATACAGCTATGATATAGCATTCAACACTCCTGAAATGCTTTCCTGTGCTATCCTGAGTGCTCACTGAGACTCCCCAGTGCTATCCTGAGAAGAAGGCTGAATTTAGTTCATCTTTTTATATCCCAGTGGCTAACACAGTGCTTATCCTCAATGAATTACAGAGTTAATACCAGTTTTTAAGAAAGAAGCCCAGAGTTAGAGCCCTGAAGTACCTTTATGCTGAACTACAACCCCTACACAATATAATCAATTAACAAAAGGATATCCCAGAAAAGGATGTTTTATGGGTCAAATGCAAACATGTACACTAATAACATCATTTGCCTTCTAATACAGTATAATGTGAAGTACACAATACGTCCTGTGAAGTACTCTTTCCAAGCAACCTGAATTTAATTAACATTTAGATCTAACTTTTACTTCACAGGAAATTCAGAGAATAGAGGAACATGCTAAATAACACCCAAAAGAAATGATACAAACCAGACCATGGCACACTCAATTACACAACTGGCTCCACCTGATGCAGACACTGGCCCGCAGTGTCTGAGTCATTATGGATGAAATGAGACATTCGCATGAACTACTGAGTCCTGTGGAGGAAAAGGGACAGCATGGCTTTTCTCTCAAAGGGAGCAAAAGCTGTGGCCCTTGCCGTGACTGGCCTTTATTAAGTTTCTCATCACATTACACGATGGTCCTCATTTACTATGCACAGGTTCACTTCAGGTGGTTACCTTTTACAGAAAACAAAGGAGCCAATGCCGCTAATCACATCACAGAAGATGGATATTTGCAAATGAAAAGGGAAAAGTGGTTGAACCATTTACACTCATCCTTGGAAGGTTTAGCATGGATTTTAGGAAGTTACTTTGAAGCAAATGTCCTCAATTTAGGGTGAGGGAGTTTAAGCAAAAAGCAAGACTCAAAGCAGCCTAGGCACCTTGCAGACCTGATTCCCCATGGGAAAACCTATCCGTGGGCATGGGTCCTGTGCATCTCCGAGTGGGAGCTGGGCCCATGCCACACAGAATGGTCTCCTACACCCATCTCTAAACTAAGAGATTTAAATTAGAGACTTAAATGTTATTCTCAAAAACAAAGGATGGTGATGGGAGAATGTTCTTGATTTTGAAAAAGACTTAAAAGATATAACAACCAAATATAGCATGTGAAGTTACTTTATGTGGGAGCTTTGTTTGGGAAAAAAAGCTTTAAAAAATATTGGAGCTAAGTGGTCCAAGTGAAGCCTGAATTGGAAATTATATATTTAAAAATTATATAGGAAGAAGCAATTGTTGGATCTATCTGATGGTTGCACATTGTTCCAGTCTTTCTATTTTCCCATGTGTTTAAAATTTTTATCCTAAATTTTTTTTTTAAAAAAGTAAAATACCAACTTGACAAGAAGGGAAAGGACATTCTAAGTTGTAAGGCACAGAGGTAAGAATCAATATGGTGGGCTCTGGGACTTCCAGGGAGCTAGACTTTGTGGACTGGCAAATCCAAAGGAGCACCACGCACAGTGTGAACGGAAGAGGGTGACAGCACCAGCTATGTTATGTTATGGAGCCTGGACTTACTACCATAGGGAAGAGGAACCATGGGAAACTGTTATTTTTAAATAAAAATTTTATTGAGATATAATTCATATACTGCAAAGTTCACTCTTTTAAAGTATAAAATTCAATGGTTTGGGGTATATTCAAAGAACTGTGAATCCATCACAACTATCTACCCTAATTCCAGAACACTTTTATCACCTCAATTTGAAAGCTTATACCCATTAGCAGTCACTCTTCACTCTCTGTACTCACCTCCAGGCCCTGACAACCACTAATTTGCTTTCTGATTTTATGAATCTGCCTCTTCTGGACATTTCATATAAATGGAACCAGAGAATATATGACTTCTTTCACACAGAATGTTCAACATTCATTCGTATTGTGACATGTATCAGCCGAGGGAGGCATGGCATGATGTCCAGGGGGCCACATGGGAAGAGAGCCAAGGGATCAGCCCACCCCAACAGGTGGGGAGCTGAGAGAGCAAGGACGTGAGAACAAATGTTTTTATTGGAGATCTGGGCAGAGCACAGGCAAAAGGCATATAGGGGTTTTATTGGTTCATTTGAATGCCACTAGGTCACAGTCAGGGAGAGCAAGAAACAGAACCAGTGACAGGGACTAGCCTCCTGCACTGTGTGCCTGGTCACCTGGCAGGTGCTCCCACCCTGCTCATGGGGATGTTGAGACAGTAGGAAAATAAAAAGTTTTAAACATTTACAATACATTATGGCTGAGTTAGGAGTTTTGTTACACATTTTAGATAAAAGTCCCTTTTCAATATATGATTTACAGGTATTTCTCTCCCATTCTATTGCCTGTGGGTTGTCTTTTTACAAATATTTCTAATTTTTATGAAATCCAATTTATCTATTTTTTTCTTTTATCACTTATGCTTTTGGTGTCAGACCTGAGAGGTCATTGCCTAATCTAAGTCACAAACATCTACTCTTATGTTCTTTTTCTAGAAATTTTAATCTTTTAGCTCCAACATTTAAATCTCTGATCTATTTTGAGTTTTTTGTATATGGTGTTAGGTAGTGGCCCAGTTTTATTCTTTCGCATGTGTCTATCCAGTTACTCCAAGACCATTTGTTGAAAAAACTACTTTTGGCACTCTTGTTGCAAATCGGTTCACCATAAATGTACGAGTTTATTTCTGGACTCTCAATTCTATCTCTTTGATCTATATGTGTATCCTCATGCCAGTACAATATAATCTTGATTGTTATAACTTTATAGTAATTTTTGAGACTGGGAAGTATGACTCTTCTAACTTTTATTTTTTGGGTATTCTAGGCCCTTTGTATTCCTATGTGAATTTTAAGTTCAGCTAATCAATTTTTGCCAAGATTAAAAATCTACCTGGGATTGTTATGGAGATAGTATTTATTAGTAAATACTCAAAAAGTATTTCCATTTAGCAATATTGAGTCTTCTAATTCATGAACATGAATTGTTTTTCCAATTTTTAGATCTTCTTTAATGATGATTTGAGACTTTTTCTTTCAATGATATTTTATAATTTTCAGAGTATAGTTTTTGAACTTTTCCTGTTAAATTTACTCCTAAGTATTTATTCTTTTTGTTACTACATTAAGTAAAATTGTTTCCTTAATTTAATATTCAGATTGCTCATTTTTAGTGTGTGGAAATGCAATTGATTTTTGTATATTGATCTTGTAGTCTTGCTGAACTTGCTTATTAGTTCTAAAAGTGTTTTAATGGATTCCTTAGTATTTTCTATACATAAGATTATATTGTCTGTGAACTGAGATCATTTTATTTTATCCTTTACCAACAGGATGACTTTTATTTCTTTTTCCTTCCTAATTACCTTGGCTAGACCATCCTGTACAATGTTAAATGGAAGTGGAAAGAGTGAACTTTCTTGTCTTGTTTGTGATTTTTGGAAGTATTCATTTTTCCACCAATAAGTACAGTGTTAGTTGTGGGGTTTTCATAAATAGTCCATATTATGTTGAGGAAGTTCCCATCTATTTCTAGTTTGTTAAATGTTATTATCATGAAATGTTGTTGGATTTTGTCAGATATGTTTTCTTCAATCTACTGAGATGGTCGTTGGGTTTTTTTCTCCTTTATTCTCTTTGTGTAGTGTATTACATTGATTGATTTTCATATGTTGAACCACCCTCATAGTCCTGAAATAAATTTTATTTGATTATGTATAATCCTTTTAATATAATGCTGGATTTGGTTTGACAATATTTTGAGAATTTTTTGTGTTCTATTCATTAAGAATATTGGTATGTAGTTTTCTTGTGATGTCTTTGTCTGGTCTTGATATCAGGGTAATACTGGTCTCAAAGAATGAATTAGGAAATGTCCTCTTCTATTTGATAAAAGAGTTTGTGAAGAATTTGTGTTAATTCTTCTTCAGATATTTCGTCCATGGCAGAACTCACCTACAAAGCCATCTGGGGAGGAGTCAGTTCTATTGAAAAATAATTGACATACATTACTCTATAAGTTTAAGGTGTATAGCATAGTGGTTTGATTTACATATATTCTGAAATGCTTGTCACAATAGGTTCAGCTAACATTCATCATCTCATATAAATATAATAAAAAAACAAAAAATTTCTCTTATAATGAGAAACCTTAGGATTTACTCTCTTAACTTTTCTATATATCATACAGCAGTGTTAACTATAGTCATCATACTTAGTATTTATTTACATTATAACTCTAAATTTGTACCTTTTGATCACCTTCCTCCTAGTCACCCTGCCCCCACCCTCCCCCTTTGGTAACCACATGTCTGATCTCTTTTTCTATGAGTTTTTGTTTTGCTTTGTTTTTTTGTGTGTGTGTGTTTTTTATTCTACATATAAGTGAAGTCATACAGTATTTGTGTTTCTCTGACTTATTTCACTTAGCATAATGTCTACAAAGTCCAACCATGTTGGCATGTGGGGAATTTTTTGGTTACTAATCCAATCTATTTACTTGCTCTAGATCTATTGTTTTTCTATTTTTTGAGTTAATTTCAGTAGTTTATGCCTTTCAATTAAGTTGCCTGTTTTATCTAGGTTATCTAATTTGTTGGCATAAAATGTTTATATATGTTCTTATAATCTTGTAGTGATGCTCCTTCTTTTATTCCTGATTTTACTAAGTAGTTGTTTCTTTTCTTTTTTTTCCCCTTTGGTTTGCCTAACTAAAGTCTTGCTAATATTGTTGATCTTATTAAAAACTCAGCATTTGTTGATTTTTTTAAAAACTCAATATTTTATTGATTTTGTAATTGTTTTTATTCTCTATTTTATTGGCTTCTGCTCTAGTCTATCATGTCCTTTCTTGTGTTACTTTAGTTTTTTTAAGTATATTTTATTGATTGTGCTATCACAATTGTTCCAATATGTTTCTCCCCTTTATTCTCCCTCTGCCCTGCACTGCCCTCCCCTTAGTTCATGCACATGGTTTGTACATATAAGTTTTTTGTCTTCTCTATTTCCTATACTATTCATAACCCCCTCCCAATCTATTTTATGCCTACCAATTATGCTGCTTCTTCCCTGGACCTGTCCCCTGCCATTCTCCCCTTCCTCTTCCCCACTGATAACCCTCCATGTGATCTCCATTTCTGTCAGTCTGTTCCTGTTCTAGTTGTTTGCTTAGTTTGTTTTTGTTCTTGTTTTTAGGTTCAGTTATTGATAGTTGTGAGTTTGTTGTCATTTTACTGTTCATAGTTTTTGATCTTCTTCTTTTTCTTAGCTAAGTCCCTTTAACATTTCATATAATAATGGCTTGGTAATGATGAACTCCTTTAACTTGACCTTATCTGGAAAGCACTTTATCTTCCCTTCCATTCTAAATGACAGCTTTGATGGATAGAATAATCATGGATGTATGTCTTTTCCATTCATGACTTGGAATACTTTTTTCTAGTCCCTTCTTGCCTGTAAGGTTTCCTTTGAGAAATCAGCTGATAGTCTTTATGGGAACTCCTTTGTAGGTAACTCTCTTTTGTCCTCTTGCTGCTTTTAATTCTCTCCTTATCTTTAATCTTTGGTAATTTTATCATGATGTGCCTTGGTGTATTCCTCCTTGGGTCCAACTTTTTTGGGACTCTATGAGCTTCCTGGACTTCTTGGAAGTCTATTTCTTTCACAAGATTGGGGAAGTTCTCCTTCATTATGTTTTCAAATAAATTTGCAATTTCTTGTTCTTCCCCTTTTTCTTCTAGCACTCCTGTGATTCAGATGTTGCAGTGCTTAACATTGCCCCAGAGGTTCCTAAGCCTCTCCTCATTTTTTTGAATTCTTGTTTCTTCATCTTGTTCTGGTTGAATATTTATTTCTTCCTTTTGTTCCAGATTGTTGATTTGAGTCCTGACTTCCTTCCCTTCACTGTTGGTTCCCTGTGTATTTACCTTTATTTCCCTTTGTATAGCCTCCACTTCTTCCTTCATTTTGTGTCTGTACTCAATCATTTCTGTGAGCATCCTGATTACCATTGTTTTGAATCTGCATCAGATAGATTGTCTATCTCCTTGTTGCTTAACTCTTTTTCTGGAATTTTGATCTGCCCTTTCATTTGGGTCATATTTCTCTGTCTGGGCATACCTGTTATGCTGTAGGAGGCAGAGTCTTAGGTATTCACCAGGATGGGTCAACTCTGTTTGCTACCTTATGGCATTGTCTATAGGGGAAGGAGTCAGAGAGGAAATAGTGCCGCTCGCTCACTCTGCTCCAGGCCTACTTTCCAATGAACTCTCCTGTGAGACTGAGAGTCTCTCCCACCTTCACAACCCCCACAGTATTTTACAGCTAGAGGTTTTGAGTCTTTAGTTTCCTGGTCAGGCAGCCCCACCTCGCTCACATGGTTCACCATCTTGCTGGTGGCTGCCTGTCTCTGTCTCTCCTACCAGTCCAGATGAATTTTCTTGAATTCGTTGGTTGTTGGAATTCTATGCAGCTTGATTTTCTGGCAGTTCTGGTTGTTTATTGTTTTTAAACTTTTTGTTATCCTTTATTTGGTTGTATAAGGAAACAAAGTGTTTCTGCCTATGCCTCAATCTTGGCTGGAACTCCTCATTTTGGGTTTTGTTTGCTGTTCTTTTTCTAGTCTCTTACAGTGTAATGTTAGGTTATTGACATGCCTATCCTTTTTTATAGAGGCTCATTCAAATTCTGAGCTTTTGCAAAGCAGAGTAGGGAGGGCTGTAAGCAGACATGTAAAAAGTGCACACCTGCTCTACATCCACTTTAGTAGTTGTTCAGTCACAGAGACTCCTGGTAGCAATTCATGACCCTATTTTAAATATAGAATGAGCCTCAGTGATTATCCCATCCCCTTCCTCACTTTCCAGGAACCTGAAGCCCAGAGAGATGAAGTGATCCTTCCCATGTTCACATGGTGATGGGCAGAGTTAGCACTGGTATCTGTGCACATCAGTCTAAGCTTTGCAACTTCCTTAAGTGGATATCACTGGATCTTGGCTACTGTCTCTTGACAACCATAATAGCCTCCTTGTAAGGAAACCTCTTGGTGTCAGCCATAGAGAACAAATGTTTCAAAGTAATCCCCTAAGAATATTCTGCCAATATTCTAAAGAGGGGCAGACCCAGAATCACACTTGAACCAAAAGTGAGCTTTTGGCCTCTGAAGGCCTTCAATCAGAATCTTGTAGAATATTTTATAATTGATATTACTAGTTATGGGCAATCATTTGGAAGACTTAGGTTGTTAGACAGCAAGACTTGTGTGTAAAGAGATCTGTGTTAAAAGGGTTACTTATGTATCCTCTGCTGGAAGTCAGAATTGGTCTTGGAGTATCAGATAGGGCTGAGCTCCAAGGCAGAGAGTAATTTGATGCAGTCATCCAGGTTAAAGGCTCTGTGGCAGGAGCTGTCATACAGTGATGCCAGGTGTCAAGGCAGTTAGAGAACTGAGAGGGCTAATAAAGTTGTTTCTTTCAGAAAGAATGCAGGGTAGCAAAATGGAGAGACCAAGAGGGGAGCCTAGAAGCAAGGGCTTGGAGCAGTATGGGAGAAGATAGAAACTACAGTGGGAATTGTGGGCAGGGGAATGGAAGGAGGCACTGGTGGCAGCATCAAACTAGATGGATCCAAGGTACCTTGGAAAATGACCTTGCTCTCCAGGAGCCAAAAGGAGACCTAATGAAATCATTCGGTGAGAAGAGAGTGGACCAGCAAGAAACTAATCCAGAGCAGAGTAAAGACTGTGAGCAGTCACTCTTGAATGCTCAGTGCCTGCCACAGCATGGGGATATGGCATTCTTCCTCTCTGTAGTTCCCCCAAGCCTGCTGGCTGAGCAGACTTTCACTCTCAGAGAATCACAATCACAGAGTTCCCATCTCCTGGTGCCCACTACTCAGAATTAGCAACTATTTTCTGCACATGTCAACATGCACCCAAGAGAAAAACAGGTCTGAGTCTTAGGTCTTTTCTCCCTAGCCCAGGAAAAGGACTTTGAGAGTCGATGAGGAGAAGTAGCAAAAGGAGTTCCCCCAAAGGAGCTACAGACTCTAATGCTAGGACCTGTATTGGGTTGAGTCACGGGGAAGTGGCCTAGATAAAGTTGATCTTTCTACACAACAGCTTCATTGGTGATCATGGCTCATATGTCAATGTTTCAGGTCTGCTCTACAGTGGGGAGGTCACAGAAAGGCTGTTCAGGAGGCATGTCGTTGATCTTGACAAAAGGTCTAGCATTCTGGCTCATGGCAGAGGAATCTTGATGGCAAAAACTCTGAATATCTACTCGATCATAATTTTGTCTGAATTCAGCCTTCCCCTATCAGGTTTGCCCCTGGTTGACACTGCCAAAAATCAACTCTCTCACATGAGGAATGGAAACACATTCAGTGTTTCAATCAAAGCTTACTTTTGCATCAAGGAGAATGACTTCTCTAATGGCATCTGCTCTAATGTGCTTGTAAGAATTGATTAATAGAAAGACTATTTTTAAGGAAATGTTCTTGCTTCCATTCATATTCAACCTATATCAAAATAGCAGTTATGAACACATTGGAGGAACTGCCAAGATATTATCATGGAATAATTTAACATGTTGTCTGTAAGTATCCACCATGAGGACTTTGGGGGCACCGAGGAAATGGTACCTCCAATTTTCATTAAGGCAAGCATGGAGATGGGGATGGGGGTGGAGTGGGGAAGAAGATGACCATTTGTGGCCTGGCGAAAAGGTGGAAAAGCATCCCTAAAATAAGATTGTATAAAGAGATTAACAGTTGTCATGTTATTAAGTGTTTCTTTTTCCCCCAAAGAGAATATTTACATCTATGATATTTCTGCCTCGAGATGAATTTAATTTCAAGCTAATTGAGTCAGATTACAAATCAAACCTATTTAATGTAAACAGAAACCCAGTTAGTCTTCAACCTTTCCACCTGAGTGACTCCACTAATTAAATTCCAGATTTATCAGCCTCTCTCTCTCTGTGTGTCTGTCTTTCCTTCCAGTCAGACTGCCTGTGGTCAACTCTAGGATGCAGATCAGTTTGATAGATATCTCCACAATATCAGACAACACTAGATGCTCTAGTTCAGGGGATCAACACCTCAAAGGCCACAATTCACTCTCTTAACTTGATCTGTATCATTGCCAATCCAGCAACACACACTGAGAAATACTTTTTCAACCAATTTTAGACTCCATATCATTTTTTGTGAATGTGAATTAATTTTCAGTGTACAAAGCATCTTGTTTACTGTCTGACTGATCTTTACATTAAAGTAGCCCTGTGAGTTAGGTAAAATTTGTATTATTTTTGCTGAAGGTCAAAGAGATTAAAGGGGGCCTACTTAAGATCACAAAGCTGGTTAGTGTAATGCTACAAGTGTAAATGTGATAATTACACTTGGGATGCCATGGTTTGGGTTTTTATTTGTTTTTTAACTATATCCCTTAAAAGATTGAATGCTGCTAGCACTGATCATAAATCTTAAGAGAATCTTATTTAGTAGGCAAAAAACCTGAACCTAGATAGTGGATAAAGAGAGAGTCTGAGAGGTTGGTAGAGTCCTCTTGGGTTTTACAGTATTCTGTTAACTCCAACACAAGGTACACAACTGTGCACTTGTGGAGCAGAGTATCACCTCCAGAAAAGGAATGTGTTTGTGTTCATTCCTGAACTTTCACTGCCCTGGCACCATGACTCACCCTGATCCTTGCTTTTGGCGTGGTAGACTCAGGTCCACATGTGCAGACCACACAGCAAGACTGCTCAGGCACACATTGCTGTCACCAGGATAATCTTTCTACAACACACTTCTACACATGATGCTTCCTGCTGTCTAACAACATAATGCAACTGCCTTGCCTAACATTTAAGAACTCTCCTTTGAAATGTCCTTCCTTTGCAATCACTTCATTCAACATAAAATTTTAGGTATGATTTGTTCAGCCATCCCTAACAATTATTTTTTATCCACTTACTGACTTTTATGGACCATACTATTGCTTTATTTGCCTCCAAGGCTCAAACACACAGGGAAAATGGACTAATAGCCCATCTTCTGAACATCCACAGCTTTCTGTCTACACTAATCTTGTTGCATTCTCACTTTTTACCTGTTACTCCTATCTCATCTTCCTTACTAAACTGAATGACTTGGCAGGTTATGATTAAATCTAAAAACACTAGATTGGTTTTTCATTGCTTATAGCATGCACCAAGCACCACACCTTGCATGCAATTCTTGTGGTCTCTGATAGATGGCTTCCAAATAGGTCTCCATTGTAATCTCCAGAACCAGTGAATTTTAGTTTATATAGCAAGGTGGACTTTGTAATTGAGTCATGAGATTAGATTATTCCCTGTTATCTGGGTGGACCTGGTATAATCTTGAGAGTTCTTATCAGAGGAAGACAGGAGGAGTCAGTGCCCCAGGAGAAAGCCATGTGACAAATGAGTCAGAGATTGGAGGGGTGTGTTTTGAAGATGGAGGAAGGAGCCACAAGCCAAGGAATGCAGGTGGCCCCTAGAAACTGGAAAGACACAGAAACAGACTCTCTCATCCAAGCTTCCAGAAAGAACTGTCCTGTCAACAGCTTGATCTTAGCCCAGTGAAACTGACTTTGAAATTCTGACTTTCAGAACAATAATTATAAATCTGTATTGATTTAAGCCACTGAGTTTGTGGCAACTCATTACAGCAACAATAGGACACTAACAGTTTTTGCAGGAAAGTGTGTTGGATGAAAATACAAATAAAAGACTGAGTAAGTGAATGAATGAAGGATTGAATTCAAGAGTTTCTGAAAGAAATTCCCATTTTATACTATTTTCTTTCTTCTTATGTCTAACCACAATGGGAAATATTACCACAGCTAAGGGTATTATTTAATGTTCCTCAGTATTGTGGGGGGCACCCAAATAAAATGCAAAAATTTTACATGGGGTTTTGGGGATGTGGTGAACTAATCTCCCCACATCTATCAAGTGTCCCTGTAGAGAGAATAAGACTTAGAGAATATAAGGAAGAGAAGACTTCATGGGGATGAAGGCTTTGAAGAACCTGACAGGGTTCCTATAAGTCAGGAGACAGAAGATCTTGGTAAGTCAGAGGTCTGCCCAGTTGCAAGATCCTCATAGCCCAACCTTGACCTCACAAGGGCACCATGGGCAGGGTAGAGGACAATAATCATCAAAATTATACCTCACCTACCCAAGAATTTTTCCTTGAACTGGCAGGATTTTTTCAGTCTCTTATTTCTGTCTAAAGACAAATTCTTATCATTTTCAAAAACAAAAGTTCAGGATAAAACCATTTTTGTTCAATGTATATCTTACTTCCCAGTGACTGACATGCCCTCTTTTAAGTTTAATTACAAACCAAACTGAATAAAATACTTGACTTTGATATACTGTAGTGATTGAAAAGAACTGTTCAACTCCAGTACCAAAAGCATGTAACTAATTCAAAAGGCTATTAGCATGGCCCCCCCCACCACCTCTAGGGCACAGGGAAAGGTTAAATTAATCAAAATGGCAATCGTGCCACAAATTAATTACAATTTAAGGTTATTTCTACTAAACCTGAACATAAAACTCTTCACATCTTCTAAACCACAATCTAATTGTGGTCTTTTTCAAAGATAAGTCACCCCTTATCAGACACATACAAACACACACACATCTTGTCATGAGCTATTGGCTGAGAGGTGATCCTCTCCTTCATTTTCTCAAATAGCATATATCACGCATACAGAGTGATATTCCCAATGAGAATAAGCCAATAGTTTGGAATTTATGAGTAAGAACTAAACAGGAATCTGGGAACTAAGCAAAACCTGTGAGACGAGGAAACCCAGGAGGCATAGACCCTAATCTGAATGAAACCGGATGAGATTTTCCTTAGCTTCAAATGAATTGGAGTGAGAGATAATAATGCTTTCTATTTTTTCCCTATCCAACAAGATCAGCTCTTAGTAAAAAAACAAAAATAAAAAATAACACCTCTTCCTAGTGTTTCAGACTTAAATACATTATATTTCATGCAGTTTCTAAATTTTAACTACTTCTGCTTTTTTTAAAACTATTCAGAAGGGCATACGGAGATTTTCAGATCTCCCAATTAACGGAAATCAAGTCCACAAACATCAACAAAAGCAAAATTTTGCCTGGCAGTGTCCAAAGGACCTCTGAGACTCCAGGTCTCCATGTTAGAACTGCATATCTCTGTCAAACTAAAAAAAAATTAAAAATTAAAATTTCAATAGAATTAAATTAATAAAATATCTGAGAAAGAAAGATGAGGAGAGAGAATACTTGGGTACAAGTTCCAAGCAAACCTTTACACATAGATATAATTTTACACTAGACTGGCATTATGTTTTACTTACTACTATGATCTATTTTTGCCAGCACTAAAAAAAAGTCAAATCCTTTGGGGAAGAATAAACAAGAACATTCTAAATTAACTTGCACAAATAATTTTTCACACTTTCTACATGAGTGCCTATATGCGTTTTTCATTGTCTCTCATATTATCTGTGAAGTTGCAGCCAACTGTTTTATATCCCATGCCTATTCAGCTACAGTTGTGTGGCTAGAAACTGCAGCTCCTATTTTCTTAACTCAGTAATATCTGATTCTATGCCTCCTGGGTTTCCTCGTCTCACAGGTTTTGCTCGGTTCCCAGATTCCTGTTTAGTTCTTACTCATAAATTCCAAACTATTGGCTTATTCTCATTGGGAAAGTTTCCCATCCTTTATCTGTATTAATAAATTATACAATGTTTGCCCCTAGCCTGGTATTTCTTTAAACTGTTGATTTGTGTATCGACAAAAAATAACATCACAGATACTTGAGGAAATGGAAATGATCCTCCTATAAGAACACAGATTAATGAGAACAGAGTAATGAAAAGACACTTAGCACAATCTATTTTACCAGAAGTTCTAGAATTCTTTATTTTAAATAAAAATAATATATTAAGCAGAAAGTTTTAGCTCTAAGCTCATTTAAACAATTGTCATCTCTTATCTTCTCTTAATGCTTCTACAACGGACCTCTGACCACAGTGTTTTAGTCAAAGCATATGTTGGCAGCCATCTGCGCAATAGCACCAACTATGAATTTCAAGGGGAAGAAAACAGCCACATTTGGAAGATAACTCATCTACAGACTTTAAATATTTCAGAGCAGATTGTGTCTCTGTAGATTCTGAGTAAGTTGTGAAACGTGGAAGCTCTGTCAGTAAGTAGTTTGGAGATTTGACCTCTATTTATCTGAGTTTCTGTGTCTGCCATTTTACCTTTTTAAGTCTTCTTACTTACTTATAAAATTGAGTTAATAATCATCTCAGCCTACAAGTGTTGGTGTTATGAGGATAAAGATGAAATTACTCTGAATTACCTAAAACAGGACATTCTTTCATTCGACAATATTTCCTGGGCACATGTTTTGTTCCTGGTGCTGTGTCAAGTACTGGGCATATGGCTGTGGCCATGCCAGACATTGCCTCCACTCTCATGGATGAAACATGCAGTGTGGGCTGCCCACATCATTAGGACTACTATTCTCACATCGACTACAACCATTACTACTATAATATTGGTAGATGTTTAAAAGGAATTGCTATTATTTGTCCAACTGTCAATATCTTTGATGTTGGGACATCATCATTATTAAATAATTATTAATTACTCTTGTATAATTTTATTGTATTAATATTATTGTATCATTATTATAAGTTATTAAATTTACTTCTAAACATCTGTTGGTGATTTTGTAGATAGTGATATGATCACTCTCAACCTGATTAGTCAACTTCAATTTTTACTTTAAAATTGATTGACATTGTACACCTCAGCCCAACATATTTTAAGACTCCAGACCAACAAGAACAATGTGATGATGGCCGGAGGGAAGGGGGGATAGTGGGGGCTGGGTGGAGTTAAGCCAAGGATGGGGTGGGGGAAATGGGGACATGTGTAGTGGTGTCAACAATAAAAATAAAAAATATTTATTTAGCTTTTACTTTTATTTTTATAAAAGTTTTTTCATAAGAAAAACAATGAAGGATAGAGAATTAGAATGTATTTAAGCATCTACTACATTCTAGACATTTAAATAGATCATCTCATTTAGATACAGTTCTACTCCATGATGTGGGTTACTTATACCCACTTTGCAGGTGGAAGAGGGGTTCTGGGAGGCTAAGTGGTCATTCAAACTCAGTTCAATTGGCTTTATTGCCAATGCTCTTCTAACTGTGCCCAATACTTCTGTTCTATCACAACCTGTTTAGCATGACAGGGTATTCTTTACTACAACTCAGTTCCAGTGCAATTGATCAATGGGGAGTTGACATCAGTTTAACACACAGATCATATTGGTAAGTAGGTGACTTTTCCAGTGTGATAATGTTCTGACAAGATCAGGAGCCAGCTTTCTCACATTTAAATACAAGTCTTTACAATACTGAAGACCTTAATGAAAAAGCTGAAGTCATGCAGAAACGTCTGTGAGCGTGGCTGCTACAGGGTTTTAGGATTCAGTGGGTCTAGAGGACAGCTTATGAATTCACATTTCTCACAAATGGCTGCTTGATGCTGAAGTGTATGTGAGGGTCACACTTTAAGAACCAGTGCATATGTTACACTGTCTGGGCTGCAAATGCAGGTGAACTTACAAACACTTTTTTCCTGTCAACATGTATTAGCTGAAGAAGGTTACCTCCAGTTTACATGTGTTATGTTGATGAAGCTGGACTCTATCAGTGCAAATGTCTTTAAAGGACCCGCATCTTGAGGGATTCGTCCTTCAAGAAACCCGGAATCTTGAGTCCCAGAATCTAAGGTTGCTGTGATGCCTGCACTGTAAATCTATCTACAAATGCCAGTGGAGATTTAACTGTGCTACTATTTCTAAAGAGAGTTGCTATTATTTTGGTCACTTCTTGGATTACAAAGTTCTATAGGTTTTTAGTGGTCTACTTTAACTCTATTTTATTCCCATAAGTCCTATAGTTTTTAGCATGTAATTTTGCAGAACCTAAAGCTTTTCAGGACCACATATATGGAATTAAGGTGGAATATAGATTAATTAGATAATTAATAAAATAATTAAATTAATAAAGTGGTGATTAATAAGACCAAAAACAGCCATCACCTAAAGTTTGGGGGATTTTTAAAAAATATTTTATTTATTTTTAGAGGGAGGAGACAGGAGGGAGAAAGAGAAGGAGAGAAATATCAACATGTGGTTTGCCTCTCACGTGCCTTCTGTGGGGGCCTGGCCCACAAGCCAGGCATGTGCCCTGACTGGGAATCAAACAGGCAGATGGGCCCTTTGGTTTGCAGGCTGGTGCTCAATCCACTGAGCCACAGCAGCCAGGGCGAGTTGGGGGATTCATCCAAACTTTAGCATGGGAGCACTAGTTCTAGCTCACTGCTGGAGGTGATGGTTTGACAAATTCAGGAAAGACGTTTAACACAACTTTGCAAGGTGTATTTATTAGGCCCACAACACTTCTGTTTCATCAGCTTCACTTACATTTGCAGGTTCTTCTCCATCTTCTACTCTTGGGTCATTATCACTAGATTTGATACGAATTTTTTTATATAGCTCCAGTAAAGATATGTTATAATGCTCCTTTTAGTCTTATTAATTATCAGAAAAGGGTTGATCTCCAAAATAGATAAAGAACCCATATGACTCTATACCAGGAAGACAAACAATCCGACTAAAAAATGGACAAAGGACCTGAATAGACACTTCTCCAAGGAAGACATACCGAGGGCCCATAGACATATGAAAGGATGCTCAACATCACTAGCCATCAGAGAGACGCAAATTAAAACCACAATGAGATACCACTTCACACGAGTCAGAATGGCCATCAGTAATAGATCAACAAACAACAAGTACAGGTAAGGATGTGGAGAAAAGGGAACCCTAGTGCACTGTTGGTGGGAATGTAGACCGGTATGGTCACTGTGGAAAACACTATGGAATTTCCTCAAAAACTAAAAACAGAACTACCTTTTGACCCAGCAATTCCACTCCTAAAGATATACCTGAAGAATCCTGAAACACCAACTGAAAAGAACTTATGCACCCCTATGTTTATAGCAGCTTTATTTACAATAGCCAAGTGTTGGAAACAGCCTAAGAGCCCATCAGTAAATGAATGGATCAAAAAACTGGTACATTTACACAATGGAATACTATGCAGCAGAAAGAAAGAAGGAGCTCCTACCTTTTGCAACCGCATAGATGGAACTGGAGAATATTATGCTAAGTGAAATAAGCCAGTTGGTGAAAGGCAAATTTCATATGATTTCACCTATACGAGGAACCTAATAAACTAATGTGTAAAATAGAACCAGAGACATGGAAACATGGGACAGACTGACAGTGGCCAGAGGGGACGGGGGAGGGTGATAATGCTGGAAAGAAGGGGAAGGGTCTAGTCAAAGAACATGTATAACTGACCCATGGACATAAACAACAGGATGGGGATTGACTGTGGGGGCAAGGGGTGGGATGTGTGGAGGAAGGCAAAGGGGGAAAAATTGGGACAACTGTAGTAGAATAATTTTAAAAAGCTTTAAGTGGGGGCAGAATATCTTCAGGTATTTTGCTGATAAGACAAACCCTTCCATGTCTCCTTAAATTCATAAGTCTCCTTGAGCATATTTTGAACATAGTTTTTCTTTCCAAATGCTTTCCTTTGGGTCTATTTAACTCCAGTTTTGCTAAACAGTTCACATTCTGTTCTCAAGGGACACCTGTCCACTCCTGGTAAAAAGAGATCAGCTGAGGGTGTTCCTAGGAGGCTATGAGGAGGAAGGAAAGGATGGACAATGCAGGTGTGCAGTGAGGAAAGAGCTTGCAGGACAGGCTTCCTAAAGTGGTCTAGCATCTTGACAGAAGCCTTGCCATGCGTCTCCCTCCCATCTATGCATGAAACAAAAATGCAATCCCCTACAGTTAAAGGCAGAGGAGATGAAAGCGATGGGTGTCATTGCTAACCTGCACAGCTTGAATACCAGACTTCTGTGTTCTCCAGCCAGTATGTCAAGGGGCCAGGCCAACAGGAAGCCCATCTCTGGGGTGTCATTTGCACTTAAGTAGTTTGCACTATCACCTAAATTTAGCAGTTGTATGGAGAATTTGTCCTTGGACCAAGATTTGAGAGAATGTTAATGTTTTAATCCTGTGTAAGCATCCAGTGGCTGATTTGGCTAAATCAGGTCATGTGGGAATTGAGTGAAAACTTGCTGAAGATGCGCTTCTCAAATGAGCTAAGGTGAGGAAATGAAAGGCACAAATCTGGTGAACTGGTGTCTGCAAAGTCATCAGGACAACACTTAGTAGTTAAATAATGAGATCACTATCTTAATGAAGCAAGGTGCTTTTTTGTTGTTTGTTTTGTTTTGTTTTTAACACAATGGCTTTAATTAAAAAGCTGGCAGTCTTGTGCTAGTGGAGTGGTTATCAGAGGTTTGGAGAAAAGGAGTAGATGGAGTTCGGACTTAATGAAAACGTCCACTTTAAGCAAGTGTTCCAGTCCCTGTGGTGATGACAGGCAACAGTTCATTAGCTGGAAGAAAATTGTATGACAATGATCTGATTAACAGTTTACCTTGAGAAATGTAAGGTTATCCAACAGTTACAAATACAGCAAGTTCTCCAACTGCTATAGTCTTAATCAAACCTCCCTGAGTGCAGGCATTTTTCAAACAACTAGAATGCAAGACAACTTACTTGCATATTAAACCTGCACGGTATACAATCAGAAGCTGTATTTCAGAATATATTTTGTATTTTGACATGCATTGGGGTCTTCATTAGAAACATTAGTCACCTTGGTACACAGCAGTAGTTCCTATTAGAATCACATGGAAGGCTGGCCCAAAACCCCGCCTCCTGCCACCCATCCCAAGCCCCAGAGATTTTAACAGAGCAGGCCTGAACTGAGGCCTTAATACCTGCATTTCTTACAACTTGTCAGATGATGTTGAAGCTGGTGGTTGGGGATTACACTCTGAGACCATGTTTACATAGCAGAGAGACTGGTGATGTGGTGTAAGAGCCTCAGGACCTAGAGTCCTTTCCAATTAGCCGTCAGCGACCAAGGTTATGCCTTGGTTTTTGTGGGGTTGTTTTCACAGCTTCTTACATCTTTGTGTTTGAATCTGTGTGAAATTACTAGCAAATAGAGAATTCTATTTAACGGTTCTGGTTAAAGGCACTTTATCAATTCTTCCTGAAACTCCTGCCTGTTAGTGAATATTTTCCCACAGAATGCCTGAAGGAAAAAAGTGTCATTATCAACCAATTATATGGTAATCAACGAAATGTAATTTCAGAATGATAGATTGTAGCTTGGGAAAAAGATCTGATTATGCAGTGAGGGCAGACCCCTGGGCCATGCTCCATCACCCAAATTCTCCTCCCAGTCCTCAGACATCACAGTTGGTCTGTGAACTTGTCATATGATTTAGCCAGAGCCGCCTTAATTCAAGGCTATTTGGTTTAGGCATCTTAAGGGACTAGGAAGGCTCATTGTTTATTTTCTTTTAGATTATGCCACATATGTTACAAGCAACTAAGCAATAAGTTCCAGAAAACCTTATTTACCAAAGGAAAGGAAAGCAGCAACATTTCTATCTTGTGTTTCAGGCAAGGAACAGAATAGAATCAGGTAACCTGGTAGAATCTAGACACCATTATTTACTGTATTGTTATGTAAATTGATTATCTGAACTTTCCCACTTCTAAGTTGTCAGGATGGTATGGGGGTGGGTTCAGTGCCTAAATTGAGATATTTGTGCTTCTTGAATATTGTTACATATTTTAAATTATATATTAAAACTTGCTTACTTATATAATTTAAAAAATTATAAATGTAAAGTTTGTACTTGTGTAAATTTTAATATATAAATTTAAAATATATTTTATCGTGGCAAAATATATAAAACATATAAAATTTACCATTTTAACCATTTTTAAATGTACAGTTCAGCAGCACAAAGTGTAACCATGATGGTTGTGCCCCATCACCACCACATACCTCCAGAATTTTTTATCTTTCCACACTGCAATTCTCCACCCGTTAAACAGCAGGTCCCCATCTCCTCCTTCCCACAGCCCCTGGAAAACTCCTTTCTACTTTATGTGTCTTGATGAATATGACTATTTTAAATACCTCACATAAGTGGAAATCACACAATATTTTGCTTTTTGTGACTGGCTTATTTAATTTAGCAGAATGTCCTCATGGTTCATTCATGTTATAGCATGTATCAGAATTTTCTTCTTTTTTAAGGCTGAAAAATATTCTATTGCATGTATAGAACATATTTTATTTATCCATTTACCTATCAATAGGCATTTAGGTTGTTTCCAGCTTTTGGCTATTGTGGTTAATGCTGCTGTGAACATTTGAGTACAAATGTCAGTACAAATCCTTTGAATGTTGTTTTAATTGGGGATTGTTAGGCATTAGTTCATGATTCAGGAACATAAAACCAGAATAATTTAGAAGCAATTCTCAGGCTTCTTGCTGTTACAGAACAAACCCGTGGTGGGGGACAAGATACTGTTACTGAATGGGCCTCCCTCCCCCAGGGTCCCCCTGTACTAGGTTCACCTTGCCCACCACCCTTTGGAATTCTGGCTCTCAATGCCAGAGTTTGGTGAAAAGAAAAGGAACTATTTATTCAAAAGTCATACAGACTTAAGTAAAGACTTACTGTCTTTGTTAAAATCCCAAAGTCCCTTAAAACACCCACAAACAAACACAGTCCTTCCTTTCCCCCTTTTGCCCATTCCAGGGTACTATGCCTCAGGAAATAAATAGAAGTCTGTGGCTCGGCTAGGCCCTGATCTTTCCCAGTAATCCAAGCTCAGTTGGCAGGCCTCCCATGGTTCCTAGCACCATCAGCTGTGTCACCCCCATGATTTCCACTTATTAATCCGAACCCACATGGCGCCTCATGACCCACCAGCAAGAGTCCTTTTATCCCTTTCCTTCCCTCAGTGTTTCTCCTGCATTCTTCCAAACTGCTAAGAGAGAGCTCTGAGTGGCTGCTACATCTTGCTTTCCTGCTTCCTAAGCTGTGTGGTTCAGGTTAGCCCCCAAAACCATGTGGTTCATACTGCATGACTGCTACACCTGGGTTTAAATCCCTGTGGGAATCTTCCTCTACAACCCCATTTCTGACTCCTCCCACAATAGGCAATACTTGCCAGCATTCCCGTATTTTTCCAGCTTTTCTGGGCTGCCATAGTAAGTCTTGGCAGGCATGGCCACATGGTGTGGAACGAACTATCTTCAAGCCCTCATGCAGGCTCTGTGACCAGAGGGAGTTGCCTCCCAGTTATATCATGGGTCAAAGCCACTCCCATCTCCCTGGCTCAAAGAATGGCCATACCTACTTAACATATCTATGAAACTCACCAGTTGTTATAGATATGTTAAATAACTACTTTTGCATATTAGATATGAAGCTGGTCAAAATGTTGCTCTGTGAAATAACTTCCAATGGCCCAGCTCCATGTGTCCCATCCCCCAGTTTAGACTTGTGGGGGTAAGGACATCTATATATTTTTAATATTTCCTAGATATTCCAACTTCTGGACCCCATTACAAATCTGTCTTTGGGGGACCCTGACTACACCTCATTACATTACCTGTAAACAACATGTAATATTACTTATTAATTAACCTCCATTGGATATTCTACCCTTTCCTTAGACTAGACTCCCAGACTAATGAGTGGTCTTACCTGGAGAATACGGATGTGGGTTTCCTTAATTAGAGCCTCTGGGTGTCCTTCTAGAAAACCAGTTTGAGTATCATTTTATCTCTTTCATTTTCAGCAGAGCATGGACCAAGAGGAGAATGGTGACCAGCTTCCCTTTATGGATGCTGATAGGAAAAAATCTGATTGTCTCTGGCCATTTCTGTGCTACTTCTTCCCTATTTAATCCTTTGTGCATCATTTTTTTTTTCTGGAACAGACACGTGCTCATTTTGGTTTAAAATCTTCTACAAAACCAAAATCTTTTGACTGAAGGAAGAAAGATATTAAGTCTGTCAATAGACAAGGAAGATATTTTTTCTATAGCCGTGACTACAATTTCAACCCCATGTAAAAGTTCCCTCATTTCTGCAAATGATTTCATCTTACACTTGGAAAAGAATAAATATTACATAATGTGGTGCATTTAGAAGATAACACGAGCAAAGTATAACAAAGTAGAACACATTTATGAGGTCTATCAAACCACAAGCTGAGCATACTTTTAAATTACCTTAGTGCTGAGAGACAAAACCATTAGGCTAATATAAAGAATATAGATTTTCAGTAAAGTAGAACTAATTATCTCTGAATTTTAAATAACACATTCTGTATAAAATGATAATTGCTTATAACAATAATCTAAGAAAATTTCCTGTCACCCAAAGGTCTCAATGAAATTTACAATTTTAATGATTTCTTTAAGCATTAAAAAGTTGATTTCTGAGTGTTAGGATGACATTGCATAATTATCCTTTTAAATGTCATATAAATCAGGCAGAAATAAAAAAATAGTATTAACTTCAATTTGAACTGTATTTTACATATTTTTATAAATAGCTTTATTGAGATATAACTCACATACTACACAGTTCAGTCAAAGTGTACAATTAAATCATCCTTAGCATACTCACAGGTAATATGCAGCCAACACCGCAGTCAATTTTGGAACATTTTGCTCCCCTCTGTTAGGAACTCTGTACCTGTGAGCTGTCTCCTCACCCGCTCCTCAAGTCTCTCAGCCCTAACTGGCCACTGATCTATAGAGGTCTTTACTCTGTACATTCATATGAATGGACTTATATCATGTGTGGTCTTTGTTCCTGGCTTCTTTCACGTAGTATAATGTTTTCAGGTTTTATCCATATAGTAGCATGGATCACTGTGATTTCTTTTTGTGGTCAAATAATATTCCATTGTATGGAGATACCACATTTTGTTTATCCATTTGTCTGTTGGTCACTTGGGCTATTTCCAGTGTTTGGATATTATAAATAATGCTGTTATAAGCATCTGTGTTCAAGTTTTTGTATGGAGATATGTTTTAATTTATCTTGGATATATAACTAGGAATAGAATTGCTGGGTCATATGGTAACTCCATGCTTAATCATTTGAGGAACAGCCAGGCTGTTTTCCAAATGCCCGAGCCATTTACATGCCTACCAGCAGTATACAAGGGTTCTTATTTCTTCACCTCTCATCAAAATTGTTATTTGCTGACTTTGAAATTGTAGTTATGCTGGTGGCTGTAAAGTAGTATCTCATTGTGGTTTGGATTTGCATTTCCCTCATGACTAATGATGTCAAGCATCTTTTCATGTATTTATTGGCTATTGGTATATCTTTCTTGGAGAAATGTGTTTGCTAATCCTTTATGCATTTTTCATTTGGGTTACTTGTCTTTTTATTATTGAGCTCTAAGAGGTTTTTTATATATTCTATATATAAATGCCTTATCAGATACATGGCAAATATTTCTCCCATTCCACAAATATTTCACTTTCTTAATGGTGTCCTTTGAAGCATAAAATTTTTTAAATTTTAATAAAATCCAATTTATTTTTTCTTTCGTTGCTTATGATTTTGGTGTTTTATCTATGAATTCTTTGCCAAATCCCAGTTCCTGAAGATTTAACCCTATGATTTCTTCTATGAAATTTACAGTTTTAGGTTTTACTTTTAAGTCCCTCATCCATTTGGAGTTAATTTTTGTATGCAGTGTGAGGTAAAGGTCCAAGTCCATTCTTTCACATGTGATTATTCATTTGGCCAGCACCGCATACTGATGAAAATGGTTTGACATGGGAGTGTCAGTACCATTTCCAGAAGGAAGGGAACCTTCAAGTGGTGGATGTAACAGGATAACTGTGTTAGAGGTAAAACATGACAAATCAGCAACTTAAGGCCTAGGACAACGAGGTTCTGAACATTTTAGAACCAAAGCAACAGCAATATTACCACCAGACGGATTTGACAGAGAAAATGTGTTTCTTCAATATTCAAGAAAAAGAATTAATTAAAAATATAATGATGGGGCAAGAAAATTACTCAAGAAAAGATAGTCTATATTCTGCAGAAGTCACTGAATTGCAAAGACATGATGAGGCAGCGCCAGGCTGGATTGAGTGAATGCCACATTGCAAGGTGGCAGAGCCACTGAAGAGGCAGTGACATGATGGGCTAAAGCTGCCCTGCGCCCACAGCAGGAAAGCCTGGTTATACTCACCAGGAGTTCCACCTCATTCAAATTGAGGAGAAACATTTAAAGTAAAAAACTCTCTGGCCCTGGAGAAAAAGGTATAATGTATAGCCCATGCCATGGAGCTGGCCCAAGAGAAGGTAAAGGAAAAAGAAACAGAAGTCTTATGTAGACTGGCAACAAATTCCAAGGCATGACAGGTCCAAGGGAAGGTAAGCATAGAATTTATGTTCTTGGAAAGTAAAATAGTGACATTAAGCTTATGGCAAGAGAGAGACTTGGAAGAAGTTGTCAGGGTGTTACCACCGCACCATCAGTCCTAGCTGGAATGGTAGAACAAGTGATACAGCAAGAATAAGTAAAGGGAGTTTTGACAGAGCAGGAGCACAACTTGGCAGGGCAGCAGGAGGAGCTGCATCACTACTTGCACCAGGGGGAGGCTGGACTTTGGCTATGCCACACAAAGTCCATTAATTTTTACAGGAGTTGCCTGGGGATTGCTGACCAAGTAAAAGGGGTGCTCAGAAGCTGTAGCAGTAAAATTCCAACAAAGAACAACTGGTTCAAGTCAATTTGAGAAAAAGAAGCCATAGAAAGGCCCCACCTGGAAGGTCTCTAGAGCAGGGGTGTCAAACTCATTTTCTCTGGGGGCAACATCAGTCTCATAGTGGCCTTCAAAGAGCCAAATGTAATTTCAACTCCTTAATAGTTAAGGAGTAGTTACATTTATACAGTCCTAAAATTATTTTTAGCCTTTTGAAGGCAACTGCAAGGCTGATGTGACCCCCTGGTGAAAATGAGTTTGACACCCCTGGTCTAGGGGATAAAGTACCACAAATAATGCTGCAATGGAAACCTCAAAGAGAGAAGTTCCCCAAAACAGGTGAGATGCAGCTTGGGATGGAACAAGTTCTCAAACTGATGGAGCAAGTTCTACAAGTGACGGAGCAGTGGCACCAAGGCCAAGAGGAGGCCATGCCAAGAGAGTTATGAGGGCAGCTGGCATGCCTGCAGGAGGCATCCCTGACAGCTGTAGGTTCCCAGAGCCAGATGGCTAGTCCCACAGATCTTGTGGCAAATGGGGAAACACAGGGCTATGGTCATTTTGAGAGTCATGAGGCAGCAGTAGTAATGATAGGAAAGGCTCTTCTGGAGCAAGGAAGCTTCTGCAGCATCAAGAAAAAGCAAGAATCTGATTCAAGAGCTGGTTTGGCAAAGGTGAAACTTCAGAAACATACTTAGGAACTTAGCATAAGATCAAGGGGAACTGAATCTCCAGTACCTGGCTGGTTCACAGGAATTGATCTGAAGAAACTGAAGTGAAATCAATGCAGAGATAACAAGATGGCCACCTGCAAGACAGGAAGGTCCAGCTGACACACCTCAGCAGACTAAAGTCTTCCACATCAGGGGGTTGAAGACTTGGTGGGGCAAGGCCAGAGGCATGTGATAAGGCAGACAGTGACACAGCAGAAGAAAGCCAAAATGACAAAAAAGAAACAAAAAGGAGAGGCCCCAAATTATTTTGTAGCTTTTCTGATAACCAATGATCAGGTAAGAAATATTTTGAAACCTTTGGGAATTTTCAGAAAAGATGTGAATATAAGTGCTTTTCAATGTTGCCAAGTCATCAATATGATCATTAAAAAAAAAAGCTTCTGGCACCCAGATACCTAGCTTTTCTATTAAATATCTTTTAAATTTGTAACCATTACCCATTTCATTCTCTTTTCTTCTCTTTCTGTCTTCTTTTCCTTCCTTTTTTTCTCTCCTTTCTCAGAATATTATCTGCAGTACCTGCAGTTTCTGATTTAAAAATAATTATCTTATAGCCCCAACCAAACATAGAAGAGGAAGGAAAACCAGTTTGATTTTAAATTTTACTTGTGGGAGACTTCAATGTTTATGCTTCCATCCTGTTGACCACAGGCTGAACATGCTGTCGATACACACAGTTCATGAGAAACTAAACTGGAGTTGAAAGAAAAGTAGCTACTACCTGAAATTTTTGTGGTCCTGCCCTATGGTTTGTGTCAGGAACTGTGAAGTGTCTGAGAGGTCACCCTACTTGCAAGCTACAAGTCACCTTGCCAGAGTTTCATGGATGCTGCTAGGAGGCCTGAGACTGGTTCAGTGATGAAGGACTGTTTCTCCTGACAACAACAGCAGTAACCACAGCATGAAACTTTTGTACCAGATCCTAAGGGTGCTGTGGAGAGGACCACATGGCACCCGCACACACAGTGGGGCAGTGACCCAGGAGAGGACTCCTGAGCTTAGGGGAGCTAAACCTTTTATGATGAGTATTAAGCATGGTTTCCCTTGTTCTGAAGAAAGACACCATCTTTACCTTCCAAGCCTTTCAGCAAACTTTCCCTGTTTTCCAGAAGAAGACCACTACCGTTTTTCCAGGTGTGTTCACGATGCAAACATCCTTTAAAGATAGTCCAGAACAAAGGGCAGTTGGTGCCTTGCTGGTCAGACGAGCAGAATCCTGAGAGACCCAAGAAGACCTGTCTCCCAACTGTTTTCAAAAACTAATTAATAAATGTTTTGAATGTATATTGCATCTTGTTATATAAGTGATATTGCCCCGATCATTAGAATAATAGTGTCATAACTTTGAAGCATGGTACCATTCAATCTAATCAGCAGATGTGGGAAAGTTTCTATAAGATGATGCCTGGAAGTAGAAGAACACCATGGGACAGGGAGGGGTAATGGTGAAGAGTCAGAAAGAGGCAGAACCCAGACTGCCATGCTTCATTTGGTTTGTATTCATGATGGCTGGCACATAGTAAATAGTAAATAAATGACTTACTGGTATGCTCAGGATGTTAGGGCCATAGCAAACAAAATGAGGTATCAGTAAGGATAATTATTTCCCAAATACTAGAGGTTTGAATTGGTCATCGTATCTCCTTTCTTATCCTAACAATGATAAACTACTAATACAATTGCCATTTATGGAACTCTTATAACATGCTAGGCAGTATACTGATATATATATACACACACACACACACACACACATGTAGTTTGTGTGTATTATGTATGAATCCAGGTGTGCATATATCTGTGTGCATATATTATATATAAATATGTTAATAAAGATGTGTATATTTGTATATGTGTATTATTTGTAATTTAATACAATAATCCTGCAAGGTAAATATTATTAGTTCCATTATACAGATGAAATAACTGAGCCTAAGAGCAGTTTAGTAACGGTTCTACATAGCCTAGCAATATGCCTGGTATTTGAACTCAATATTGTCTTATTTCAAGTCCCATAATCCTCACATCCTTCTACTTTCTTAACACCAAGCATGAATTAGATACCCTTTGCCTTTGCTAACCTTACTTTATAATCATTATAAATGATTTATTTGTGCTTTTCTGGAACAGTCCCTATAGGAGTAGTCCTTTCCATTAAAAAATAATGGAAAATACTAGATTTGTTTTCCTTCTATAGGTCCCTCCACTGTTGTGTAGTATTTAATCAGGACTTTTAAGTAGAACCAATAGGATCTTAGAAGGACCAAAGTTCCCTGAAGAACAGTTGCCTGGGAAGCAAAGCACATTCTCTCACACTGATTCTATTTGCCAACCTCTTTCCATCCATCCTACCCACAGTGTTTGGTAGCAAGTATTTTTGGCTGAACAGGATCATCACTGTAAAAGAACCAATAAAATTCTCCATGCAGCGACAGCTGAAACAGGGTCAAAGGAAACCTCTCTTCCCTATTGCTCTTGGAGGCCCCACATGCCAGATCTTAGATATATTGGCAGTAAGGGACCCTTCACAAGGTGACTGAATTCTCACAAAGGGCACCATGAGCAGGAAGATGCTAAGGCATTTTAAGTGGCTCTGCAGACCAGAGAGCAACAGCAGAGATGAGTTTTGGTCCTACGAAGATTATTTGTAAATCTCTGTGATTTATTGGACTGAGATGATACTACAATTGATAGCAACCATAGATTCTAAGCCAAAAATCAAAACATATTGTCTAATGGACTTTTCTTCTGACTTGAATATTGACTTAAAAGAAACGGTTATTAAAAGCGACAGTTAAGGAATCATTTCTTATTAGAAAGAACATTATATAAAGTAGGGATTACTGATTCTGAAAGGTTACCTTTGAATTTCCTTCTTCAGAATTCACCAGCAGGTTAGAATGCAGATTTTTAGGTTCTACTGAATCAGAATATGCCAGAACATCTGCATTTTAACACAATTCAAGACATTCTTTTGCATGTGAAAGTTTGAGAAGCACTGATTTAGTATGGTTTATTTTAGATGTGTTTCTATAACTTAATGCAGTGTTTCAAGCTCTGTATTTGTGTGTGCCCATTCCGTTGAAAACTGTTCTATATATTATAGGGCTGTAATTATAAATTAAATTGTGTCCTTCTTAAACTCTTCTGCTTTATATTGTTATTTAGGAATTCTTTTTATGTAAGTGGCTGGCATGTTCTCTACCTCAGAATTCAACCTTAATTTCTACAAATAATGTTGGATTTGACACTTCCTTGGAGGGTAAGGTAGTTGGTGCAAAATCCAATCTAATGGGCAGGCACATTAAGTCTCAACAGATCCAGTTCAATATTCTTTAAGGGGAGCTGGCGTGGAGCCTAAAAGAAAACACTTAGCAATCACTGAGAGAAAAAAGGTTTGTACTGGAAATGTTGTAATGTCCTATGATTATTCCAGGATGTCTTATTTATTTCTCACTCATCTGCCTCCATGGTTGTAATATTTTAAACAAATTTTTCATATTACATAATGGAAGAGAATATGGATGTGGGGGGACGTAAATTTAATTTTCATGATTGAATAGAGAACTTAATGGTTTAACCCTGTGCCCTGCTTACTAAAATTGAATGGCAAGAGGCCATCCAAACTTATGGAAAAGGTCTCATGACTTAGCAAGAACGTCGAGTTTGACCTTAAGGAGGAAGTGAAAGCCCTGGGTTTGAGAGCAGTTGAACGAGAACTGCTGGAGAATTCACTAGGGCAGTGATGTGCACGGAAGCAAGGTTGGGGGCTGTGTGAGTTTGCTGGAGCTGCTATAACAGAGCACTGTAAACCGAGTGGCCTACACAACAGAATTTTGTCTCACAGTTTTCAAGGCCAAAGGTATTGGCAGGGCCATGTTCTCTCTGAAGATACTAGGAAAGATGTGTTCTGGGCCTCTCTCCTGGCTTCTGTGAGTTCCTTGGCTTGCAGCAGTATGACTGATCTTTGCATGGTGTTTCCCTATGTGCCTACTTCTCCCTTTGTCCAAGTTCGCCCTTTTTATGAGGGGATCAGTCATATTGTATTAGTGGTCCACCCTACTTCAGCATGACCTCACCTTAACTAGATACATCTGAAATGACCATTTCCCCACACAAGGCCACATTCTGAGATCCTGGGGGTTAGGACTTCAAAATATGAATTTTTTGAGGGGCACAATTAAACCCATCACAAAGTACATGAGAATCTGTAAAATAAATAGCCTAAGAAGAAAGGGTATGAATAGTATATTGGTGGTAAAATTTTTCTTTACATTTCTCCAGTGCTATGCCAGGGCCCATCTTCCTATCTCTTTGAGAGGAGAAATAAATAATCAATATTAGAGCAGAAAGGTCCTCATAGACCATCTAATTTCATATCTTAGGGTATAGAGAGGAAACCTGAAGTCTTCAGAATTAAAGCAAGATACTCAGAGTCAAATAGCATAGCAAATCCAAAACTTGGACTCAAGTTTCTTTACTTCCTAGACTCTGTCCCTTGTGTCTAGCTCACCAGGCATTGGGATCCTGTGAATAGCTTTGTTATTGAAACCAAACATTGGCTATTATGCTCAGCATGTTAAATTAAAGGGCCAACCTTTTCTAGAAGTCAAATTGGGCATTTCTTAAGTTGCTCCTTTTCAATATCTTGCATTGACCCTGAAACTCTCCAAGGGTGCAGGCCAAAGTTTCATGCTGCAGCTTGGACAGTGCCCTTTGTTTCTTTGCTTCTCCATTTCTCCTTTATAAGTTGCCTGGTTCTGAAACTAAGGTGTCTCCAAGCCCAGCATGAATCCAAGATGATAATAGAAAATGTGTTGCCTAATTTATTTCTTAACAGATGATAGGTAATATTCTGTGGTCATAGCCAGACTTCTACTCCTCTTCTTTTCCTAGGAGTCTTTGGGTTTTCTGAATGTCCATCTTTGGAGAATTGAATAAGACATCATTTCTGTGGTTCATTTTGGCCAATTAAAAGACACAAAGTTATTAGGTTAAGTGGTGGTCCTCATAGTATTTTTCAAATTGCAAAGTGTTAGTCACCATATTTTTTTGTCTGTCCTTAAGTCTTCGGCATCTTGGGTGATCTATGACAAATTTAACACATTGAGGAGCAAAGAGATTCTATGGCAATTGACAGTGCTGTTCAGCTTCAGGATTTGTCTTGAGCTGTCTAGACAAATTCTACAGTATATATAATCACACTGACTTCTTTGTCCCCCAAGTTTCATCTTTAACTTATTCAAAGACAAGCCTGAAGCGATGTTTTCATGCTGCTTTCACTTAACTCTCTCTGTGCATAGGATTTCAAAAGGCTAAATATTGATTAGACAACTAGCCTGGATTGTCTCAGAAAATATCCATCCCCTTAAACAAACTTTAACCTTTAGTTGCTTTTGAAGGTGCATCACTTTCAGTCTATCAAATTTATAATTGGAAAATGGCATGAGATTATAGAAATGCTTTTCAATTTTAGTAGTCAATTAACAGGCAACTGTATGAAGACCACAATGATTACATTGTCCTATAAGCACTGCACTATAACTCTTATTTTAGTACATTTAGATTTTTAAAAGAGAATCTGATTAGCATTATTTTAAAGATGAATTTGACATTCAAAGAATGCATGAATTTACTTTGGATGTTGGATTACAAATTAATGCTTATCAAATTATCATTGACTATTTTTATAATCTAGGATCATCATCAGAGACGTTTTTTTGCATGAATTCCTGTCACAGTTGTCATTAGGTTCAGGCGTAAAGTATCCAAAGGAACACCAACTCTCATGGACCCTATTAAAAATATTCCTTCCTAATATCTGTGGGATCTCTGTACAAGTCTTCAAGATCTATCTTAGTCTTTTGGTCTGAGCAGAGAAATTTTTTCTCTGCTCAGACCAAAAAGGAAAGTAAGTGTTAAGATAAGCTCTTGAAGTTGGTCCTGGCAGTGGTTTGATTTAAATAAAGCTTATAACTTATTTTAATATTATAATTTTATGCTGCCAAAGACACAGATCCTAAGTGTACAGTTAGATGAGTTGTGACAAAGGTATAATCAGCATTTGAATCAAGAAACACATGTCCATCACTCTAGAATGTCAGTCATATGACATTTTACAACAGTATCGTGATGAGAGGCCTCTACACACACCTACTATAGCCCAGATTGTATCAGAGTTTGCAGGTATCTTCACTTTGCCTCCTTCCCCTTTGATGTTGGGAAAAACAGGAAAGGCTGAGGCTGTTGTTATTGATCAACACGCTCATCAGTAGCCCTTGGGTACCTCAGGCATTTTCTGGGGCCCTGGCTTTGGTGTCTGAGAAATGAGATCTTAACTCTTGGCTCTGCTTCCACTTAGAGTTATTTAAAAATATCTGAGCCTTATTTTCCTTATCTATAAGCTGAGGAAGGTAAAACCTACCTCATAAGATTGTTGTAAAGATTAACTAAAATAAATAAAAGCAACTGACATTAAGAACATGCTCAGCAGATGTCCCATTCACCCTCCTGTTGAAACATTGAGTGCTGGGTCTTTTCCCTCCCTCTCCTTCATTCCAAACAACCAATCAAAAGCATATGTTCTAGGCTTTCTGGATACCATATTTGAAGATTATACTTTTCTAATCAGAAAAACTAATCCTTGCTAATGCATTAGTAAACTTGAATAATTTAGAGCATTTCCCCTTTCAGGTATCATATTTGCATTTTAAGCCTTTAGGATATATTGTTTTAACCCAAATAAATGGCTTTGAGCTGGAAAAGTCAGGAGACTGGGGAATGGTATATTATTTGGGTCAGGGTGTTCTAATTCTCTCTAAATTTCAGACAGCTATCCATCTCCTGTGTCCACAACTGCCTCGGTTAAATGTAGGTGATTTTTCTCAGGAAAAGGTTATATGCACAGGTTGCAGGAAATTTTTGAACAAGCTGCTTTAAACAGATCCATGCAGGCATTAAAATCGCCACCTGCAGTCTGAGTCCTATCGCAAGGAATCCACCTTCACACAGTTGAAACGACTGTTGTTACTTAGCAGATGTGAGGCAGGGATGTGAAGATTGGTGCTGGGGAGACGCAGGCAGCAAGCATTGGCTGCTCCGTGGGCTCCTCTCAGTGAAAACCACCCTGTGGTTTCTACTGGAAGCACAAAGAGTGTATCAGGGAAGGAAGCTGATTAGCTTTCCATCTAAACTTACATTTAAATTTAGGTCCCTCAGTGAGTATCTTTAAAACACCCCAGATAAGCATTGTGGAGGCCTGGCCCTGATTCCCTACCTACCCTTTCAAGCTCTGATTTGATGGGGCACTGGCTATGCCTTTGTTTTTTATTTGTGTTTAAATTTTGTTTCTCAATTAAAGTTTATATTTAATATTATTTTGTTTTCATTTCAGGTGTACAGTATAATGGTTAGATAATCATATGCTTTACAAAATCATCCCCCTAAATTTCAAGTACCTACCTGGCACCATACATGGTTATTACAATATTATTGGCTATATTCTCTGTGCTGTAATTTACACCCCCATGACTATTTTGTAGTGACCCACTTGTAGTTCATAATTTCCTCACCTTTTTCCCTCAGTCCCCCAGCTCTCTCCCATCTCTCAGTCATCAGCATGTTCTTCATATCTATGTTCTTCCTCTTGGTTTCTTGCAGAAAGTGGATGTTGGCCTAAGAACCTCCCCAAGTGTCAGTGACTATTTGGAGTACAGGTCTGCCTTCCTATCATGGATTTTTATGCTGCTGTCACTGCATCACTGGGGAGTCCCTGGTTTTGTACCATTTGCTTTTCTCAGGAAACCAACGTCCGTTCACCTTTGCTTTCATCTACTCCTTTAGAAAACAGTAGAATTTTCTAATCACATAAGATACTCTGTGATTGAAGCAAAGTAGCTTATTCTTTCCTTTTTCTCCCTGTGTGATATAGATTCTGGGTAAAATTAAGATGTCAAGAATTTATATACAATCAGGATCCCAAAGTAGATGATAATCATACCCATTATCATAACTCAACACAAGACTGATGGTGATGATGGTCAAAAGTGGGAACTCTCACCCTGGCCAGATGGCCCAGCTAACTGGAGCATTGTCTAGTGCACCAAAAGGCTGTGGGTTCGATCCCGGTTCCAGGCACATATGTAGGTTGTGGGTTTGATCCCCGGCTGAGGCATGTATGGGAGGCAGCCAGCTGATGTTTCTCTCTCACATCTGTGTTTTTCTGTTGCTCTCTCTTTCTCTCTCTCTGTGTCTCTCTCTTTTGCTCTCTCCCTTCCTGTCTCTAAAATCAATAAACATATCCTTCTATGAGAATTTTTAAAAAGTGAGAACTCTTCCAGCTATACACAAATTTTGTTGTGATTGTGTTTTCCCAGTTACAACTGTTTTCACAAGTCATTTAAGGAAACATCTCTAGGCATAACCCTTTCCTTCCCTTCATCCTTGGCATGATATTTGGAACCCAACTTAACAAGAACTTTCACAACCAGAATGCCTGTCAGGGAGCTATGTATGTAAGATCGTAGGCACAACTGGAGTATGTATAAAAAGTAAGAAACACTAGATACTTAGCACTATTCAATCTTTGGGTCCAAATTGATTTCTTTATGCCTATTCAGCAACAAGTTGTCAATGGAATATATAAGTAGAAACTTTACCATATGGAAAATAGCTAATTAGACCAATGAACTAGGGACTGAGGGGTCGGTGCTCGGCAAAACAATGTGTTCCCTTGGCCATTAATCTAGTTTACAAAGAGCTGCCCAGTGGAGCCTTTTTTATATTTTTGTTACTCTACCTGCCATTTAGCGTCAATTGTCAATGTCAACAGCATTAGCCAATGAAGCAGCAAGATTGAGAGTAAAGAAACCCATCCAGCTTCAGTAAAGAAAAATATGTCAAAGCAGATTTTTCCTTCTTAATGTGACTGAAGGCTCCATTTTCCTGGTGTTGAAAAAAGGAAGGAGAGTGATAAATGAATTTGATTAATATATGAGAAAAGCTAATGACCAATGAGTAATCAATTTTACAGTTTTTAAAAAAAAATCTTGGAACAATAATATGAATGCACTCTTCAAGATATTTTTGTAAAACATGAGCTTAGGGATTTTGGCAATACTCATTTTGAGATAAAATGCCAAGAAAGAAAATATTGACCATGAAGCTTCCATTTGAAATAGGCCACTCATTGTTTTAGAGATAACCAGTTTTACTGAACTCTACCTTTTTAAAGTGTGATATTCCTGGCTAATTTTATTAAGATATCTCCAGGGCCTTAAACTTTCTAAGTGGACTGTAAACTAATTCTGATTATCTAAATAGTTAAGCTATTCAGCGCAGGTAGGCCAGAGTATCCACGTTGACTCAGTGCTAGTAGCCCCAGACCTCTGCAGGCCCTATTGTGGAAGATAAATGAGAAGTGTTTTTCACCTATCTGTCCTTGCTTTCCACAGAGTGAACTTTAAATCAAAATTTTAGCTTTATGCCGCTTGAGAGAGTAATGAGAAGGGCTTTCCGGTGGAAGGAGAGCTGTGAGTAGAGTTTGTGAAGGGCTGAGAACAGATACTATGCAAACGTGTTGTTGTTGGTTATTTTCAAAGGGTGTTGGAGATTTAGAGTAGACCACGTTAGCTGGGACAGAGAAAGGCAGTGTGACAGAACAGGTGTGTCCAGAAAGTATACAGCCATGTCCTATAAAAAATACACCTATGTAGAGTATCTTATTTCAAAGTCTTTAAAATATGTATTGTAAAGGGTATAAGTAAAACTTTTCAGGGGTTCATGTGAAACTTAATTGGGTCAGGTAGATGATTAGTGGTTTCTTCATGAACCAAGGCAACAGATAAGCTGAGAAGCAGGCTGTGTGCCCCATACACAGTGTGTGTGGTCCAAAAGTGCCCGGCAGCAGTAGTGCGTGGGCTGAAACCCACGCAGTCCGCAGCTGGCCATACCACATGCGAGGAAGGAAGGGGTGTCTGTATGCTGTTCGACCACCCAGGAGGTACAATTCAATAAATGAATGGCACATGCAGGTAGAGGCCTAGCTGAGAAACCCCTGTTGTCAAAGAAAAAGAAGGCCCCCTCATTCAAAATGAAATGGAAGGAATATCAAAACCATCTCAATCCCATGTGGGTTTATGAAATTCATCGGATAATTATTCATCCATAAAGACTTTGGGTGCCTCCTGAGGGCCAGGCATTCGACTGGGTGCTTGGGAGAGCACTCGGTCCTTCCTACTGCAGGCAGCAGAGGGTAGGAAGGGAAGTCATGTGAACAAAAGGAGTGATGCCATATAATTAGCATTGTAACAGTTTATGGAAGATACTAGCCCAGAGCCCAGAGGAGTTAGACACTCAACAGCATAATTAGGGGTGGGTGGAGAAAAGGTAGGCCTTCTTCACAATGCTGTTGTCTGAGTCTTCAAGAATTACGTGAATGATAGTTCAGGATCCTGCTCCCAGCAATTGTGTTGCTCTCATAGTTCTTTATTCATTTTTCTTTGGGTATTGCCCCTGCACTACAGGGACCAAACCCTCACAACAGCCTATCAAGCCCCATCAAAGGGTATCTGTTCTAGGGCTCAACCCTCCAACGCAACCTAAGTGAGAGATGAGCTATTTGGACAAATGAGTTTATCCTAATGTATTAATAATGGGCAATTGCATTTTGTCCATTGTGTCTGGGGGAACAACGTATATTTTAATGGGCCCTCAAACCCCTAACCTAGGAGATTCACTAATGCAGGGATGGCAAGCTGGAAGGGAAGTGTTTCGTAGCAATTGGTTCTCTGGGATCATCTTAAATCATAGCACACAGGCAGATGCTTCCTCAATCAAATAAAGTTATGAAAAGTTTATACCAAGCCAGAAAAAAAGTTAAAATTTAGAACTACTGAGCACATTGCTTCTCAGCTTTTTGGCTAAGATCAAGTGTAAAAACTACAGAGCTCATGCATTCATTAGCATACTTTTTTGATTACTCAAAAGAATTACTGAGAAGGTCTTTGATGTATCAAATACTAAGCCTTGATGTAGCAAATGCTATATGCCTGGAGGGTTAGTTCTGATTAGAAAATTCTAGTCTCTGGTCTTTCTCCAGCCTTCAACAACCTGTGCATCCTTTCATTAGTAGACAAGTGGCAGTAGGCCTCTTTGGGGAAGGCAGCAGTATCCGTAGTGGCACACTGGATGTCTACCCATCGAAGACACCTTAGTTCCCATCCTGCCAAGGGGAAAGGGTGGTGGCAGACAGGAGGATTGCTGTTCTTGGGCATGTTGTTTGCAATATTACGACTGGGTGTCTTCATGAATTTCTTAAGGATAAGCACTCCTTTCTGAGTCCTGGGGACCTTAATGAGCTTTTGTTTGTCTCTGTCTCCCAGGAAGGAAAGACAATCCAGCAGCCTTCAGATATCTAATGGTTCTCCTTTTGCACGTGTCTTTCACCAGGACTATTTTGGTGTTGGAGCAGAACTGAAGCAGAAGGACTTTTGCAAGGTAAACTTCTTAGTATGACACTATGGGGTGGGCCACTTTCCCAGCTGAGCGGTATGTGTTAAGGCATCTGGAGGAAGACAGTAGACGTTGGGCGGGACTGCAGGTGGGCCACTGGCGCTGAGCTGTCAAGGGCATCAAGTCAGTGTAGGTTCATCTCTGATCTTAAACGCTCTGTTTAAATATCTTTTGGTGGTCATGCCCTTATGTAACATTCATTCTGGAGAAAAAAAGACATCCTTATAGGGAAGAGAAGGGAGCTGTCAATTTCCACAGTGTTCTGGAGAAGTATTTTCTGACACTGCTGACTGGATCTTTATGCTCCTCTCTCCTCTCCTCCCCTTCTCTCCTCTTCCCTTCTCTTTTTGTGGAACTCACTGTAGGTCATGGTCATCTGTCAGAGCCTCCATCCATGCAGAAAGAAAAGCTGGAGAAATACCAGCTCTTGGTCACTTTCTGGAAGGCTTGCTGTCTGTCCATTGGCCTCTGAAGAACCACTTAGCTAAGGAAGAAGAGCTTTTGCTAGTTGGGTGCAGTGACTCAAATTTTACTCTCCCAGAGCTGCTTACTATTTTGAGAGTGAGCAATTGAGCAATGCTGGGCTTTATGGCTCACCAGATGAACCTGGACTGTTTCATTTGTTCTCCCTAAAATAGCCCCCTGCCCCACAGAGAGGGGAAGTGATTTTTTTTTCCTTATTGGTGAACATCAGGGTAGGTTTGTGTTACTAATGCCCCAGGGAGCAGCTATGTTGGATGGGATTAAAACAGTCTTCAGAAGTAAGTTCGAGCTCTGCTTGGTACCTTGGACTCATCAACTGGATAGGGGAAAACAACCCAAATCCCCCTTAGAGGACTACAATCAATGACTCCCCAGGAAGTCATGGGCAAGTATCACTTATCGCCAGCTGTCCACCCACCTCTTATGTCTCCAGAAGGCTTATTCTCAGGACAGGCTCTGGCTCTGAAGCAGATAAAGAACATTTGCTTTCGTTGGACTCGGTTCACACTGACTAGAACACCTTCCCAGGCTGAGCTCTGGGTTCTGAGATGGGCAGTCACAGGGCTGTAGGGAGAGGGAAGGTGATGCATCATCATTACAGGAGCCTTAATGTATTTCTTCTTGCCCCTAAAGCATCAGCCACAAAACTTGGGCTAAGCCGAGTGGGTATAGGACAAAGAGGAGAGGGGAGGTGATAGCTCAAGTGCAGTTTCTGCCGGCTTGTTTCCAGGGAACATAGGCCTGAGCTACAGATTCAGAACATGATCTCGAAGGGACCTTCTATGCCTCCACCTCCTTAGCACTGAAAGATGTACTCAAGGGCAAGAGATGCCACATGGAGTTTTCCACTCATGGTTTGTCTTCAAAATAATTAAAGATCATTTCTCTTGGCCCTCCCTTCAGCATCTCTCCTCACAAGTTAATCCTCACATTTGCCTCTTTAGTTATGTGTATATTAGGTTTCCCCTTAGAAAAATGGTCTTCTAATTTTTGGTTTCCCAACCCAAGAGATTAAAACTGCATAGTAGGGTGACTTTTACAGGAAGTTATAATATTTCCACACTGAGCCTCAAATGGTCACTCTAGGGGGCAGTCAGGCAGAGCTCCCAGGAGGCCCATCAGGAGGGTTTACTTTTCCCAGAGGGACCAGTAAATGCTGCAGGAGAGTTTGTTGAGCCAGGTTCTCAATATCTTTACCCCAAATGGTCAGGTGTGTCCAAGGCTTAGATTCCAGTATTTTTTTTTTATTTGAATTTTCTTTTTAAAGTTGACAATGTTGGTATCTCCAAAGTCTTCTCATTCATGAGAAACTTCACAATGAAATCTACCTTACACCTGCCCCCACACCACTAAGGAATACCTGACTGCCACAGATGGAAACAAGCAATCCCGTGAATCAGAAGCAACTGGAAAGAGCCGGCCAGCAAACGAGTGCCCCAGCCCTCAGTGCCCGACTGACGCTCCTCCCTGTTCTGAAGTGCGATGGAGGGTAGTCTCACATAGTGCTGAACTGTGTTTATAGCTGTGTTCCACTATTGCTTTATGTATATGGTACCAAGGCTTGTATCTGCATACTCCTGCATTCAGTGGATGTGGTCAGTAGGATATGGGTGTGAATTCATCTCCACCATTTTCTGGCATTCTTGAGCAAACTCCTTACACTTTCTGAGTCTCGTTCCCTTCCCCTGTCATAAAGATTGTTGTGGAGATTAAATTAGAATATTTCTAAAAGGCTCAACAGGCTCCTGACTCACAGCATCTGCCCAGTGCATGAACTTGAGGATTATGATGTTAACACTTTTCAGCTGGGGGAAGAGAGCCACACCTGCCTCCCCCAAAGTGCTGAGTGATGGGAATATGTCCAGGGTGCAGGGTGAGGTGGCTGACATCCAGGAGCTGGGTCTAGACCTCAGGTGAATAGCCCTGTTCTTTCCTCTGAGCCCCAAGAGGTACCTATAATTAAGAGGCCACAATGCAAATTCCATTAACAAAGTCATGGAAAATGTGAAAAAGCTTTTTTGAAATTGTTATGGAGTAAAATAAAGGTTCCTTTAAAAAAATCCTTATGCAACCAAATCATGACCCAGTCATCTCACAAATTCCCTAGACCTTGTTGAAGATGGGCAGTAGCCAGAGGAACTGGGTGGTGCCCTAGGCCCTGTGACTGCATTCCTAGGTGCAAGGAACCTGGGCCCTAAGCTCCTTGTCCTCTCCAGGAGCTGTTTGTTGTCTGTGTGGAGGCCATAAAGGTACTAGTATACTCAGAGCTGCAGCTATCTCTGCATAAATTGTGCCCTGAGGCTCTGAGAATGGAAACTGCTACTGAAGGTGCTCCTTTAAAAACAGAATAGAGCTTCAGTGCTAACAGCCTCTATCTGGCTTGTTCATAGCTTACCCTAATGGTAACTCAGAGCAGGGAAACAATAGGAGTTATTCTAACTTACCTTAGAGCAAACCCCTGGTTCTCCACCAACTGTTTGAGCCTGGGATGCTGAAAGAAATACAGAGGGGCCTGCTCAAATACAGCGCTCAGGTTGGGTCCTTAGGTTGTTTCAGGTGAGCAGCCCAAGCTGGGAACCACAGGGTAAGTAGTGATAATATCCCATTTGCAGCATGAAAGTGGGCTATTTCTACATTGAACAAATAAAGGATTGCTCCACTTTTCATTGTTGTCTTCTCAAGAGCAAGTCAAGGACAATTGCCACAGTTCAGAACCTGGGCATCATATCCGGGGTGATGAGTGCATTCCTGGCTCTTTTACTTGGTGAAACTCTGCAGTGAATACATCCCTAGTGACAGTGGGGTTCCAACTTCAGCTACCCCTGGTGTAAACAGCATAAATACCCAGAGAAGGTGCAGAGCTCAATGGAGTTTAATGGGCCTGCAGCACCTGTGAGCTCACAGGTGTGCCTGTATCACTTCAAAGTCACCTGCCTAAATGAACAGCTGCCAAGTTAGACCTGACCATTGGGTTAAACCTACAATCATTTTCTTCTCCATAGCTGATATGTCCTTTGTGATGGTTTGATCTATTCAGGCTAGCCCTAGGAGACTCTTAGCAGCGTCTGTTTCTGCAATGCCAGTTTGCCTAGGAGATTGGGTGAGCCAGTCAAAATTTGTCTTTATTGACCAGATAATTCAGATAAGCAAATATAATTGTATAGAAATCATTATCTTCTGAAAGTGGCCCTTAGATGAAAATGTTCTTATTAAGGACCTATAAAACACTTAGCTGAAGTGTAAATGAGATTTCACCTGAGATTTTTAGTGACCAGTGACCTTTTCTGATCTACAGCCCATGCCAAAATAATCTCTTCAATTTAAGCATTTGGCCCAGCAGGTCATTATTACTTCTTCAGATCCCTGGAATCATAGTATGTGAGACTTCAAATTATCCTGGTTCGGTGCCCTAGTTTTACCCCAAGGAAGTAAAATCTCCGAGAGTTTGTCAGCGATTAAAACACAAGTGCATAAGCGTATGCACGTCTTCTCTTCTGTCTGACTCCTACTGGAGTGCTTTTTTCTATGACACTGTGATGCTTCCAATCTGATGTCTGAACCTAATGAAATGAAAATACTTGTCATCATTATGTATTAGCCAGAATGAAGTAGGATGGCTTTGATAACATCATCTCTCAAATCTCAGTGGCTTGAACCACCAAGGTTTGTTTTTCAATCACCTGCTGAATGAGCAGCAGACAGCTCGCTCCAGAAATGAAGCTGTTGGAGGTGCCACCATGTGGACATGGAGCATTTGCCATAACTTTGTGATCTCACACTTTCTAGGTGTCTACCTGGAAGTGACACTCATCCCTTCTGCTCTCATCCCACTGGGAAGAACTGTCCATGGGTCCTGAACCCAAGTGGCCTAGGATTCACAGTCTTCTGTGTGCTGAGGAGGAGAGGAGACCCTGATGCAGGCGAGCACTAAGGTCTGCTGTGTTTAACAAGCATCTGGGCACCAGCACTGTGCCCTGTACTGTGCTAGTCACTGAGACCATTCAGAGAAGGCCCGATGCTGAAGGATGTATAAACTGTGAGGTCTCCCCTGGTGGGTGTAGCTCAGTGGATTGAGCACGGGCTGCGAACCAGGCATCGCAGGTTCGATTCCCAGTCAGGGCACATGCCTAGGTTGCAGGCCATGTCCCCCAGCAACCACACATTGATGTTTCTCTCTCTCTCTCTCTCTCTCTCCACCCCCTTCCCTCTCTAAAAAAAATAATAAATAAATAAAATCTTAAAAAAAAACTGTGAGGTATAGGGGGTTCAGAAAGGAGAAAGCAGTTGGACTTGTAGATAGATCAGTTACAACATGACAGACACTGTAATCGAAGTATTACCACAGTGTACTACTAGAGTACTATTGGCTTCAACGTGGGAAAAATGGTGGGGAAATTGAGGAAGGTTAATAAAGTAAATGACATTTGGGCGGGACTTGAATAAATAGTGTATTTTCCTTATGGACACATTGCAGTCTCATTTGAAATAATTTCTTTGCCTTTGTGAATGTTCTGTTGAGGTTAGTTTTAGTTCTGGAAGCTTCTTCACTAAGGTCCAACATTCTCTGCTTACTCAATGCAAGCAATGGACTTCAACTTCCTAAGAATACATGAGCACAGTTGTCTCATCAAAATGAGCTGGAATCGTGTGGCTCAGAAGGAGCTGGCCTGAGACCAGTGGGTGCACGTGGAAAGTGTGCTAAGTGGCCACATTTTTAACATAAAATCAGAACAGGAGGACTTATAGGAACATTGTTTTTGAAAAGGCCATTGAGAAGATGCTGTTTAAATGCTATAATTTTGGACTTTCTGAGAAAGTCCAGAAGTCTGTAACAATATAGGAATAGAATATGTTAAGTAAAATGATCCCAGAAAATCTAAGTTTGTTGACGGAAGCAATAAATACAGCCAGGGACTTGTACAGCATCCATTTACTGAAGACTTTCCCATTCAGGACAGCTAACACAGTGATTCTTTCATGTTCCCTATTCCTTCAGGAATAGGGAACATTTCTTCCTCTTGTTGTCTTAGTGATAACTTCCACCCAAATTCAGAAAGAGTGATGATTTCAGTAAAATTTATTACAGCTAACAAGAATCTGTAACACCTGGGCATGCATCGACTCATACGCAAACCTCCCTTGCTTGTGGGAAGCACCACAAGAGTATCTTTATTTTACAAACTGAACTATAATAGCTATTGGTCATGTGCATCATCGAGGGGTGGAACTGGGATTGGGATCCTGGACAGTCCTACTTTGGAACTGGAATTCTTAATCATTCCACCACACCTGTTTTATAAAGTGGTTTAACTTCTGGAAAAGGTGAAGGACAATGCCTCCTCTCCGATTAAAAAGATAAATAAAAGGCTGAGAGACTGGTTATAAAATTACTAGACTGCAAATATTTTCTTTGCAGCTATCTAAATCTATGAGTCCCATCTTTGTCTAAAATGATTCCTTTCACTATCTAGGCATTTTTAAACATTTCCTTTGCTCTGCAAGGGCTAGGGCTCAATGGATTCAGGTTGGTGATGGGCACAACTTGCTTGAAGTCCTTATGGCACACAGGCTGGTAAACCTGCACCAGGTGTCAGCCCTTTCCACCTCTTACAGGGAAGGAAGGCAAAAGAGAAGGGGTGCTGGTGGCCTTTGATAAGATTGTGAAGTAGATCACCTTGTTTTTGTCCCTAACCTCCTTGTAGCCAATTTCTCTAATGACTATTTTAAAATACCTACTCATATGAACCTGAATTCAAAATTTATCCATTTGTTCTACCTCTCCTTTGAACTCTGAAATAGCTACATGTAATAAGTGGCTACTTATCACCTTTGCAGGATAATGTTTTCTTAAGCTACTTGTGGCTCGCTAAGAAGCCACCAGTGACCTGCTGCTGGTAGAAATTTCAGATTGGTTAGGAGGGAGGCATTTTTTTCCTAAGAGAAACTTTTATTACACCTTTTCTTATCTACATTTAAAAAATTCTGGCCCTTGGGGCAGAATTTCTGGTTTTGAACCTGGAGGCTCATTCTGCAGCCCCCATCCTTGCATTTGCATACACTGGGGACCGTGTTTCTGGGTGCCACAAAACATCTGCCGATGCAGCCAACGTGCTGCTTCTCCTGGCAAGGCCTGTGCGGCCAAGTGTGCACACCGAGGTGCGGGCTGGGTTTCCCCACCATCTGATTTCCTGAGAAAAAACACAGAGCTGCTCAGAGGTGCCATCTGAAGATGAGGTTGCCAAGAAACAACAAGACTCTTATTAGCAGAGGTCCCTGAATTGATGCTGATCTTGTGGGAGGCTAAGGGCAATGATATGTAAGGGAGTGTGAAGCAAGATTGCAGAAACGAGGTGCCTAGCATGTGATACAGGCATGAGGGGGCAATCTGCTTTCTCCACATGTTACAGGATGAGGATATCTGAATCAGAGGGCATGTGTTATAACAAAGTCATTTTATGTGACACTATTGACGCTAAATAGAGCACTTTTGACTTGTCAGTGTACATAATCAGGGGGCTGTTTCAGTACCTTTGGCTATTCAATTGCTAATTGTGTTGCCTTTGCCTAGACAGTTGCAATAAAGGCGATCATACAGCCCTGCACCCCATTTCAGTAACCACAAATTACTTGTTTACCCAAAGTCATGGAGAGAGCTTTTCATGGAATGAGTGTAGACGTCACAGGCAGCTTCAAACCCCACCTGACAATCGTCAAGCTATCCAGAGCAGCTTACTGCAGAATAATGATAATCATGTTGATTGAATCATTATGACTGAGCTCCTTTTCAGCTGTTTTCATTTATTCTTTTAAGCATTACAGAATGGGCAACACCATAGAAAAAGAGTGCCAGGAAAATCTATGCTTTGAGATGCTGTTCCAAACAGTACCAAGTTTCTGGAACTGTTAGCTCTCTGAAGCCCTGTCCCATCCTCCCTAAACCTAGGAGCCTAAGTGGCCGAGAATAAAGATGAAATCTGGGATCATAGAAGAGTTCTCTGGCTCTTGTGAAAATGAAACTCTGACCTCTGTCTCAGCAGCAGCAGGCTTCAAGCAGCAGAACCCAGTGTCATGCCTGGCCCATGAGCATTTTCTGTGTGTGTGATAGAATGTAATAAATATTTTTGAATGAAGATTTTTTAGGCCATTTGCCTCTTTAAAATGGATTCACCAACTTGTCTGGGTTTGTACAGGACTATATCCTGGAACACACTCAGTTTGGGGCGAACTGGGATGGTTGGACCTCCTCCTTTGAGGGTCCACTAGGTTCCATGCCCAGATTTCTTGTTACAGCAGTATTTTCCTGTGAGTCATCTCCTGATCAGAATGGCTCCCGGGCACACACTGAGCTGAGGGGAGGGGTGGGAGAGTAGTTGGAGGGTGAGATAAGGGGTACAGAGCGCAGGAAGATCAATGTCATATTAGAGTCGGACTGTAGGGTTTCTTTCTTTTACACTATAAATATTGTATGAAGTGCTGATGTAACCTTTACTGCAGCATGACATGGGATTTGGCTGTTTTTATGGCTCGTGTTTAAAAGTAAGAAACAAGTCTCTGATTAGATTACATTCTTGCCCCACAAACCCCTGCCCTTCACATTTTCAAGAGTGCTTCTTTATTTCTGTAATCAGTCTAACTCAGACAACAAAATATGAAGTTCACAACCTAGCAAATGTAGGAAACATATTACACTTATTTTTTTGAAAATTATTTATAATCTAATATTAAGCACTACAGAGAAAAGAAAGAGTTGAGACTTGAAAATTCTGTCTCCTTTAAAAAGAAGTATTACTATCTGTATGTGGTAAAAATGCATTGAAGTTCGGTTGGGGTTGCATAAGAAAATGGATGGCTTTTTAATGACTTTAGTTTGTCGCAATTGCAGATAGCTAAATATAGTCAACTAAAAGGCAAATGGAGCTTTAAGGAACAGAATTCAGTCTATTAGTTTTCTTTTTCTTCTTTACTCCAGTCAGTAATTTAATTATTTCTGAAACTTTTTAAACTCAGTTGTTTCCCATGGAATTTATCCAAATTAGAGGGTGTTGGTGTTACACTCATTTTATCTTTTGGCCCTGATCCAGCGATCGGCAACTCGGCTTCATCCACAGTCATAAAAATCTAACTCCATTTAAAATGCCTGTCAGTGCCTAACATCTTTCAATACATCCATTTTAAAGATTCCAGACATTTATTCTGCCTGTTATGTGGAAGTGCAGGAGAATCAGGTTCAAATTGGGGGATTTTTTAAAAAATATTTTTAGCCCTTTATATGAATGTATTAAATGGGAATTTAAAGATTGAACTGTGATGAGTAGGGCTAAGCATTTAAAGGATGCAGTGTAAATAACATCAGAGGGTGAACCCTCATAAATCAGTAAGTCTGGTGTTAAAAATCGGTCTAAAATATTCCTCTAGCTATTAGATGCCATCTACTGGCTGTGATTGTTGTTAGACACAAGCAGCCATCCTTTCAATGAGAGGCAGAATGGTCAGGCCACCTATCACTAAAATTCAAATAGCATTAAGTGCCATTCATGGAGCTATTTTGTGCAAATCAGTCACTGGAAAAGCATAGCTACATTTTGAAGTCCAGAGTGCACTTAGACAAAAAAAAAAAAAAAAGCTGCTGTTAACTTAAAGCCTTGTTTAGATTTTTCTTGTAAAAAATTAAAAAATAAAAGCATTTTATTTTGGTTTCCCAGGAGTATCTGTGTGACTGGACCATCTGACTGCTGTGGATTCTACAACCCATCTTCTTTCTAGGTGTATTACCATGTACAGGCACCTGGATATAACTCTTTTGTCATGGTACCTTCATATATGTTGCAAAATCAGTCAGATCCTGTTCTTCATATATATTGTGGCAGTGTGCCAACTAAGGTGGCTCACATGCTATTGATTAACACACACAAGCTCTGTCTGCATTTCTATGTTTAGAAATGATTAGTACTGATAACTATTATGAGGAAAGTTAAATATATATGCACCTCACACCTGTAAATTCTAGCATTTGGAGCAGGGGGACTATACTTCTGCTCTAGGTAGGAATAATACGGTACATGCTTAACAAAGAATCAAAATTTCCCAGGTTTCTTAAATTAGAGGGAACAACACATACAGGAAATTCTGCTAATGTTTTAGAACAAGAGGCTGCTAAACTGCAGCCTGCAAACCAAATCCAACCAGTGTCCTGTTTTCAAAACTAAATTTTATTGGCACACAGCCACGCCCATTTGTTCCTACGTTGCCTATGGCTTCCCGTGCACTGCAAGGCGAACTGAATTGTTGAGACAGATACTGTACTGCCTAAGATCCTAAGATATTTACTATTGGGCTCTTCACATAAAATTTGCTGGCTCCTGATCTAGAAAATTAATACTTTATTTCATTAGGGCTCTGTTGTATTTAAAGTTCTAGATCAGCACTTCCCCTTCAGTTAGCACAAACTTAGCAGCAGCCAGCGCTTGCTCCAAGAGAAACCATCCATCAGGAGAGGGACACAGGGACACAGGAGCCACTTCTCTTTGCGGGTCGCACAGGCAGCCCCCCTGCTGGGTCAGCCCAGGCTGGCCTGCCCTGGGCTTCCAGCAGAGTCTATGGAGCCCTCAAAAGCACAGTGCGAAGAGGCTTTGTTCCCAAACAGAGCAGAGGGACCTTCTCTTCCACCTTTTGGTTTCCAGTTGCTGAAATACATGTAGGAGTGATGGTAATAAAATTTAACTTAATACTTATTGAGCTAGAATTCCCATAGAGGCTGTGGAGGCACATGTTTTGTGATAGGCTGGTCAGCTGTCAGCAGCTTTGACTGTGCATAGTGTGACCACTTACAAAAATCTTCACGTGGTCCAAGAATAGGAAGAGCCAAAAAAGGAAGAGGTCAGAAATATATGGAAAGCAAGAGCCCATTTGTCTTTTAAAAAATATGTGAGTAAAAGAAAAGAAAAGCAAATAGGCCAATTGACAAGGATTTGGGAAAGTGATATTTTCATGTACTACTGCAGTGTGAGAAAAGTTTAAGGATGATTCTTAATAAAATGTGATTTTTCAAATCACACTTATTGATATACTCGAGACCCTCCTTTGTGTTAAAATTACCTATGTTGGTGATAACAATGGAAAAATGTAGAATTTATATAATTTATTTCAACATACTTTTAGTGGCATTATCATTTATCATAGAAAATGTTCTATGGGAGAGAGAGAGAGCATGTGCTATTATTTATTTTCATTTTTGATGGGGAAAAAGAAGTTTCAGAACAGAATACGTCAGAACTGAACTGTTTGGATGACAGCAAACTGTTTACTGGCTGCATGATATTGGGGTAAATTATGTCTTGGGCTAAAAACTCTCTACACCTCAAGTTCTTTCAGCTATAAAATGAAATCAACCAGCTTGCTAGGTCTTGTGAAGGCTCCAGGAGATGGTGTCTGCAGGAGATCCAGCTCAGTGCCATCCTCTCATGTGCTCAGTGAAATGTGAGCAGTGGGGAGGGGCTAATCTGGGTGCTGGGAAGAGTCACCAGACCAGGCCTGAGGCCCTGGTCCTCAGAAAGGCTTGTTTGCAAGGTTGGCCCTTGGCTCATATCCAGGAACTTGCCTGGTAAACAGTTCCTGACAATGACAGCAATCATCTGTTTTCCTTCCGGGTATCTGGAATTTTGGTTTGTATGAAGCAGAGGGTACCTATGTGACCAGCTCCCAGTAAAAACCTTGGGCTTTCCTAACTAGCACTTTGCATTCTCTGACCTCCCTAGGCAGAATATCACACGCTGGTTGCTGGAGAAAGAAGCATACTCAAGTGTGTGCCCTCATTGGAGGGAGAGGGGTGGATGCCTGCTCAGGATTCCTCCTGACTCTGCTGTCTCTTCTCTGATGATCTGACTGTAAATCACTACAAGTCACTTCAGCCCCGAGTAAAACTGTGTGCTCATTCCCCTCTGTCCTACTAGTGACTCTGCAAACATGTGGTGGCCTTAGGGATCCCTGACACATTCTGTACAGTTTCTTTATATTTCAGTGCTAATTTGATTAGGCTAGCCCAGTAGTTCCTATAATCGTGTACAGTAATTAGAATCACCTGGCAAATTACACGCTTCCCCCCCACCCCCGCCCCAACTGCTTGAGCCCTGCCTTAGAATGATGAAATCAGGATTTCTGTTGTGTGAGACTCAGGTATGTTCCTATGTATTAGTTTATATGTCTTTGTGGAAATCCTCCTTCTCTTAGGCGTGCTGTTCACTGTTTCCACTGGTTTCTTTGGTGTCTTTTTTCCTTTTAATATTATTTTGAAATCATTTCAGATTTACAGAAATGTTCACAGCACAATACAGAGCGAACCTGCAAACCCTCCACCTGCCTTCTCTAGTGTTCATGTCTTGCACGACCAGAGCATAATCAAAGCTAAGGCATCCACATCAGCACATTACTGCCACTAAACTACAGACCTTGTTTGATTTCGCCAGGTTTGTCCAGGAATCTTTTTTTTTTTCTGTTTCAAGATCAACCTAGAATTTCACCTTGTATTTAATTGTCATGTCACCTTAGTCTCCCCAATCCATGACAGTTCCTCAGTCTTTCCTTGTCATTTAAGACCTTGACACTTTTGGAGGTTATGGGGTTTTGTAGATAATCTCTTAATTTGGGTTTGTCATATTTGTCCTCATTAGATTGAGGCTATGCATTGTTAGCAAACACTACAGGAGTGACGAGCTTCCTCAGTGAGTTGCACCCAGGGGTGCACATGGTTGATACGTCTTATACAGCTGGTGATCTTAACCTTGATCACTTGGCGTAGGTGGTGCCTTCTGGGTTTCTCTACTGTGAAGATATTATTTTTCTCTTTGTACTGTGGGTAATAAATTCCTTGGGGAAAAACACTGAGACTATGCAAATATCCTATTTTCCCTCTAACACTCAGGCACTAATTTTTGCAGCCATGGTGGATCTTGCCTATAACAATTCTAACTGTAGTGTTCTAAGGATAATTTTCTTTTTCTCATCTTTTTCTACAACTGTTCATTGAAATTCTGTAAGAAAGAGTTGTCTCTTCTCCTCTATTTATTTTTTCAATTATTTATTATATCAGTACAGACTCAATATTTATTTTGCTCCATCTATTAGGTGATAATCTAATCATCTAATACTATTAGATGATAATCTAATGCTATTTTTTTATTTTTGGGCTCAAATTATTCCAGCTTTGGCCATCAGGAACTTTTGACATATCCCCAACCTTTTGTGAGTACTTCTCTCAAGTTTTGTCTGATATTTCCCTGCCCTACCTCCAGAATCCGTCTGTTTTGCAAGGAGCCCTGGTTCCTCTTGTTGGAGGATGGAGTTTCACAACCGAGCTCTGGGCTCTGAGTGTGCTTCGGCTGCTGTGGTGCGTTGTGTGCAGTCCCTCTCAGGGGGCGGAGTTTGGAAACAGGTGTGTGTGTACTAACGCCAGCCTACACACCTCTCTTTGTTAATTTCCACATCCATCTGTCAAATACACATTAACACACACACACATCTTACCTGTGCCTCCAATCCCAATTGAACACCTGGTGGTTTACTCCTACATTCTTCCTTTCTTAACCCGTAACTTTTTTCTCTGAAAGTGAGAAACCTGTCTCTCATCATGTATTTTCTTATTTGTTCAAATGTAGTGCGGATACGAAGTTGAGGACTTCGTGGCTGACCCTGTGCAAAGCAAACAGAGTTCACGGTTTCGAGCAGTGCTTTTGGTCTCTGCATGTTCATCAGACTTACTGTAAAGCCCCTGTCTGGCCAGTCCAACATCTGGGCTGCCTGGGTTGGCTTCTGTTGATTTTTTCCTATTTTTGACTATCTGTCACATTTTTTTTTTTTTTGCCCCTTTGTGTGCCTTATCATATTGGCTTTTATTTGATTACTTTTTAAAAGAAGGAAGGCTGGGACAGAAGTAGATAACATTTTCTCCACAAAAGGCATGTTCCCCACTTGGATTAGGCTGCTGGAGAGAGGGGATGGGGCTGATTCAGTCTGATCTTGAGTCGAGGTGGGTCTGAACTCTATGGCAGCTTTCATTTGACTCAGTTCACCACCCTTCAGATGCTTTAGAGCAGGATCAGGGCTTGTGCTTCTAGAGGGCTAGAACACACATTCTGGCGAGATGGTGGGAGCTCTTCTACTTGACAACAGAATCACCAGCTTTGGGGATTGTAAGAGACTTTTCTCCACTTTCTCTCCCAACTGCTAGCTGCTCTGGATCCCTGGGGGTGTTTTGCTCCCTGGCTCTGCCCCTGCCACACACTCTCTTTACCTCAGGGGAGCTCTCCTGCCCTGGCACCCAGCACCACCTCAGACTCTGTGGGGGCTTCAGATGCCTTGGAGGAGCTTCTCTCAGCTTCCCGGCCCTCCCATCTCCTTTGGTGGGCAACTGCCTTGCACTTGTGGGAGGCACTTCATGTCTCAGGGGACTGGCTCTCCAGCTCTTTGGCACTGCCATTGCCTTTGACATACTCCCTACGTCCCTTCAAAGATGACAGGACAATGGCCTTTCAAAGATGTTCACATCCTAGTCCCCAGAAGCTGCAAATATGTTAGGTTTGACGAAAATGGAAATTAAAGTCGAATATGGAATTCAATTTGCCTGTCAGGGGACCTTAAGAAAGGGAGCTTATTCTGCATTAGCTGGCCAAACCCAGTGTCAATACAAGTGTCCTTAAAAGTGTGAGAGGGTGGCAGAGGAGCAGAGAGGGAGATACGATGATGGGAGCAAAGGCAGAGAGAGAGAATGTCGCTGGCTTTGAAGATGAAGGAAAGGCGCCACCAGCCAAGGAAAGAAGCACCCACAACAAACTGAAAAGGACAAGGAACTGGACTATCTCCTAGAGCTTCCAGAGGGAAACACAGCCCTGCTAACATCTTGCTTTTACCTCAGTGAGACTGTGGCAGACTTCTGACCTACAGAACCATATGATGGGGAATTTGTGTTCTTCTAAGCTAATAACTTTGTGGTAATTTGTTACTGCAGCAGCAGGAGGTAAGTACACACCCCCAAGTTGTCAGTGAGGACCCATGAAACTAAGTTGCAGGTGGGTGGAAGTCTTGTTCTGTGATCACAACTCTTAAGATTCAGATTATGTAAAGAACCTGCCCACCTATGGTTATTAAAAGTTCATTAATTTGCATCTAGTGATGGCTAGTGATGCTGAGCATCCTTTCATATGTCTACGGGCCCTCTTTATGTCCTCCTCAGATAAGTTTTCATTGGATTGTTTGTCTTCCTGATGTTGAGTCATATGAGTTCTTTATATATTTTTGAGATCAAACCCTTGTCCAAGGTAACATTGGCAAATATGCTTTCCCATACGGTTGGTTCCCTTTCCATTTTGATGTTTTCTTTAGCTATACAGAAGCTTTTTAATTTGATGTAGTCCCACTTGTTTAGTCTTTCCTTTACTTCAACTGCCCTATACACAATGTTTCTTGTATCTTGTATGTTTTTCAATAAATGTCTATTTTTCATCATGGCTGGAAACCTTCTGGACAGACCTCAATATTTTAAATTGTTAATTACTGAATGTCTTACTGTTGAAGGAAGAGGGCCAGTCAAGTTCAGAAACCAAAAGTCTTCACTAAATTAGTGAATTATTATAGTTTTCAAGAAGTTAGACTAACATAGAAGATACTTAAACCAAGTGTCAAAGAGCAAAGTACTTAGGCATTGAATCAAGGTCATTGACATAGTATTTAAATTCAGATGTCCTGTTCAGAGGCCAGCTGTCCTCTAAGGCATTTCACCCTTCAAAGGCCTACTCTTTAGTTTTGCATGGCCTTCTCATTCTTCAGGCATTTCCCCAAGTGTCTCATACTTGTCAAACCCTCAAGGCATTCAAAGCTGGTGTTGACAGTGAGCCTATAACTTCCAGGAGGACCACGTATTGGTTGGGCCAGTTCATGTTCTCCCAGCTGGAAACAGTCATGGAAAGTCAGATTATTCACTGAAGGTGGCTTGGCAAGCAGGAATCAGAACACCAGCAGATCTCAGTGACTGAGCTGTGATCATTTGATGCAGTGGCTCCCTCTGTCTGCCTTCCAGAGGATGTGAAATGGCCTGTGCACTTGTTAAGGCAATTTGACCCCTGGTTACTGTTAGAAAGAAACTGAAATCTATGCTATGTAGTCCCCCATCTCTTCTCTTTTCTTCTCTTTCTTTTCCTCCCCTTCCCTTTCCCCCTCCCACTCCTCTTCTCCTGCTCCTCCTTCTCTCTCATATTCCAAGATGACTTCGGATGTTCTGTTGGTCTTTCAGGCTAGAATATAATATATTGTTTCCTTTTCTTTTAATCACATTTATTTACAAAACTACAGTGACTTTTACCCCAGCGTTTTTATTTTTATTTTTATTTATTTTTTAAAATATATTTTATTGATTATGCTATTACAGTTGTCCCATTCCCCCCCCCTTTATTCCCCTCCACCCTGCATATCCCCTCCCACCTGCATTCCCTCCCTTTAGTTCATGTCCATGGGTCATACCTACAAGTTCTTTGGCTTCCCCATTTCCTACACAATTCTTAACCTCCCCCTGTCTATTTCTACCTACCATTTATGCTATTTATTCTCTCTACCTTTTTCCCCCTTGCCCCCTCCCCCTTCCCACTGATAATCCTTCATGTGATCTCCATTTCTGTGATTTTGTTCCTGTTCTAGTTGTTTGCTTAGTTTGTTTTGTTTTTTAGGTTTGGTTGTTAATAGCTGTGAGTTTGTTGTCATTTTACTGTTCATATTTTTAATCTTTTTCTTAGATAAGTCCCTTTAACATTTAATATAATAAAGGCTTGGTGATAATGAACTCCTTTAACTGGACCTTATCTGGCAGGCACTTTATCTGCGCTCCCATTCTAAATGAAAGCTTTGCTGGATAGAGTGATCTTGGATGTAAGTCCTTGCCTTCCATTACTTGGAATACTTCTTTCCAGCCTCTTCTTGCCTGCAAGGTCTCTTTTGAGAAATCAGCTGATAGACTAATGGGAACTCCTTTGTAGTTAACTCTGTCCTTTTCTCTTGCTGCTTTTAAGATTCTCTCCTTATCTTTAATCTTGGGTAATGTAATTATGATGTGCTTTGGTGTGTTCCTCCTTGGGTCCAACTTCTTTGGGACTCTCTGAGCTTCCCGGACTTCCTGATAGTCTATTTCCTTGGCCAGACTGGGGAAGTTCTTCTTCATTATTTTTTCAGATAAGTTTTCCATTTCTTGCTCTTCTTCTCTTTCTGGCACCCCTATGATTTGGATGTCAGAACCTTTAAAGGTGTCCTGAAGGTTCTTACACCTCTGCTCATTATTTTGAATTCTTGTTTCTTCATTCTGCTCTGGATGAATGTTTCCTTCTTCCTTCTGCTTCAAACTGTTGATTTGAGTCCTGGTGTCCTTCCCGTCACTGCTGGTTCCCTGTAGATTTTTCTTTGTTTCACATAATGCAATCTTCACTGATGCCAGGGTCTTTTTTATGCTGTCAAATTTCTTCTATAAAGCACGTAGCATTTCTTGGGTTACTTCTAGGAAACCTAACTTCTTAGGTGTGAATTTCTCAAGGTTTATTTTTAGTAAAACATTATTGGAATAGAAGAGAGTATCACTCTCACCTGGTAGCCCCTGTAACAATATTTGTTCTATAATAATATGGTAAAGTACTAGCAGCTAAGAGCTATTGAGTTCTTGCTTGTGTGCCAGATACAAAGCCACATGTTTCATATGTAGTATCTCATTCAACCCTAAAAACAAACCTATGTGGCCCAGGAACTATAATTACCACCCACCACTTTACAGGTGCAGAAACTGAGGTTTAGCAAAGTCTTGTCTTCCACATTTTTATCTGCTATAAGGTCATGGTGGACATTGGTTCCATTACTCCAAAATTTCAGAGCCAGGCATTTTTTAAGTGGTTGACATAATACCATCTGAGTGGTTGAATAAAATGTAATTTCTGTGGTAACTCAAAGGTCCAGGATGAACTTATACTTCTGTTTCAGGACTAACCCTATTATATTAGATTTTTATTGTATATGTTTTCATATTTCAGGGGCATGATTTAGATTGTGGCATACCCAACTGCATGAAACAAGGAAAGCTTTTTACAACAAAAAAACTGTTTTGTTTTACAGAGCTGCTGTATATGATAGTTTGATGGATTCTTTGAGTGTAGGGACCCTGCTTCTAGGAAATGTCTACTGCTCAAGCAGATGGGCCCTCAATGAGGGTATATTCAGAGGGCTCTCAACCAAGAACCGTGACAACATAGCCCATTATAGATTTTTATTCCCCTCCATTTGTCACTCAGCATCTACTCATTAGATCAATGGTTCAGGGAGTGTATAGCCACTAGGTGCAGTCCATGATGAGTTTCCACATGTTCCTGCTTTCCTATCAGAATAGACATATGTACTTGGGAACAGCTTGGAACATTTGATACTCAAGTCCTATGTTCAGGCCCCGGGTTTTGCTTGGAGAATGCCGAGAGTCTATGATTGTGAGCTACATCCTAGCTTTCCATTGCTAGAAGAAATTTTCATATTCTTCTTCAGTTTTCAGTTGTATGTTTTTGTGTCATGTTTGTATTCCTTTGACATTTCTCTTACAGTGAGATCATTTGCAAGCCATTTAAAACCACTCAGACTTCTGGATAATGGCTCACATGTTAGTGTTCTTCTTTTATTAATGTTGATATATAACTGTGGTTCTCAATGGCGAAGAACATGGCAATGCCTAGAGATATTCTTGTTGTCACAACATAGAGGGAAGGAGCAGTGCTGGCATCCAGCGTGCAGAAGCCAAGGGCACTACTGGACACACCACACTGCACACTGTGCACCCCTCCCAACAAAGACGTGTTTAACTCAAATGTCAGTAGGGTTGAGGTCAAGAATCCTTGGTTTAGGGAAAGCACTTCTAAAAACATTAAGTTTTTCCTACTCAGGCTTCATTTTACTCTGTCTACATGGAGATTTTCATCATGTTTAATGTTCTTATTAATTAAATGATGCTCGTCTACTTTTTCATTAACATTAAATGACTTTTTCTGCATTCCATGGCTATAAAATGATTTGTCTAGGTCTTTATAAAGAACACAATAACAGTTTCTTTGGGGCAGAGATCTTCAGTAAAATTGATCTGTGCTCCAGCCACAAGGATCAGTAGGAATCTGGTACTAGCTCTGTGAGCATTTCATATATCCAGCTCCCAGAAGCATGAAGCCAGATCACAGAAAAGCAACAAAGACAGCTCACTTGGAAGATATAAAAGATATGTCAAAGCACCCCTCAATTCAGTCCCAGAGATGTCATTACACACTGCAGCTGCATTTCCTGTGTAGCAGGGGATGATGAAGAGTCAAATGAAAATAGTGCTACAGTTGAGATTGAAAAGAAGGTAATTCTTGAGTGACGTGTTAGTTTCAAATGAAATCTTTACTATTTGATGGAGAGACTTTGCTCTAAGCCAATACCTGAACTTCTGCCAGTTCAACCAAATGCAGTGAAGGAAGAAGATGAGGGATTAGAGAAAGCAAAGCTGGCAGATGGCAATTTGTGAAGAGCTGAATCAACATAAATTATATCTCATCATTGAGAAGAGAAGAGCAAGGACGTGTTCCCATGCTCGCTAACGACTGAGATGGTGAGCCTGCCAAAGCACAGCTAGCAAACCACTGGGCATCTCTGGATGCATGTACGAAGGTAGAGTGATGCCTCTTTTTTGTTGGAAAGCCATCTGGAATAAAGTCATGAGTATAAATCTATTTGAAACAGTACAGTATATAAAGTTAATGAACATTTGCGATATCTGAAGGCATTAATCATAGACTACTGAAAAACAGAAGGAAAAAATTGCCTATAACTAGATATGACTAATATGTCTATACTGATTTAACTATCTATATAACAAGATACTTGTAAGAAAAGACTCACCAGTTCTAAATCCACCCATTTAAAATATTTGAAATAAATGTAAATGTTATTTTCTGAGGTTGGCAAGAGTTCATTTAAACCATACATAAAATGTTCAACTAGTGAATTTTTTAATCTTGTAGCTTTGAAATCTGCTTCTTAGAGATTATGGAATTAAATATGAATGTTAACATTCTACAATTTCTTAACTGTCATGGGAAATAGAGAAGTCAAACTATCAGCTTAATCTATTATAATAACATACAATGTAAAGTAAAATTATATAGACATGAATATACTTATGAAGAACCTGAAGGCATGGTAATTATAGCTTTGGGGGTAAAATGATCTGTGAATTCAAATACAACAAATATCAGGTGCGTGTGAATTCAAATTGTTTAAACAAAATTTCTGAGTGTAGATTTTTCAATGCTTTTAAAATCTGTTCTGTTTTCTTTAGTGTGTTGAAGCTTACAAACCAGAATCCCAGTCATAGTATCTAGGCCAGCAGATGGCAGTAACAGGAAAATGAACAGTGCCTGAGATTATTTGAATTATAAAAGGGAAAAATTCCAAAGTGAATGTAAGATAGGTAAAAAATTGGTATTTCCACTACATATGTAAAAGCAAAGGCACAGATTTTGGAAATGTAATATAAAACTTATATATCCTACTTTTTCTCCCATTTTTGAATTATTATTTCTTATTTAACAAATGAGTCTTAAAAATCCTGAAGGTTGTATCTAATTCACAGATACGTTGTGTAAAGCTTCCATTAAGACAATTATTAGAGATGCTCTCACAGCGACTGTTTGAAGTGGACAAGCAGCAGGTGGCTAACTGCTCCCAGGAAACCAGCAGCATCTTCAAGGGCTTCCTTTTGCAAGGCACAGTCTGTGTGGTTCACAGAGAGTTTGGTTGCCCTCCTGTACACTTCCCCTGTTGGAGGGTTTTGTATAGGATGAACACTCGCTAAGACAGAAAACAATTTAATATTTAATAAAGTCATCCTCTGGTGATGTTTCATGGCGGATGTGCTCTACTTAGTAGAATGTCAGAAAGAAAATATAGAGGTAAACACATTAAAAATTATCAGGCATTCTCATGGCCTCTCCCTACAGGTGCCTCTGAAGGGTAATTACCTTGTGCACAAGATAAAAATAAAATGGGGCAAAACATTTTTGTACAAAAGTACAAGAAATGATTTTCCTCTTGGCAGGAATAACAAGCTCGAATTACATTAGTCTTTGCTACTTCCAGTTTTTCTTTTTTTCCCCTTTTTTTTCCAGATGAGTTCTCCTTTATATACAGGACTTACAGAGGAACAATAAGAGTCTTTAATAATTCATGCCTGAGAGGAGTGAAAATAGAAGGGCACATCTTATTATGAGCACATCAAATGGATTACTTATTCTAGCACCTAGAAAGCAGTCCAAAGCAGCCTAGTTCTTTCTGAAAAGGCACGTCCCTTTTTTTCCTGTCTCAGAAATTTCTGATTTGGGAGGGCCTAAGAGTCTTGGACAAGAACCCCATTCAATTCCTAACGGTTTGCACTCCTTTGGAATTTAGGCTTTAGAGCTATATAGAATTTTGTCAGCTAGCAAGTGGAGAAAGGGAGGGGAAGAAAGGAAGGAAATAGGCCCGGCGAGCCCAAGGGGCACTTTCCCTGCACGCTAAGTGTGTTGTTTTGATGTGAACTGGCAGAGGCTGTCGCCCCAGGAGCCGCGGTGTGAGCAGCATCAGGAGAGCCCTGACCGACTGTAAAGTGTGCGCAGCTTCCTCTCCACCAAGTTCTGTCATTCGAATCTGAGATGGCAGCTGTGTCAGACAAGTTTGCGTTATGTAGACCTAATTCCAATGTGGAAAACGCTGATTCAGCAACCTGCATACCTCAGCCACAGTCAATTGTATTTGTCAGTTTCGGGGGTGGGGGTTGGGGGGAGAGTATCCGCTCCAGGAAATCCAGCGAGGAACAACATACTTTATTTAAAAAACAGAACAAACATCTAGACATAATAATGAAACTTCAGAATACCAAAAAGAGAAGATTTTTTAAAAGCCAGAGAAAAAATACAAAACTAAAGCCCTGCGAAGAAGTGGCTATTAGATTCATTCTGATTTCTCAAGCACAGCAACAGAAGCAAGGAGACAGGGAAATAATAAATTTGAAGTGGTCAGAACTGACCACCTGCAATTCTATACACAGAGAGAAAAATATTCAAGGGTAAGGCAAAATAAAAAACAAACCAAAACTAATGGTTTCCCAGCTTCACTAGTCAAAACCTTTGCTAAAAGAAATACTTTTTAAAAAAATGCACTTATGCAGATTTTTACAATTCTGGTCATACATTGTTTATAACAGAAACATAAAAATGCAAACACTGACAGAGAATAAGAAAATATATACCAGATATTTATCAACCAAAAAGATAAATTTTAACTAAATATGCCAGAATAGAGTTGACAGAATAGACAGAATAGACACTAAATATGACAGAATAGAGTTTGGAAAGTCTTAAAATTTCTAAGTAACTCATGGGTCAAAGTAGAAACAAAAATACTATGTGAAAAATGGTGAAATGCTATGGTACCAACAGGGAAATTTATAACCTTTAATGCTTTCGTTTAAAAGGAAAAGTGTCTAAGCATCTATTATCTACGAAAGAAAAATAAAAGGAAAAGGGTCAAGATTAAGGCACTAAGCATTCGACATAAGAGACAAAAGCCAAAACAAAATTCCCAGCAAGTTAATCCCAAAGGAAGAATGAAAGGTAACCACAAAGATAAAAGCCACCATTAATGAGATAGAAGACAAACATGGAGGAGAGAGTTAAAGCCAGAAATGGGTTCTCTGAAAAAAGAAGAATAAAGCTGACAAGCCTCTGGAGTGGTCAATGGGGGAGAGGAGGAAAGACAAGGAATGCTGGGATGAAGAAGGGCTCGACCGTGGATGCTTCAGATATCTAGCAGGGAAGAATGAACTACGACCAGTTTTAAGCCCATTAATTGAAAATTTAGATGAATTGATTAGCTTAAAAAATACAACTTAACCACACTGGCTCTAAAAAAACTAGAAACTCTGCATATTCTCATAATCAGTAATGAAGTGAAATCTATAGACAGGACTCTCATTAAAAAGAAGCCTTCAACACGTTTGACGTCACCTGCAAATTCAAGGAACATTCACTCCAACTTAACACAAACTGTTCCGGGGAGTAAAAGCTAGTATAACCTTGACGCCAAAACCTAACAACGAGAAAAAAAAAAGATTAAAAAAAAGCCTAAACAAATCTTAGCAAACTGAATTGAGCAGTGTGTAAATAATAATTGATAATAACATATCATAAACCTGATGGTTTTATCTCAGGAATACAAAGTTACTTTAACATTAGAAAAATAATTCATTAAAATCATCTTATAAAGAATTTAAAGGGAGACAATCTTACCATCTTAACATATGGAGAAAAGGCAGAAAAAAAACCCTCCCTTTCCATGATATAAAGTTCTACAAATGTTTCACAACCTGATAATAAACATTCAAAAATAAAACCTGTAGAAAGTATTATTCTTAATAATGACATATTGGAAAAATTCCCATTGCAATTAATAACAAAACAAATATGACCTCTATCATATATTTCATATTATACAGGGAAGTCCAATCACTACAGTGAGGCAAGTAAAAAAATGTATATGTTTGGAAAGAAAAATACAAACTCACTATTTTTGATGATAGCATTATCCAGGAAAATTCAAAATAACCCATAAGCATGAACAATGGTGTGGGGATTGACTGGGACAGGCTGGGCAGAGGAGGGAACAGGGGACAAAAATTGGGACAACTGTAATGGAATAACAATAATAATAAAATAAATACATAATATACAGAAATGGTTGGTATTAGTAAGAATTTAGGAAGGTTGCTAGGTACAAAATCAATACATGAAAGTTAATTGCATTTCTACATACAAGCAACAATCAGAAAATGAAAATTTTAAATATTAAAATTCATAATAGTAAAATTAAAATACTTTGCATTAAATCTAATAAAATACGTATAAGCAATATGTGGATAAAATTATAAAAGTTTACTGAAAAATGTTAAAGACAGCCTACATAAATAGTTTTTTTCTTATCAGTGAAGGGTAAGGGACTATGCAATAAGTGGTAGGAAGACAACTAACAAAAGCTAAAACTGGATCCCCATTTCCCAAACACAAAATAATCTCCACATGAATTAGAGACCGAAATGTGCAAGTTGAAACTGTATAATATTGAGAAGAAAATATAGGAAATATCTATTTGTAGGGAATGATTTCTCATATAAGACACACACTCTAAGATTTACAAATTTGACCCTATTAAGATATGAAAAAGTGAATAAGTTTTTACACCCACAGACTGTAAAAACAAATTTACCACATACATAATAGACAAAAAAAGTATGCAGAATGCTTTACTCCTGCCTAAGAAGATGAGCTAAAGACACAAACAAGAATTTCACCAGGTAAGAAATGCAAAAGATCAGGGACAAATGACAATATACTCAACCTTACTATTAATCAGGCAAATGGAATTAATAGCCAATATTACTTTGTCTCTCATCCTTCATATTGGCAGAAATGTTTGAAGTCAAGTACTAAGTATTATGAGGTTGTGGAGCAAAAGGAATTTTCATTAATTATAATGGGGTTGTACATTGTACAAGGGGGGACCCCAACACAGAATTATCTTCTGGAGGGTGGGTTTCCCTTGCAGTACAGGTTTCCCTACTAGGTGAATGTTCTAGGAACCCATCTGTATCAGTGTACTAGCTGGTGTTGTTGTGAGAGGCTGCATTCGGCTTCAGTGAAATTTTTTTGGAGACTCTTTCAATGCATTTCCCATGTCATGATGGCCGATTTATAAGCACACCTGCCCACACCACACTGGGTGCTCAGCAGGTTTTGACAAAAATGGCATCACCCCCTGCCCTGTCCTCCCTAATCACCCTATCTCTCCCTGAGCAAATTTTCGTTTGTTTCCCTGGACAAAGGAAAGTCCTCAGAGGGAAACATTTTGCTGATATGAAAGAGGTGAAACAAAAAATGGCAGAAGCACTAAAAGGCATCAAAATTGATGAGTTAGAAAAACTACTTGGAGCAGTGGACAAAATACTTCAAAAAGTGTATTGCATCAAATGAAGAATTTGAAGGTTACTGAAGTTTAAACATATAAGAATAAATACACAATATTTTATAAGTAAATTCCAGATACTTTTGGGTTCTCCCCAGTAGATACAGTTGGGCCTTGCCTGAAAAAAGCAACATATGTGTGCATAGTGGGCTACAATTCTACTCCAAGAAAACCCTGTACATGTGCACCAAAAGACTTCCCCATAGAAGTGCTGACCACACTGGCATGAAAGAATGGATGGATAAATAAGGCTGAAACAAATAGTGAAGGTAATAACAAATGTCCATCAACACCACGGACAAATTTTGGTATGTTCACAAGATGGAAGATACCATCTTGTGAAGAAGCTGGATAAAATATATCTTCACACAGTAGCATGGATGATCTTGAAAACATAATAATGAATGCTTACAAGAAGCAAATTCAGATGAATCAGTTCTGTGTGACTGCATTTTTATGAGTTCAAAAACACAGCTAAACAATGTTTTGAAGAAGCATACATGCATCAGTGGTGAAGCAAAAAGAAATGAAGTTAGTGGTTAAACAAAAATGACACCGGTTACCTAGAGGAGATAGAAAGAAGAGTTACAATTGGGGATGGGAAAAGGTATAATTATGACAATCAATTTCTTAGACCAAGTAGTTAGCACATGGATATTTTAATTATTCTTTAAACCATACAGATTTGTTTTCTATATTCTTTCTGTATATGACAACATTCACATTATAAATTTAAAGAAACAAGTCCAACTATGTAAGAATCACAGATTTAACTGAATTAAACTCTTTAGTTAGAATGAAATTGCCATATTGGATTTTTAAAAAAAAACAGTTCTATGCCATTTATAAAAGCTATATATATAAAATATAAAGACATGAAAACATTGAAAATAAAGAAATGAATAAAGACTCATCAGGGAAATACTACACATTGTTGAATTTCTCTTCTCTGCCAAGCTTGATACTAGATACTTTACCTAATTTATTTTATTTAATTTTCAGAACCCTAAAAACATAGGTAATTCTCTCATGTTTTATGGATGAGGAAACTAAAATCAGAGCAATTAAATAACTTACTCAGATTTACAAAACTATAGTGATACTGAAGAGAGGTGGTATTCAAACCAATTACTTCCACAGCACTGTGTCACCCTCCTAAGACACAGGCCGCCCCATCCCAGTGTCCTTGGGGCAGGAGAGGGAAGACTAGAGGCGGTGTTTGGAACAGGATTTTCTTCTGGAACTGCTGGACTGTGTGGCTGCACAGCTATGGTAGCACACATGCCATTCAGACCAACTGCCAACAGAATTGCCAGGTTTAACACAAGGAGTGAGGGATAAACAGGAAGATGCAAAATACTAACAGGGAGAGAATGGATCTGCAGCCAAGGAAGAGTCCACTGAGCAAGCGGGGGCGGGGGTGGGGGGGTGGGGGTAGGAGACGAGGGCGAAGGGAGCGCCACTCACACAAATTCACTCAGGCTGCTCTTCCATCTCAGGAGCCCTGTGCACTCTTACGATTACTGAGACCATCAAAAGCTCTGTGTGTGTGTGTGTGTGTGTCTGTGTGTGTGTATTGAATTTAAATTAGAAATTAAAGCTGATACATTTTCGAACACAGGAGTATAGTAGCACACATTTCAATTGGGCTTCTGAGAATTCAGTATAGCATTTCTGGAGTGAGGTTTGGTAATAAATGTTAAATTACAGAGTGCACTTATTTTGATCCATGAATAATTCATTCAGGAATCTAGCACAAGGAGTAAGGAAACAATCTATGATTACAGGTGTGTGTGTGTGTTACACAGTACAGTTTATGACCCCCAAAGAAATTACATAGATGCATATATTCTTTTGAATTAGTGTTTGGGGTCTCTTTGAATAAATACCCAGAAGTGGAATCTCTGGGTAATAAGGCAGATTCATTTCTAATTTTTTAGGGAAACTCCATACTGTTTTCCACAGTGGTTGCACCCATCTGCATTCCCACTAACAGTGCATGAGGGTTCCCTTTTCTCCTCATCCTCACCAACACTTGTCATTTGTGGATTTAGTGATGATGGCCATTCTGACAGGTGTCAGGTGATATCTCATGTGGCTTTAATTTGCATTTGTCTGACCATGAGTAAAGTTGAGCATCTTTTCATGTGTCTATTGGCCTTCTGTGTGCCCTCTTGGGAGAAGTGTCTCTTCAGTTCCTCTGCTTATTTTCAAATTGGATTGTTTGAGGATTTTTTTGGTATTGAGTAGTATAAGTTCTTTATAACTTTTGGATATCAACCCCTTATCAGATGTATCATTGGCAAATATGTTGTCCCATTCAGTAAGTTGCCTTTTCATTTCGTTGATGGTTTCCTTGGCTGTGCAAGAACTTTTTAGTTTAATGTAGTCCAATTTGTTTCTATTTCCTTTTGCTCCCCTTGCCTGAGGAGATGTCAGAATCTATGCACCCCTATGTTCACTGAAGTATTATTTAGAATAGCCAAGATATGGAAGCAACCCAAGTGCCAATCAATAGATAAGTGGCTAAAAAGCTGTGGTGTATTTACACAGTGGAATACTACTCGGCCATGAAAAGAATGAAATCTTACCATGTACAACAGCAAGAACGGGTCTAGAGGGTGTTATGATCAGTGAAGTAAGCCAGTCAGAGAAAAACAAATTCCACAGGATTTAACTTATATGTGGATGTAAAGAACTAAATTAACAAACAAAATTGAAACAGATTCATAGACACAAAGAGTGAATTGGTGGTTACCGGAGGGGAGGGAAGTTGGGAGACTGGGTGAAAGAGTTGAAGGGAGTAAGAAGTACAAATTAGGAGTTGCAAAATAGTCACAGGATGTAAAGTACAGCTATAGGAAATATAGTCAATAATATTGCAATAACTATGTGTGATGCCAAGTGGGTACTGGAAATATTACACTTTGCTGTATGCCTGAAACCAGTAGAAAATAATATTAAAAAATAAAGTTAAAATAACATATTTCCATGTAGCTTGATTGAAAAAAAAAAGGTCGGGGGGACAACACGTGGTAACACTAAGGAATGGACCTTGTATCTTATACCTGGTAAGATGGAGTAAAATGCTTATGTTTGATTCCGTTCCCACCACTTAGAGAAATTACCAAGCCTCTGTAACATCAGTATCCTTATCCATAAAATGGGAGTGTTTATAAGACCTACTTGGTACGGGTATTCTGAATATAAAGTGAGATTATCAATGTCCAGTACTTTTATGAAGTAAAAGGTTGACAATAGTGCTTACTTCTATTTTTGTAAAAAACAAAATTTATCAAAAAATTCCATGAACATATACATAAGTTGTTAACATTGAGGAATGCAGCTTATTTATGTCTATATATTTTTTCTGTGTGTGTGTCTTCTCATTTGTCTTCAAGGGCTCTGACATGCTGAATGAAATGCTACCCGTAGGTACTGTGCAGTGCCCTGGCTGACACTAGAGGGCGCTGACGTCTGCGAGTTTCTTCCCTCAGCGCTGAAGGCGAACCCCACTGTGAGCTGTCCAAGGGGCTGAAGAAGGCAAAAGCCTCAGTACACAGACGGAAAGACTAGTAGTTTCCTGCCCCCAAACAAACAAACAAATAAAAAATCCTGCAAATAAGGAGCTACTGGTGCCAGGATCCCATCCTAGACCATTTTTATCAGACACTCTGGGGGCGGATCCAGACATTTGCTATATTTCCCAGACCACCGTAATGTGCAGCCTGTGTTGCGAATTCCGGATGCGGATGCGGAGCAGAACTGAAAGCGACTCAGGTGCCACGAGGACCAGGAGGAGGCATGCCCGTTGCTCTCATTCCTTCAAAGACGTGATCCAACTGCCGCGGTGGGCTCACGTCTGTCCCCTACTCACATCAGTGAGCCTCCTCCCGTCCTTTCGCGGCCCTTTCTGTCTTCCTGGGAAAGACCTACGCCGCCGGTCCCCCCCATCAGACCCTGGGCGCGGAGTGGAGGGTGGGGGGCCAATGCTCCCTACAGACTACCATCAACCCTGCTTCCTTCAGATGCTTGACAAAATGAGTTCATTAGAAGATGTTCCGCATAGTGAGGTTTCCTTATTCCATACTGCACTTCCCGGCCCTGGAAGACGGTCCCCTTAATGATGAAGCACAAGCCTTGCCACAGATTCCTGGGTGCCAACCATCACCAAGTCCTGCTTCTTCTTGGCAGAGAACAGTGCCTGGACTTTGGGGTGGGGGAACCCTGAAATCTGATTTATTGTGCTCCACAATTTGGGACAAGCAGGCTGGCTTAGAGGGCATGACTGCTCAGGAGGCAAGAAGGGGAGAGTAGTAAGTTTGAAGATGGAGAGCGAGCGTCAGCAGTTCCCGGGGGTTGTTACCCTCTGCCCAATGGGGCAGAGAAGATTGACTGGGCTTTGCAACTCTTCATCCCCAAACTCGTTCATGTTGCATTCTGGCTGGTTCGGTTTTGGCTTCTAGCTGCGGTTACACCTGTGTGTGAGTGATTACAGAGGACAAACATCCTAAGAAATGCAATCCCCTTCACTCTCCAAAGGCTTGTGAGAAGAACCACAGTCTCTCCTGAGTCTTCTAGAGAACTGCATGTGGAGTGCAAAAATAAAATTTAAAAAAATCCACGTAACTGTTTAACAGAGACTCTCATATCTACACTGTTTTTTTTTTCTATCTTCTCTCCCCCTCAACGTACCTCAATTGCTACTGACTCTAAGAGTAGGAAGGGAAAGCACAGCCCAGTGGTAGCTAGAATATTCTCATTAGCAAAGGTTAACCTCCCCAGAAATCTCTCCAGAATTTCACTGGGTTGGTTGTGTCCTTGGAGGAAAAGGATCAATGGGCTTAGATGTTGTTCTTTCCAGGGCTACTTCCAGTAGGCCTGATAAGGAGACTTGTCAGACCATCATGTGGAGAATACTGGGGAAAGTAAGTGCATTCCACACCAAAACTATCTCTTATCGCGTTGTTCAGGTGCCAGTGGCAGCATAGCATACCAGCCTGAACTCTAGTTACTTAAAACAGTTGTTCATTATTTCTCACCACGCTGTTGGGTGGCATGCTGTTGGGGCAGCAGAGTCAGCTGGGTCTTTCTAACTGATTTTTCATGATGGGCTTCTCCCTGGCAGGATGGCCTGAAGGCAGCATCCTGAGATGATGTGGTAGATGGCCTCAGGGAGCACAGGCAGAACCCAAAAAGCCTCTTGAGACCCCCACTCTGGAACCTGAATATTCTTCCTCTGCCACAAGTGGGAAAATAGACTCCATCTCCTGGCGGAAGAGGTGGCAAAACATGTGTGGTCATATTTAATACATTGCAGCATTTCTCATGCTGCGCACTAATTGACATTTTGAGCTAATTAGTTCTTTGTTGAGTGGGGCAGGGAGTGGGGAGAGGGCTGTCCTGGGCATTACAGGATTTTTAGCAGCATCCATGGGCTCTACCCACCAGATGCCAGGAGCATACTCACACCCCAGCTGTGACAACCAAAAATATTCCTACACATTGCCAAACGTCCCTGAAGGGGGACAAAACCAATACTAATAGAGAACCACTGATCTGCTACAGGTGTCAATTTTTTCAAAGACGGATTTCCTGTTACTTGGTAGCAGCATCTACTTTTCAAGAACAACACTGACTCAGATCTGCTTGTATAAATGAACATCTCACCCCTATTTGGAATAACCCCTTTGGCTGGAACAAGTTCACGTGCCAGTTTGTGAATGTGTGTAGTGACCCCTCTGCTGAGCAACATGAAGTACATCATTGTATGGGACACTCATAAGCATTTGGAAACAATCAGCTTCTCTTCTTCTCATTTCCCACGGTTACGTGCACTGACCTTTGTCGGGACCTATGGAGCCAGGACGAGCTGGTGACGGCCACTTCAAAAGGTAAAGGAAAAGAGGTTCAGTGTCTAAATGCGAATGTAAGAGGCATCCTTTAATTCATTGGGATCGGAGTTATTTCAATTTCATTCACACACATAAGAGAAAATTCTGCCACGTGAGACATTCCTAAGTCACACAGCTTGGGGACAATATTTGTAGAGCAACGTTCCTTATGGCTGCTCTTTATTATCTCAACAGTCAATTCTTCCCAGGCAGTTACTAATTTTCAGTTTTTTCTCATACTTCATTGTTCTTTTCCCTTGAATATCAGAGCTGCAGTAATCATTACAAAATAACAGGAAATCTTAATGTCTCCAAATGCTAGATGAATTTCTGGCTTGAAAATAGTGTATATGACCATGCCATAACAACCCAGGACTTTTCCAGCTCAGTGGGGCTGTTTGCGATGATGATCATCTCAGCTGAGAGGTGTCACTGACACCATTATTTCTTGAAAGAGACAGAAGGACCCAGCATCTTTATGTTCAGAAAGCATCGCATTTTGCCATCTTTGTTCTTTGATGTTGCCAGGACTCACTGAACTGTGAAAAGCTGACAGAAAATTCTCATTTCATGGAAAATTTTTTCTCAGTCAAGAAGGAACATAATATTGGGGTAGAACTTCCTGCTTGAGGGACTGGACACATGCAGAGGCCAATAGTGAAAACTGCCATGGAGACTCCACTAAACTATCTTGTCCCACAGCTAAGCCCTTTCCCTGCTCACCTTATAGATGAAGGACCGCAATACTTATTTCTCTTTGAAAAAGAAACTGATTTTGGGGAAGTGGGACCAGATTGCATGCTAACAGAGTTACAGCATTGCTTTCACAGGTTTGATGACTTGCTGCCAGATTTTAATTGGAACCTACACATGAAAAAGAGAGACTCCTCTGACTGTCTCTAAATAATCACAACACCGTGGGAACGTAGCAGTTATAGAAATAGTTACAGCACATAAGAATTCCTTTGGAAAGCTACACAGTTATTTTTTTTTTCTTTCTCTCTTTTCTCTTTACCCCTCACCAACTCTTCTGGTTGGTTCATATCCCTGCTTCCTTGCACCCAGAGTTATCTCCTAAACTGGGTTTGTAGTTCTGTCTCTGCAGTATCGGCTCACTTCTGTTTTTCTTCAGTGCTGGCCATGGTGCAAATTGCTTTGGTTTTCTAAAGTTCTGGTGGATGGGATTTAGAACTTCATTTCTAGGAGTGTATTGATTTCAGTCCTTATATTCTATGAGAAAAGAGCATCCTAGAGTATTGGCATCGCCCAGCAGGCCCTCTTCCCTTCGCAGGGGCTTGTGCACTGTATCCATATGTGGTTCACCCCAGTGTAAGCCCTGAGATCAGGAGTCACATGAGATCTGGCAGGTTAAGACTGGCTCCTTAAAAGCCACACGTGTCTTATACTATGTGGAGAACCCAGTGACCTAAAGCCAATGAGACTATGTGGATTGAAAGTAATTTAACATTTAGATAATCGGGCAGAACTGGGGCACTACCTAGTCTTTAAGCAATGCCAGGCCCTCAGTTTTCAGTTCCTTGCTGTTAGAATGGTTAAAGAGTCTAATGTTTGGCCAACTGAGGTCATTTCACCAAAACCTGCACATTAGGGTGCTCAAGGTTGAGGACCACCAGCCCCCAACACTGAGGTTGGACAGCAGTTGTACTGGAAGGTAATGACAAATCTGTATGTGAATCCTTGTCTCTGTTTTGAAGGGGTTACCAAGGCCAAAGTTTCCCAACTATATAACCCTCCTACCCTTACAGCACAATAAAAATGGAGAAAGCATTTAGGTGGACACCCAGACAGAGAGAGGCATACTTCCTGGGTAATAAACGACTGACAGCAGGCATTCTGCTTTCTGTTTACTGGAATAAGCAGTTTCCTGGTAAAACAATACCTCCTAGAGCGGGTGTGGGGATATTCATCCTGTGCTGGAAGTCATGGTATGCCCAAAAGTGCTTTTCCAGTTTGTAGTGGAGACCCTGAAAAAAGGCACCAAACTCAGACAATGAGAGCTGGGAGCTACACCTGGGTGATGAAACAAAGAACCCAGAGAGAATCCATTTACTTAGCAACAAACATTTCAAGATTCATCTGTTTTTATTAGGTTGTGTTCATACTGAAATTTTAACACAGGACACTTTTATATGTGTGTGTAAATATTGTATATGTGACTCTGCCTATGTAAACTATAAATTCTATTTACTTTGCCATACATGTTTCAAGATTTATTTATTTTTATCATGTTGCATTTATATGGAACTTTATCACATAACATTTTTACATGTGTGTTTGTAGCTGCTTCTGTAAACTGGAAAGTCTATTTAATTCTCATCGAATTGAATGATCTGAACTGTTTTCTAAGTTTCAATTGTCTTTGTGAAGCCCTGAGTTAAAGAATCCCTGCAGGCATTATTATAAATGTATGGCACCACCGAGAAGATGCTGGTGCCTGGGGTAACAAAGCTGGCTGAGAACAGACTTGATTGCACGCTGCCCAACCAGAACTTCTTTCTGAGTATTATGGCTTATTTATCCTTTCTCCAAATTTACAATTGAAGGCCTAACCTCCAGGACCTCAGCATGTGACTATATTTGGAGACTGGGCCTTAAAATGATGGTTAAGTTAAAATGAGGCCATTTGGGTGGGCCCTAAACCAATCTGACTAGTATTCTTATGAGTAGAGGGAATTTGGACATAGAGGGTGCAGAGGGCATGTGGGGACACAGGGACAAGATAGCTATCAATAAGCCAAAGAGATGCCTCAGAGGAAACCAGACCTGCCAACATTTTGATCTTGGACCTCCGGCCTCCAGAACTAGGAAAAAAACAAATTCTGTTGTATAAGCCACCCAATTTGTTAGGGAAACCCTAGGAAACTCGTATACTGGGCATGGCCTACTGCATATTTGCTCACTCGGGGTGATGAATATCAGAGAGCAGAAGGCTACCCCCAGGGGTTGTGAGGAGGCTATGTGTGAGACTATGGTTCTTAACCTTGAGTCAGGAAGGCAGGTATGACCTAAACAATCCTGAAATCCCTTTAGCATCTTGGCCATTCAGGTAAGTCTGGGTTTCCCTTGAGTCACTGGTGGGAATAATAAGGAGCTTTGGAATTCAGGTGATTCTGGTGACAGTCTCTCTCCCTCCTACTCTCCCCTCCCCCCTCCCTCCCCCTGGAGAAGGCGTGCATGTTTAGTTTTGGTTTTGCCCACTCAGAGTGACCTATTTCCTCATCCACACACATTCTCTTGTCTAAGCCTCATGGGAACCAAAGGGAAATGAATCTGAAAGGTGGCTGACCAGACTTGATTGTAGAGCCTGCATAGTGGTTCTCAAACTTGAGCAGATGTCAGAAACAGGGACTGTTGGGCCCCACCTCCACAGTTTCTGACTCAGGACATTTGGGATGGGGCTAAGGGATTGAATTTCCAAGAAATATCCAGGTTATGTTGACACTGCTGGTCCAGGCCTGTTATTTTGAGAGCCACTAATCTAGGGCACTGGAACGAAGGGAATGGATAATTAGTTCTCATTCTCTGGCTCCATCCTTAGCTACCTTTGCTCCCCACAGCAAAGAGAACACACAATTTATTTTTTAAATGTATATGTATTTTAAATTAGGATTTTACTGAGGTAGACTATATCTTAGAATGTGTTGGGAAAGGGTGCTTTGTTGTGATTAAATTTCCCTCAAATGAAGTTGCTGAGAAGGCTGACCCCATCCAATATGAAGACATCTAAAATTTCTTTAATGAGAGCTTCTCTTTGAGATAAATGCTCACAAATATGCTATTTGATTTTTCTTCGTTTCCTTATGTATAGGCATAAACTTAAGGGAAGGAAAGTGTGTACCTATAAGCTAATGATGACAATTTTATTTATACAGGGCATTTACTCCACAAAATAGAAGTACTTAACTTTTATTGAATTACTGAGACAAAGAAAGGGTCAGTGGGGTAGAATTCTATTATAGTAAAATGGAAGGTACTATTCAAATTATTTTGTTCTGTGAAAGTTATATAATAGTTGCTAATTCAATAACCATTGATTCTGACTTGGAAGGAATTTCCGTGAAAATACTTATTAGTAAAACGAAAGTCATTATAAGAATGAGTCAAAAACTGGTCAAACATTCTTGTTAACTAGGAGCTGAGTCTGCATATTGTCTTCACCACTGTTCTCCCTCCTGACACTGATGTGCTGAAGGCAGGGTGCAGGCCTCTGACCTCTGCAGTCAGGAACCTCTGCGTCCCCTGTGCTAGCTGAAGGTCTTTGGCACAATTGCCAGCTCTAGCTAATAAGCAAAAACAAAACAGAAATAAGGGGATTGGAAACTGGAATTCTCTTGTTATGACTAACCAAAATAAAGTAAAACAGACAAAAAACAAAGAAACAAAAATACAAAACAGGCTAATCATAGCTAGAGTCAGGGCAGCCCCAGGCACTTCCGTGACAAGACTTTATGCACCTTCTGTTTGCAGCACTGCCGGTAACATCAGTGACCCAACTAAAGGGTTCCCCATCTCTGATTGTCCTCCTGCCACATTTTAAATTCATGGCAGAGAATCTGACTGGCCAACCTCAGGGCTGGCATCTACCCCTGGATCAGTTATCTGTGATCGGGAAGCCAATGCCATGTCCAGTAATTGTGGACACTGGGGACCCAGAACTATTAGGGGTGACCCTATGGCAGGAAGAATTGTAAATCAGGCAGCCATCCCAAGTGGTATTTACTACACTCCTTTTACATTTTCCTCCCCATATAATCTTTGAATTACCCATTCCTTTCCACTTTATCACTCCTCTTAAGATTCATTTGTAGAGTCCCTGTCCCATGTTCCAAGTTTACACACTTTGTTTTCCCTTATTCAGCCATAACTGCCATTCTTTTTTTTATTCTGCAATACATATTTTTTTATTTTACTGTTGTTAAAGTACAGTTTTCTGCCTTTTCCCTCTACCTTTCCCCCACATCCCAGCCATCCCCACCTCCCTCCCCTGACTCCAGCCCCACTTGGTTTTGTCCATGTGTCCTTTATAGTTGTTCCTGAAAACCCTTCACCCTTTTCCTCCCATTATCCCTTCCCACTTCCCCTCTGGTTACTGTCAGTTTGTTCTTTATTTCAATGTCTCTGATTATATTTTACTTGCTTGTTTGTTTTGTTGATTAGGTTCCAGTTAAAGGTGAGATCACATGGTATTTGTCCCTCACCACCTGGCTTATTTCACTTAGCATAATGCTCTCCAGTTGCATCCATGATGTTGCAAAGGGTAGGAGCTCCTTCTTTCTTTCTGCTGCATAGAATTCCATTGTGTAAATGTACCACAGTTTTTTGACCCATTCATTTACTGATAGGCACTTAGGTTGTTTCCAGCACTTGGCTATTGTAAATTGTGCTGCTATGAACATTGGGGTGCACTGGTTCTCATGGATTGGTGTTTCAGGGCTTTTAGGGTATAATCCCAGCAGCGGAATTGCCAGGTCAAAAGGCAATAACTGCTGTTCCTAATGCTCAGTACTATAAAATGGCATCTGAGTTAATTCAAACTGAGAAGTGAATAACTGATAGTCCTTTGCTTAATATATTTTTATTTTTTAATTGTGGTAAAATATGCATAAACCATTTTAACCATTTTTAAGTCTGGCGTGCTGTGGCATTCACACTGTTGTGCAACCATCACCACCACGCGTCTTCAGAACTGTTTATACTCCTCAGTTGAAATTCTGTTACCCATTAAAGAGTGACTTCTCATTCTCCACTCTGCCCAGCCCCTGGCAACCTCTAATCTACTTTCTGTCTGTATACATTTGACTATTTTAGTTACCTCATGTAAGTGGAATTACATAGTATTTGTCCTTTTTGTGACTGGCCTATTTTTCTTAGCACAATGTCCTCAAGGTCCATCCATGTTTAACATGGGACAGAATTTCCTTTCTTCTTAAGGCCAAATAATATTCCACTCTATGTATATACTACATTTTGTTTAGCCATTCATCTGTTGATGGTAACTTGGGTTGCTTCCTCTTTTTGGCTGTTGTGAATAATTCTGCCACAAACAACACATGTGCTCAGTATATTTTTAAGAGTGTTATGTTAATAAGTCAAAGAACATAATCTCTAGTCATTTAATTTCAGGACAAATTGAAGGCATAAGGAAATGAGAGAATGAAACATTTCTTTGCTGCCAAGTGTTACCACCCACTATCTATTCCATCTCTTTAGACTGTATATTTTATACATACTTGTTTTTATATTTTTCAACTGGCAAAATGCAAGGCAATACAGCTTAACTGTAGCTGAATTTATTTTATATCACTACAATTATGGCACAAAAGAAGAAAAGATTTCAATAAATCAAGATACCTAGGAATGATTTCATCTAATAACTTGTAATCTTTGCCAGAGAATACATTACACAATTCTTGTTGTGTAATTATTACTCATCTAACTTCTCCTTTCTTACATGTTTATCGAATATTTTATAAATTTTCTTAATAATTAAAAGGAATTTTTTAAGAAAAAATTTCAGACTGTTCATTGACTCATTTTATGTGTTATAATTGATGGCAAAAAGAGATGGTTCTTGCCAATGCTCTAATTGCTGTTGAAAAAAATGGACTATTTCTTCTAGTGGAAATGGCAACAAAACTACATATGTTCTAAGACAAAAGAGGTCAACTTGGTACAGCTTTTAAAATCCAGTTTTTAGTTGGTCTGAAGTAAGAACTAGCTTCATGGTCACAAAATACCATGTCACTTGTAAAACTGGAATTGTAACATGTATGTCTAGAATTCTCTCCCACGTATGCCTACAAGTCAGAGTAGTCTAAAGACCAATGTGTAGAAGATGGAAGCGAAGCATCTACCATCACTCTTTAAAGATCGTTAAAGATATGGCCACAGTAGCAATGCAAGCCGGTTCCAGTTTGTTGTAGATTTCCTCCGCCTCTTGTCCCCTTTTCTTTCCAACTGCTGACTCCATTGGCCAACAGCGGCCCCTGATGGTTGGGGACAGACCTACAAGGGTGGTAACTAAACAGAAGCACAACTTCCTTCCTTCTCAGTTCCATGTTGGCATCTGGGCATGCCTCATTGCTTAGACTGACTGGTTGGTGCCTTCTCTGATCATCTAACTTACTTCCCAACTGCAATTCCCCCAACTACTCCCACATTGTGTAAGTTCTAAATTCTACATAAATACCTTATTATATAACTTATACTAGCTCTGCTTCTCTGATGGAACACTGAATGATGGTTATTGGCACTGGAAATGGCTCTAGGAGAAATGGACCTAAAGGATGGGAATCTGGAATAGGTTCTCTGACTTGATTAGATTTAATGGAATTAATGGCATGTTTCTAGAAGTAAAGGGGGCACTGGCAGTCCACAGCATTTGGTGTCAAAACAATTACTCAAATTATCACTTGTAATCACCTGTAATCAATTGACACTAACAGACAAGGCTTTGAGTAATCATGTAATAACAGCCATAAAATATTTTAGTAAAAATAAAGAGTATAATGATGTTTCTTGACTGCTTCTAAGTGTGCTGGAGAGTTTAAAGAAAGAAAATTGAGCTCAGGAATTTAAATTTCCAGCTCTTTAAAGAATTATGATATGAATGTTCTGAAAGGAACCCTTATCTCCATTAATTGCAGAATTGGAGCTTTTAAAAACCAAACTCAAATCTAATTTTACAAAAGGCTAAATCTTACAAAAGGCTAAATTATAATGCAGATTTAATATAAAATTTTGCAGGGCCTCATAAACATAAACATAAAAATAAAGCCTACCAAGACTAAATTATGAAGAAATAGAAAATCTGAATGGACCAATAACTAGTAAAAATATTGAATCAACAATAAAAAATCAATTACATTAATTGATTTTCTGATGTTGAACTATTGTTGCATTCCTGAATAAATCCCATTTTGTCATAGTTTATAATGCTTTTAATATGATGCTGAATTTATTTCACTAATACTTTGTTGAGGTTTTTCTGCATCAATGTTCAGAGGAATGTTTGTCTGTAGTTTTCTTTTCTCATAGTGTCTTTTGTCTGGCTTTGGTATCAGAGTAACGCTGGTCTCATAGAATGAGTAAGGAAGTGAACTTTCTTCTTCATCTTTTTTGGAAAAGTTTGAAAAGAATTGGTATTATTTCTGTTTTTAAATGTTTGTTAAAATGCACTGGTGAAGCCACAGATCCAGGACTTTTCTTTCTTGGGAGACTTAGTCCAAGAAATGTTTTTTAAAAATATTCTTAAAAGAAATAATACTAATTCTTTTCAAACTTTTCCCCCCCCAAAATGAAGAGAGTTCACTTCCTTACACATTCTATGAGACCAGCATTACTCTGATACTAAAGCCAGACAAAAGACACTATAAGAAAAGAAAACTACAGACAAACATTCCTTGTGAACACTGTTGCCAAAAAACCCTCAACAATATATTAGTGAAATAAATTCAGCAGCATATTAAAAGCATTATAAACTATGACTAAATGGGATTTATTCAGGAATGTAAGAATGGTTCAACATCAGAAAAACAATTAATGTAATATACCACATCAACGGAATGAAGGAGAAAACCATACAATAATCTCAATTGATGCAAAAAGAAAAGCATTTGACAAAATCTGACACCCTTTCATGATAAAAAAAAACATTTAATGAACTATGAACAGAAAGAAAATGCTTCAGGATAATGAAAGCCATAAGTGAAAAACCCATGGTGAACCTCTTTCTCAATGGTGAAAGATGGTAAAGTGTTTTCCTATGACCAGAAACAAGGCAAGGATCCTAGCTTTCACCACTTCTAATCAACATAGCACTGGAAGTTCTAGCCAGAGCAATTAGGCAAGAAAACAAAATAAAAGTCATTTAAATTGTAAAGGAAAAAGTAAAGTGATTTCTGTCTGCAAATTGTATGATCTTACATATAGAAACTCCTAAAAACTCCATAAAAATTATTAGAATAAGTAAATTTACCAAAGAAGCAAAATACAAAGTAAACACACAGATATCACTTGCATTTCTGTATACACACACACACAAAGGACAACCTAAAAAGGAAATTAAAGAAACAATTCCATTTCTAATAGCATCAAAAAACAGAATAAAATGCTTAGGAATTAACAAAGGAGGTGAGAACTTATAAAATTATAACTACAAAACTTTGCTGAAAGGCAGCAATATAGCCCCACTTGAGGGAGCCCTAGAAAAATACTGCTGAAGGGAAATCCTCTTTGAGAAGAGTTTCAAGCAGTACACCTGGGTGTTTATTTTGCCTTGGAGGAGGAAGGTCCAGAAGTATGGCTCTACATTTATTCAGAGCATAATTGTCCACACTTAGAAAGCACAGTCAGAGAATTGGTGACAAGAAGGTCTTGGGAAGGAGGTATTATGGAAGCCCTATTTGAATGAACACAGAAGGTAAAAATATTTATGTCCCATATTAATGCTCACCAAACAACAGCCTCAGGAGAGGAAGATTTTAATAATCTGGTAAACAAGATGGCCCATTTTTACATTTTAGTCATCCTCTTTCCTTTGCTGTCCCTGATGTTGTTCAATCAGCTCATGAACAAAGTAATTATGACAGCAGAGACAACGTGAGCCCCCAAAATGGAGGGATGTTGGTTAAATTGAACCACTTCACCATGGGGAGACCGTGTCTAATTCTCACTGGAATAAACACTTACCTTGGATATGGATTTGCCTTTTCTGCTGGAACTGCTTCAGCAAAACCATCTGTGAGCCTTCAGAATGTCTTTTTTTTTTTTTTACCATTATGGTATTCTACAGTTTTGATTCTGACAGTATAACTAAGTTTACAGCAAATGTAATGTAGCAGTGGGCTCGTGCACCCCAAATTCACCAATTTTAGTCATGTAAACAGCTGGCCTGATAGAACAGTGAAATAGTCTTTCGAAGACTAAGGCAGAGAGCTGCTGTGCAGCAACACTTTGCAGGGCTGGAGCAATATTCTCTAGGACGTGGTACATTCTGAGTCAGCAAACAGTACGTGCTGATGTTTCTCCCATAACCATGATTCCTGTGCTCAATAATCAAGGGATGGAAAGGCAGGTAGTTCCTCTCACTGTTATCCCTGATGACTTACTGGGCTGCCACTTTGGGCCCTGCAGGTGTAAAGATATTCTCCCAGGGAAAGAATGCTTCCGCCCAGGGGCACAGTGTTCCATCAGGCTGGAAGTTGAGATTGCCATGTGGTCTCTTTAGGCTATTTGTGCCAGTGAACCTACGGGCACAGAAAAGAGTTACTGTACTCACTGATATGATTAATCCTGACTGTCATGGGGAAAGAGGTTTGCTGCTACACAGTGGGGGGAAGAAGTTGTGTGGAATACAGGTGCCTGTTGTCTGATGGTGCCTGTTGGGATTCCATGTCTTCTAGTGAAAAATTACAACAACCTTGCAGGCAGGCATGCTCCTGGCATAGACCTTCCAGAAATGAAGGTTTGGGTCACCACCGAGAAGGAGATCACGACAAGCCTACGTGTTGGCTGAAGGTGAAGGGAATACGACATATGGAATTTTTCTCTTTCTTTATTCCCACTCTAGCCCTTCCTTATCTAAGTAGTGGTTAACCTTATTATACCTCAATGTTTAGGCTCCAGGATGGCAGAAGGTTGAGTGTGACTTAGCTAAGAGAGAAATGACCATTATTAAAAGGTGAACATACTGAATTTACAGTCTCTCTTGGAGAGAGGGTGTCTGTGTGTTTCATTGCATGAGAGATAGTTGTTAGGTAGAAGCACCATTTTCTTATATCTTTGTTTGGAACTTTAATATGGTTAAGGGAGTGCATATGGATGCCAAGTTGACAACAGATGGACTCTAGTGTTTTTTTTTAAACTGTGTCAACTTAGTTAGGCTGCATCTATTTTCTTAGGATATAGTGCCCTCTATGATTCTAAGTTAAAGTTGGCCAAAAGTCCAATTTGAAAAAGGAGGAAGCAAAGCAGCAGTGATCACTCTAGAGAGGTTAGGTGATGTTGCAGCAGATGCAGAGGTGCCGGAGAGTACAGCCTGCCCTAGTTCCCCTCCACCCCACATCTAGCTCTCCTTTTTGCCTGGTGGCCATTAGGAAAAGCAGCAGCCCCAGGCCCACCCACAGAATTGGTGGTAGACCCACTGAGGTGAGAGTACACAGAAGCGGGAGTCTTCAACTTGTAGTCCCACGTTCAAGGCTGGACATACTTAGCTTCTTGGGTTTAGTGAGGCCTTCTCTGATACTCCAGATTTCTTCCTGGACCTTCACTTTCCCCAGCTCCATCTAAAACTGTGCAAGGTCCTGTTCCTATACTAAATCCCGTGTTATATAACTCATAGTGCTTCTCCTTTCTGATTGGACCTGACTAATTTAAATGCTATATCAAACCGAATGAAGGAATTTTGAGTAGTGAGTAAATGAGGGAAGGGTGCCTTCTCCAAGAAACCTAGAACATTGCTGATGATTACAATGCCAGTGTTGACTAGTAATAATAATAGCTGGCATTTGTTGAGCACCTACTACATGCCAGGCACAGGGCCTTATATACCTTATTTTATTTTATTTCTCACAAAAACCTTGTGAAGTAGGTACAAATAGCAAGTGAGAATAAGTTTAGAGCTAGCTCAGAGCTGAAAATGCCTGTTCTTAACCACTATGGTATATATGTAAAATGCCTCCATATGTCACAAATTAAAATTATTTATTTACTTATTAGTGTCCACCACTAGAATATATTTCAAGGTCAAGAAGTACAATGTTTTAATATCTTCATTGCTAAACACAAGGTCTGGAATTAGAAGGTTTATGATAAATGTTTGCTGAATAAACAGACAAATGAAAGGAACAGTGGTAGGAAACAGGGCCACTGTTAGCACTTCTGTTAAGAGAGATTGGCAGTGACTCTTGCAGTGGGCATTGGTTCACATTTCTAGGATGTGGGCCTAGATACATAAAAGAATTCAGAAGCAATACAGAATGAGCTTATGCTATTGATGGGAATAGTGGTGATAGAAAGTAAGGTTTATTATCTAGATGAATCCACATTCTGACTGGGGGTTATGAGAAGGGCAGTCTGAGAGGGCATTCATCTTATAAAAAAAGCATGTAATAATACCCGGCAATGTGGCATTTACTTTAAGGAGTACATACATCTATTCAACAGCAGGGGGAGCAAGATGCAGGGAAATCTAAAATTTAGGAACACAAAAAAGTGATGCTATCTGCCTCGTCTAGGGATAAAAGCATGAGAAAGTGATTTTACACAAAGCCATCTGAAATTGGGGTGTTGATATATTTTTAAATACTGACTCTTCTCTTTGAAATGATTTTGAAATTGTTCACTAGAGTTGTAGCATCCTAACACACAGTGAAGGGAAGATTCAGCAATGATCAACGCAGGTAAGCGTTCAATAAGGTTAAAACATGATACATTTTTTTTAACCAAATTAACTGATTCATCTTTCGACAGTGGTAAAATTCCCACCATGTTTTTGCTAATTAGACCCAAGCTTGAACACTTTAATTGAAGTGAAAATTAATACTATTTAAATAAACTTTCTCGGACATAAAATAATGTAATAAGATAAAATCTGAAGCATTCATTGCTATGTGTTTGCTTGTTTTATGAAATTCAAGGCAGAATATAAGAAAATAGGTTAGTTCTATGACGACTAGGGAGAATCAAGTTCACTTCAAGTGTATGACAGCTCTACAAACGAATGCTGACGGTGCTATACTTTGAGAAGAGCTCTTTGAATAATCTCCATACCAAATATTTCCTTAAAATACCCCCAACTGCCATCTGAACAGACAAGCTCTTTCAAAATTATTCTGACCACCTCTGAACTCTTAAATTAGAGTTGAGGGAAAAAAATAGTCTGTAGAGTCAACCAGAGCAACTTAGTTGCATAATGAATTATTCCTATTTTATTTTAATTTAATTATGCAAATTTGGTCTGGAATCAATTTCAGTGCCTGTAAAGTTGACTTTTGTTTGGTTCATTTCACTTTCAGGGTTTTTTTTCTAGTCTCATTAAGCCCAGTTGGCAAGGCCCAGAGCTCTAAAACATTCAGGTCTTCACTTATGCTCATAATATTGACTATAGTAGGAATAATGAGAACATAAACTACTTGATATAAAACAAAAATATAATATAAAAACTGACCATGGAAATCTTAATTTGCTTTGTCAGTATAAACATGACCAAGTATTATTCATAAAATAATAAGATAAAATTGTATGATACCAAAATTAAGTTTTGGTGTTTGTTGATTTTCTTAAGGTGCAGTCTGTCATAAGGACTATTGACTTACTTTGAAGCAAGAGTCTCCTTACTACGCTAAACTTTCTTAATATGCCATTTTTGTTCACAAACCTCAAACTAAAGCAGTAACTGTGAAGATGACCTTGATTCATGTTTCAGTGGGTTCGCTGACGCATGTGTGTGCACACACACTAATCACACCTCTATCTCCGGTCAGGAACTTTCCAACTCCCAAGTATCCTTCCACCTAATACTTCGGTTATCAATCCTAATTTCCATCTCAACAGCCTGACTCCCAGATTTATAATTCCAGGTTAAGATATGGCAATCAATCCCAGGCACTTATATCACTTTTAGTACGTTGTATGGTAACAACGATCCGGATTTGAAGAGGTCTCCCAGTTCATCTCAACAAATCCCCTTCTGTTTTTAAGATTGTTTGGAGTGCTTCTAAGTCAAAAGCCACAATGGCTGGGTTATTCATTCTGAGACCCAACCGAGTATCTTATCACTGTCCTTATTTCATGAAGTAAGTGTGTTGAAGAGAAATCAACACTGAAGCATAGATCTTTATTGCTGTTGAAGTTGTTCTTCCTAACGTGCGTGAATGAAATCGGAGAAGAATGAGGAAGGACTGTGGCGCTTTGGGGGCCTTGTAAATTTCAGTGGCGAGAAAAGGCTCTGCATTCAACCACCCGCTCCAGGGGCTGTAATTCAAAACAACCTATTAGAATTGGAACTTACAATTTTCTTCTATGTGGGAGCATGGCTAAATAATTATACATCTCAACCATTGTGTAAACCAGTTTAATTAACATTTTCCAGGCATGTCACATTTACAATCACTAAATAATATTCTAAAATTATCTTGCATTAGAAATTGCCACACATCAACTTGGATTATTTTTACTCATGGTCCTAATCATGCCTGAAATAAATGTTTTCTTTTCATATCACTTTACTTATTTATTTATTTTACTATAATTTGGTACTTCCATTGAAGGTGATTCATACTTATGGGCTGGCCAGATGCTCTGCTCAATTTATTTGTAAGTGTTATGTTTAATTGTCATTGACTAAATCAAAGCTGGCATTCTTTAAAGTAGTTCTAGCATTATTAAATTTCTTTTTCATCCACTTTATAACAAAATAAATCTTGGAAAGCATTCATTCCCATATCTCAATTTAGAATATACCATGAAAATAAAAGCAAGTTTTTAAGTGGGATTTAAGGAATGAGGAGGTTGCAAACATGCACTTTAATTGTGTTTTGGCTTTTTGAAAGCACATGTTTCAAGAAGATATCATTTAATTTACTCTCTATTTGAGAAAATACTTAAAATTTGGGTGTAAACAATTACTATATTATTAGTAAAGTAATAAACTGCTTTTGGTCTCCTTTAACCTTATATTCTTATTGTTATAAATGCATTCATTTTTTTACTAAAGTAGTAATCCTGAGCAAGAGTAATAAATCAAGAAATGTTATCAAGCGTGAAGCTAAAATGAAATTAGGAATACAAATGGAAGAAATTATACAATCAAATGCACAAGCACTGAAGTAATATTTTGTGCTCCAAACACATTGAGATGTGTGGTTAAATATGCAGGAGCAGTAGCATTTAGGTCACTAAATTAGTCTTTTGAGTTGTCTTGCTCTATCAAGAATTCTATTTGCTTTCTGACATCATTTACCATGTCATAGTACCCATAGCACTTGATCTACCCTTATTTTCAAAGTTTTATGGAAATATATCAGTAGATATATCTCTATAAAAGATTTATTTAGTGGCGGTGATAATAAAACTGCAATTGATCATCTGTTGAACTTGCTCTGTAACAAAAAGTGCTTTTGCAAATTTCTCACTTTTGTGAATTAGAAAAATGAATAAACATATTTTATATTTTGGCCTTGACTATCTTTATGGACTAAAGTAGTTTGAGAGAAATCGAAGTGTGAGGAACTCAAAGAAACACTACTACTATTTTTGCACTTTAATAGAATATTTGTATTGAAAAGTAGATTTTTTTTTGCCTTTTAGTTTGTACCTTTGTATGTAAAAGAAGTGTAACCTTCATTTATACAGTGGCAAACAAGTATTCTAGCTGAAACTGGTTTTCAGTGAATATCCCTGAATTACTGGCTTTTCAGAAATTAAAAAGCATACCCTTTTGCTGCCAATCTAGAAAGAATACTCATATATTTCTCATACATATTTGCAACTAAATAACCTTTCCTTGTGCTATGAACATGGATGTGAGGAAACAATAGGAATGGGATGCTTTATTAACAAAGATAAATTATTTTTGCTGAGATATAAATGACGTTATAAATTGATGTAGAAATACATTCTGTATTTGTAAAAATGCCCTGCATGCTGATAAAAATAGCCCTCAAGTTTATGCTGCTTCCAATCCTCATACGCAGGGATCGACACATCACCCACCATGCTGGAGATGAGCAAGCAGCACTGACAATGGCAGGTTTCCTGCCTCGTTGTGTCTGTCCCTCATGTCTCAGGTAGAGATTAAATGCTTATTTAAAGCAATATATAATTCAGCAAAAATCATTCTGTGCATGAAGCTAGCTTAGTTTCATGCACTGAAACTTCTCAGTTAAGAAATCCTGCTAGTTGAGGTCAATTATAAAAAGAGTATAATTAAATATCTAATGGTAGATAATATATATTTTGAATATTTTAATGCCCAAGTCACTGTAATATTAATTCCAAATAAGCTTCTATTACTTATAAAAGAAGATATTTATCTATTGAAAGACAGATGATAACTTTTGTTTTTTTAAATTTTTTCAAAATAAACACCTCACTTTGTCTGCAATTGTGGGGATAGTAGGGAAAAGACAAACATAAGTTGCCTTATGACAACCCAGCTTATTGACTTGTGTTTTGCCTCCCTGCAGCTGTGACTGTTGTTTACAGTCTGACACACCTCTCCCACCTTTTTTGCACCTGGCTGACATTTTCTTCATTTCTCAAGATTTGGCTGCAGGCTCAATATCATAACTCTCTCATCATTCTTACACCGCGGAAATTACTGGGTGTGTGCCTGTGTCAACAATACTACTGCAGGATCCTGGGGTCTGGAACTGTGTCTTGCTCATGGCAGGTGGAATCCCTTCCACCTAGTGCAGGGCCTACTTGACTCATACCAGGCAGTTAAAACTATGTCTTGAACTGACCCACAAATGATGTATTTTATTCAAAGGGCAGCAGCTTCACTTATGAATGTTTGCTCATACATATAAAATTATTTTCTTTTAGGTTTGTCTATTAAAAAATGGAGTAATAGGCAATTATTCACACACACACACACACACACACACACACACACAACAATGGCCAAAGACTGTACATTGAAACAAAGTAATTTTTTGGCCTGTCTTGCTTCAAATGACCTTATATGCCAGTTATGACTAATAACTGGCGTATTTTCTTCCTTTCAAAGTCTAGACATATTTTAAAGATACTTGAGTTTCTCAACATAAAGGCAATTCTTTATAAATTTGCCCATAAGCTTCTTTTACATTATTTAAACACCATTGGATGTTTAGCAATTCCTAGTATAAGTGGATTAATGTCAATATTACTATGTTATGTTGACTTTCTTAAATATGGAAAAAATACAAATTAATGTCCCACCATGTATTTGCTGAAAGGATATTTTCTAAGGAATAAAATTTACTGTAATGTTTCATTTTATGACCCTTGTCTACATACAAATCATCTACAAACACGACTGACCTCGTGGTCATTCGCGAAGCAGAAAGCTTTCCCAGCAACTCTAGCCTAACTACCTTTTGTCTGCTGTTGAGGGATTCTCTGTTTCTGCCAGTCTGGGTCTGCACCCTGCTTCATCCCTCGAGACTGCTAATCAGCCCTCTTGCTGTGAGTGGGACTGGGTGGCAGGGTGGGGTCAGAAGCACAGGTAAAGCAGTCCGGGTTACTGAGACAGACACATGCTTTGTGATACTCCTGGTGAACATGTCAGCCACTACACCGTACCAGAAAACACTTGTCTTAGTAATGGGTCAACCAAACATCCTGTTTGCCATCCAGGGCCATGCCATGGGCTAGCATTGTTGATGGAGAAAGGTTTGGGAGCCAGTTTAAAGTTGAATAAATATATTTTCAGATGGTAGAAACTCTAACATGCCCCAGTTCAGGGTGAAGGCTAAATTCTAGGATGGCAGCCATTTATAGTCCTACTGTGGTTCATGCCCATTAAGAACCTAACAGCAGCCCAGCCTTTGCAGACATCAGAGAGAAACAGATGGCACCCACAAAACACCCACAAAATAAGTTGCTCATCAGGTGTTAGGAGAGCAGCAGGGAGTTGTTGACTAAAGATGTTAGTGAAAATACACTTCCTAACTTGTGGTGACTTAACATAAAAAACATAACTTTCATATCCATTTAAAGTCACTCATTTTGAAGAAAAAATCTAAAAGATGATTTCCCTGGAGAGAAAAAATCTCAGAATGCTTTTCAGAGTTAGTCATTCAAAAATTTAGCCTAAATATTCATCCAATAATTTTTAGCCAAAATTTTTTTTAAATAAATGAAATAATAGTCTGGATCTATAGAATACAAATTCCACAAATATCAGTGCTATTCTTTATTTGACTATAAAATTATTTTTATACTTTGACAAAAATACTTTTCTGATCAAAATATGAACACATATACTTAGCTTGTCCTGATTCTATGTTGTTGGAGGGTTTTTTCTAAGTTTTCTAACTCAAAAAATTTTCAAAACTTCATCTTTAAAAAGAATCTGGAATGGCTTAGAGAAAAACTATTATTTAAAAAACGTTTATCTAGACAATTTAAATAAATAAATAAACACGTACTTGCTCCTCGCCTCAGTTCTTCACGGAGCCTTTCTGCCTGCCCACTCCTCTGACAGAAAGGGGCTGGGAGCCGGGACTGGCTGGCCCTGCCTTTCTGATGTGACAAGCCTCAATAAACGGAAATGGAATAAGCATGGCCAAGTACAGCCATCATCCAGCTCGGGCAGCCGTTCCATGTTGATCACGGGACAGGAGGAGCATGTACCTGGCTCTTTGTATTCCGTGTCCTATTGGTGGCATTGTCCTGGCCTGAGGTCTCATTGTTTAAGGTCTCTTTTTTCTTTCTAATACACTTAAATTATAAAGACTTTTTAGTACAGTACTTTTATGGTTGTCCCTAACAACTGAGTAGTAAATTTAGCCTACTAATTACTTTTCTGTGTTTTGCCTTAATAATAGGAGTTAACATTTACTGAAGGCTTATTTGTGCCAGGTGTTGTTCTAGGTTAGTTTATTGATTCAGCGAGCCAGAAGCTACCACTGATCTGCATTTAACAAATGTGGAAACCCAGGTACAATGGTATCTAAGTCATACTTTGAGTCACTGTACCATGTTGCCTTACACTTTAGACTTTTAAACCTAACATTATTGTTAATAAAAAGGCCATATGTAATGATTTGTTTTGGCAATGGATTCTATTTTAAGTAAATCTAAAAAGGTTTTTACAACACTCTTTAGGTGCCAAGCCTGTTGTAAGCACTCTACTCAGGCATTAATTCATTTAATCTTTGATTTAGTCCTGTGTAGGCACCACTATCGCTCCCACAGAATGGGAAAGGAATCTGAGACACCAAGAGGTTGATGAGTAGCTTGCCCAAGGTCATCTAGCTAGTATGACACAACATTTGGCGGAGGCAGTACATATGCCAATTATTGCAATTATTTTAACATTCTAGTCCTGCCATTGCTGTTTGCCTTTAAAAAATGACTCCATCTTTCTCATTTTTTAGCAACCTCATTTACAAATAATGGGTGGCAGTGGGGGATCCCATGATCTCTAAAATCCTTCCCAATAGTCCTATTATTTTAGTAAAACAAACCCTGCAAAGTCACATAGGGAAAGCCTTGTTTATGCCACTCTAAAGGCTTAAACTCAAACTGTAGCATTTAAACTGGCTGTACATTCTAACACTTTCTGTGTACATTTGGTTTCAGGACAGACTGGTTTCAGGAAAAGTATCTAGCAGCAGAAAGGCATTAGCTAGAAAAGTACCTAGCTAAAATGCAGAAAATATTTTGTTGATCTCCAGAAGTGCCAATTTCAGCTCCGCATCTGCCAATAGGCCCAGATAACTCTCAATGCTATCATCCCTGGCTCCACCATTCACCCAGCTGTGCACCCGAGCAAATATTCCATCATTCTGATCGGGCACCTTTCTCTGTAAAATGGGGATAATAGTAATTCTGCCTCAGTAGAGTTGATGTGAAGAGTAATTGAAATTTCTGTAAAGCATGTACAATAGACCTGCAACATGATAACTAGTGGGTAAAAATTTAGGATTATTTGAGAATACCTTGTCTCCTGAGAAAGGGAAAACTACGAATTCCAACTATTGTCATAGCTGTGGAGGATTCCTTCTGAGGCCTGATGAAAGTCTCTTAATATTTGGAAAATTGGGCCCATCATTTTTATCCTCAGGAGCAAAAAAGAAATCCACTTAAATTGCTCAATGGTTATGATAGATGTGACTCAATACTGAACTGTATTAGTCTGGCAAAGATGCTTCATATCAGAGGGCCTGTTTTCACAAGAGCAACCTGAGCTACAGGTTTTTATTTAACCTTATTTAATTAACTAGGCAATCAGTATCATTTAGGCAATCAGTTGGACTGGATTTTCTAAAGTTTGTAAGGGATAGATATTAATCTGCCTCTCCCTCTTTGGTTAAAAAGGTAGTGGCTTTATTATATGCTAAATTTCTTACACTACATTTTCTGAGGCCTGGAAACAGCATTTCAGAGTACTAGAACTTGTCTGTCCTTTTAAACAACTCATCAATACAGTATATTAATTACCCAGTAACACAAACAACTTATATAATGCAGTATATAAATCACCCAGTGTGCAAGGAAATAAAAAAGCCTAAGGACATTTGAAATTTAACTGAGACTTGAAATTTAACACTCTCTGGAGGTCTGATTACACTTGCTTGTCACTAGTACTAGTGGAAAATCACTTCCGCTATATAGAAGAGCCAAATAAATCAATCCATAGCTTTAAAGTGAGCTGTATTAGCTTAATGTAGATTCAATCTGGGAATAAAGTAGGTCTTTTTAAAACCAATTACAGAATGTTACAATAAATGGTAGTTTATTAAGTATATTCACTTTGCAAAGTTGTATGTATAAATATGATATGATTGTATTTGAGACAAAACAGATACCCTGAATTTAGGTAAGGCTCTCAGAGGTAAAGGCAATGATAGAGATTATATCACCCACCAGAGACCCAGAGGGATTAAGTGATTTGACTAAAGTTATGTGGAATAAGTGGACAGTCCAGATTTTAGCAGAGGCTTTCTTCATCTCAAGTTGAGAGAAGTCCCACTCTTCTACAGCATGCACTCAACAACATATTATGATAACAATTACAATAACCATTATTTATTAGGTACATATTCTGAGCCAAGTACTCTTGTTTGGTACTTAGAACTCCTGTCCCACCTCATAGGTCTTTGAGGTATGTCTAGTTGTTTCCACTTCACAGATCGAATGACTAAGCCTCTGCACTATGGCCTGTTCAAGGCCATGCAGCGAGCAAATGCTGGAAGCCGGAGCCTCACTCTTGCATCTGCACTCTTTCCACTGGACCCACTGCTTCGCCCATGACCACATGGGGACCAACATGACCACTTCTTTGACTGGACTTTGTTTCAAAGCCCATATTTTAACCTATTGCAATGATAGTCCTGGCTGTGTGTAACTGTAGAACTTGTATCCAAATGGCTGAAAAAAATAATAATACAATTCCCAACATTAGCTCACACTCAAAGGAAAAGGGCATCAGAATGGTACATTATTTGTCTACTGTTCTTGAAAATTAACTTACTGACTTTTAAAAAATCAAGTGTAAAAAAGCCTGCCAAATTATTAAAACATGATCTCTTAGCTTATATAGGCCATGGATTCAAGATTATGAACTTGAAGTCAAAAAGCAAATAGTCAACTCCTAGAGGATGAAAGGGAATATTAAGCCTGGTACTCTGTACATTAATATTTTGAGGTAAACTAGAAGAACTACTGAAAATCACTATTTATTTAATGCTTCATTCTATTTGAAAGAGAAACTCCCACATGATCAATACTACCTATATTTAAAAGTTTAAAATATACTGGAAAGTGACTGAATGAGCAATAAGGATAATCACAGTAGCAGCGTCTTAGCAAAATATTTTAGATTTATTAGCCAAACTATTAAATGTTTGATGTGTGTTAGAAGCATTAGTTCCAAGGCAAAATGAGGCAATATTATGTGTAACTGTTTGGAAACTTTTTTATTAAAAAAGATTTTTAATATTAATGCTATTTTCAATACAGGTGTGATAATACTCAATAAAGTATCCTGTACTTGATATAGTGAATTTAGAAATGCAACAGTCCACACAGATGCTGGCCCCTCCCTCTCCATTAGCTACCCTAGTAGCAAAATGTAAATATCCCTTTAAAATATAAAGAGGCCTTTAGGCAGTTGGAAGAGCAGAGTGGGGGCAAAGAAAGAGCTCTTTCCAGACATACTCATGCTTTTGGCTTTGACTTCATTTAGTAATGTCAGTTCTGAGAGAACTGAATCAAACCCTTCTATGCTCTGCAAAAGCATAGGAGAAAAAAGCTTGTCATTCACAAGCAGCTATGGACAAAACCAGAGGCAGAGTTGAGGGATTGGGGAATTAGGGACTCAAAAAAAAAAAAGTTAAAGTGCACAGTTACTGTCAAAAATATATTATTTTTCCTAAGAAAATTAAGAGCGTTTTATCTAATGAACTAGATTGCTGACCTTTTAATACTTTTGGTTTTCTGGAACATACAATCACCATCAGACATAAAAGACTAGTTTGCTTTTTTTTAAAAAAAATTGCTTGGAGTTATCTACAGGAATCTTGTGAACACAATTCAAGGATAACATTCTGCAGCTCTTTGGGTATTGGACGATTTCCTCCGATAAGTTCACAAGGAAAGAGGGAGCTGTTAAACTCATTGATTCAAGTGGGCATATTTTCTCACTCCTTTTCGCCCTAGCTCCCTCTTTCCCTAAATGCCGGTACTTTCCAGCTCTCCGTCCTCTACCCCTAAGGCATGAGAACGAGAAATCATGAAGAGTTTCTCCTTGTTTGTAAACTGCCTCTGCACTGGCTGTGGTGGCTGGGCCTCGGGCGGTCCGCGGCTGGGGTCCTCCAGGGGGCAGTCTGGAGGACTCTGCTCCTCCGCACCAGTGGCGGTGGGAGACTCACAGTCTTGACTTTTACTGGCCACTTCGTCCACAACCGACTCCACGGAGGTGTCGGCCTCCCGCAGCGGGATGTAGCCCTTATTGCTGCCGGGTGGGTCGTCGGAGTGAGAGTTCGGCGAACCTAGCCTGGCTGGGGGCGAGCCCTCCAGTCGCAGCGGGGGCGAAGGGGAAGCTGCTTTCGCTGGAAGGTTCGAGTCCAGGTCTGCACTGCGCAAGGAGGGCGGGGGCTCCGGGGACAGCGGCGCCCGGTAGTCCGGGAGCCCGCTGGTGCTACAGCGCCTCAGAGCCCTGTACTTGCCGGTCCTGGGCAGCGGGCCACCCTGCCCCCTGGCGGTGTGCGTCGCCGCCACGCCCCCAGGCTCCTCTAGCTCTCCGGGCGCCCAGCACGCGTCACCCAAGTTACCTCGGAGATCGGTCAAACTTAGGTCGAGCTCATCCCTCGGGATCTTCTGGGAGCCGCGTTCCCCAGGCAGTCTCTGCCAGCTGCAGCTTGCGCCCTTTGCGTCCCCGTCCCTGTCGCGGTCCCCCTGCATGGGTAACAGTGTGAAGGCGCTCAACGAGGAGTCTACGAGGGAGCTGGCGGTGCTCTGGCGCCCCCAACTCTCGGGTGGGCTGCAGGGCGCTGGGCTGCTGCTGCCGCTGGCGGCCGCGGTGACGGTGGCGGCAGCGGCCACGGCAGCGGTGGCCGCAGCCCGGCGACGGCCAGCCACGCACGAGCGTTCGCGGTAGATGCTGTACACGGCCTCCGCCAGGCTTGGGGGATCCTGCGAACAGCGGGGGGATGAGGCCAGGTCTGGCGGGGACACCGCGCCCCTGACCACGTCGTCGCCCCCGCCCAGAGCTGTGGGCTGGGGCCATGAGCCCTTGGCCAGCATCGCTGCAGCCTCGAAGGCATCCCCAGGGCCGCCGCAGCTCCCAGGCTTCAGCTCCAGGCCCCTCGACTGCACGTAGCTGAGGAAGCCGTTGAGTGGAGTGGCCCCGGGGGGCGCGGAGGCAGGCACCGAGGACGAGGAGGCCTTGGCAGCTGCGGCCGCAGCAGCGGCCAGGTCTTTGGCACGGAGGCTGTGCACGTCGATGACCGTAGAGTAGAGGTCCCGCAGGTTGATGATCTTGGTCTTTTTGTCGCGGTTCTCGTGGAGCACCGCGTTGGCGCAGATGAAGAGGAAGATGCCAATACCCATAATGAGGGGCCCGAAGACCTTGAGCTTGTCAGAATGCAGGTAGCTGGAGAAGATTCGGAAGAAGAAACCCACGGACGCAGAGGAGGACGGCGAAGGGGTGGTGGAACGTGCTGGAGGCGTGCTCCTGGGCGCGCTCACGGAACTGGAGTTTACACCCCCCACGGAAACCAGGTGGCTTTTGGACCGGTTTTTGCTACCACTGCTGCTGCTATTACCCGTGGCTGGGACTCGGTGGCCGCTGCTAGTGGGCGGCAGCTGCTTACCCGCCTCCTTACTAGCCCCGTCGGCCTTGGGCCAGTAGCCCATCACCGCCATGGCTATGCCAACCAGCAGCACTAGGATCCCGCAGAAGGCGATGAGCCCAGATATGGAGCACAGCTTCAGCTTTCCCTTCACCACCACCACGTCGTTCTTGCGCCTCTTCTTGGCTTTCCGCTTACGCTTGGGAACCTGGTTTGGAGGGCGGAGGGGATCCTGCTTTCTGGCGGAAATCCTCAGTAGGCCGCCGGTGGCGATCATGTCGAGCGGGTGGAGCGAGGGGCTAATCCCTGCGGTGGAGGCTTGTGCAGAGGGGGCGCCAGCTGCCCACTAGCTGCTCTGCCACCCCTTCCTGCTGCAAAGCAGAGGAAGACAGTCTGAGAGTATAGACTTGGCTGTAACGACATGCCACGCGCTGCAGTTGTCCCGCTCCTCCATCCCTCCACAAGTGTGCCCCCCAACCCAGGGCCTTTACCCAACCACGGGATTGCGGTTTATAGATACCAGTGGGCGGGGTGGATGGAGTAGGGAAGGGAAGCGTTGTTGCAATAATTGATAGGAGGTGATAGAACACATCGCTCCCATGCCTCCATTTCACACACTCTGTAGGTAATATTCCAGCTTGCTCACTTCAAACCCTCCTGGCTGGCAGCCAACAGAGTTCTGACCATCAGTAGAAACTAAGTGTGGAGACTCCAAGTAGTAGTTGAGGACTTTCCAGGCAAAAGCCATTCCCTTTGTCCTGCTGGAATCAGAAGATTCCCAATCAGCTGCCACAGGAGTCCCAATTCTCTACCTAAGCCAAGATCTTGTCAAGGTTTGGCCCAAAGTCACTAAAACAGCCACAAAAGTTCTGTTATAAAGACAAAAGAATTCATTTCATACATATGCAAGCAGGCAGCAGATCATACATAGGCCAGCAGGCAGGCAGCTTATTTACCTCCGATAATTAATAGAGAGCCCATTGCTGGAAGAACACCAAAGAACTGTGTCAGTACTCTGACAATAAGTATCTGCACAAAGTTGTCTTCTACCTACTACTGTTCCTACAGCTACAGGCAAGCAGAGCCCTCTCCCAGCCTTTTCCTCATCTATTTTCTGCAACATCTGGACAGCTTCTTGGGGTGGAATATTTAGTTTTAGGTAACTGGTTATATAACTGAGCTCTTCCTTCTGGCCTCTTCTCCTCCCTCAGAGGAACTCCCTTATAGGTATCGTATGCTACATCTCTTCGGGGAATTTGAGAGCTCCCTAGAATCTTCAAGAGAAAGATTTCTTTCTCCAGTGGAAAAATTACGACCTTAAAAAAGAAAATTCACCAGTCTGCCATAATAGCTTTCTGACCCCTTATTAATATGCCAACACTTTTCAGAATCTCAAGATTCAAATGAGTAGGCAATTAACTAGGTACAGCATAATGATTGGTAAGATGACATTTTCCCAAGTGAAAACTGTTTTGTCCATCTTGAGGTCATTTTTAGGAAGGGAGGGTGACAACAGTCAATGAACTATCTTATAGGAAGTTTAACTCTTTATAACAAAGCCTAGGTTAGATAACCGCAGATGTGTCTTTGTGGATATCTGTTAGCTTCTGGATCCCCAAAGAAAAACATTTTTTGTTCCACTGGTTGTCCTCCCTCCTACAACACAGATGATAAAATCAGGGACCTTGTTTGAGTTGGAAAGGCTTAGTTCAGATATCACTCATGAACCTTTTGGCATTTTATCCTTTATAAAATAATTCATGTTCTACAATAAATTACCCTTTGAAAATGATGGATGATTTAGGTAGAATTTTGCTTTTAATTGGTGCCTGGGTGAAGCGCTTTGGCCCTCAATTCCCTCCATTATATCAATATAGGCAGGATCTTTTCTCCACCGATGGAAAAGCAAATGGTAATCAGCTCTTTACAATGTTTGCAAATCAATTTTCAGTAGGAGAAATACTAGGTAGGTTAGAGAGGGGTCAGTAGAGAGAAAACATCTATGACCCTTTATAATTTTATTTTAAGGAGCTGCACCAGTAAGTACAGGTTGTTAAAAAAAAAAGAATAGTTTACTGTTCATCTGACACCCCCCAAAATAAGCATGTTTATTATGTAGTTGTAACAGAGACTGTTGTTTTAAGTGATCTGTAGACTCCAGCATCTTATCTGGAGATCTGTGGTTATTTTAAGAAGGATTTAGGAGCTAGACATTTCAGAAACAAAGCTGGACTCAGTTGGTGGTGTGGCTCTCACAGACCAGAGAAGGGCTAACAGGCTAACATTTTGTTCCATAACATTGTTAAGGTGGACCAGGATGCCGTGTTTCCTGGGGAGGAAGACTCCCATGATGTATTTCTCCTCAGAAATTAGCATTGCCTCTGGGTAGAAGGTGAGAAAGACTGGAATGAATTTCAACCATCGTTTACAGAAGATCATTAAAATGAGCTTAATAGCTAGTAATTAACTCCCTAGTTTATTATTCCTCCAGCTCTGTTGAAGGCTGGGCTCCTTTCCCGTATGCCAACATCTGACCTGAAATACTGACAACATCTGACATGAAAGCAGAAGTGAGGTCAGACGTCGTGGGAGACCCACCTTTGAGGCTTTTTTTTTTTTTTTTCCATTCATAATGCAGGAAAACAAACTTAGCAGTCGAGGTTGGCCGCCCTAGCAATTTACTGCCTGGTGCTGGTCTTTCCGTGGTTAAGGAATGGAGGAGGGGGAATGTCTAAAAATACAACCGCTTCCAAGAGAGACATTCAAGTTCTCGGTTCATGATGGATTAAGCCCCACTCTGTGAGAGGCTCAGAGCCCACAGTCTGGGAGTGCCCTGCCCTGCCCAGGAGTCAGCCCAGGTCCTGGACCCCCACTCCATCATTGGCAGGACAACGAGCCCCCCAACCTTTTTCTTCTGCTTATTTATGTTGGAGTCACATGAGTGCAGCAGCTGGGAGTCCGCCTCTGGAAAGAAGACAGGCAAAACAGAAGTGAGGGCAATCTTGAACTTGCATTTTCTGGGCAGCGCATCCCATATAGCCAGTCCTCCCAAGAAAACGACTGCTGCCCCGGACTGGTGTGCAGGAGACCCAGGCTCGGGGCTTGAGTGATGGGAAGGGGCAGCTCGGGGGTTGAGAACAGGCAGAATTGCTCAAAATGGCAGCACTAGAAGCAAACAATATCGTTCACTTACCCAGGAAGACTGGGGCAGTTCAGGGCCGGCGATCGGACGCACGGGCGACACAAAGGAACCATGGAGAAACTTTTTCAGTCCCAGCCAGCCGCGGAGCGCAGGGACAGCGCCTCGGGGGCCCTGCATCCGCGCGCGGCTCAGCAGCCTCGCGGGGGCGAGCGTCCGCCCCAGGCTAGTGGCCCCCTCCGGTGCTGTGGCTGGAGCCATTTCCAAGAGTTTCCAAGAAGTGTCAGGTCCTCCGCATCCTGCATCTCGCCTGCTAGCCCCTTTCCCCGCCGCAGCCCCTCCGCCCCTTGCTCCTGCCCTCCCGCCCAGCTCTCGGGCTGCCCCAGCGCCTTTTGTGTGGCTGCGGCGCGCCGGGCTCCGCCGGGTGGAGTTGAGCCCGCCGCTGCTCGCACGGCTCTGAGCGCCGGACTGGCGGCTGTTGCTAAGAGACCGGAGCCATGACACAGGGAAATTGCTGCAGGCTGGCAGTAGGTACCCAGCCCGACTCTGTTCATCAGGGGCGCACCCGCCCCCCGCCCCGCCTCCCCGGCGCTCCCCCTCCTCGGGCCTTCCTCCACCTCCTCCCAGCGACACGCTTCCTCTGCAGCCCGCCGCGCGTCCCTTCGGAAGAACCGCTAGATAACCTGGAGGCTCCAGGGCAGACGGAGGAGGAGCCCGGGGTCTGCCGAGCGCGCTGGGAGGACTGGGCGCCGGGCGCTCCGACCTCCGCCTTCCCCTCCCCTGAGGCGCCCGGGGACCGCTGCCTGCCCTCTCTGGGAGCTTTGTTCTTTTTCCTCCAACTACCTGTCTGAGCAGCGGACCGGAGAGGGCCAAAGAAAGGGCCCTCACTCCTGAGGGTCTCCCCATCAACATCCGAGAGACGCTCTTGAGTGAGAGAGGGGTTAGTGTCGCCCTCTTCCTCCCCCCACCTTCTTCTCTTTTTTGTTGCTTCTACTCTTGGATACGACACAGGCTTTGCTGTCGCCCCCCTCCGCCCCCCATTTGGGTGTTTGCAGTGTGGACGCGCAGTGAACACAGTAAGTTGTCCCCAAGCAAACTCGGGTGCGGACTGGAGCCGCCCCTGCCGATCTGGACGCAGCAAGGCACTCGTGGCTCCGTCTCCGTCCTCGCGCTTCAGTGTAGCCGGGCTGTGTGACCGGCTTCCTTGGGACCTCCGCCTCTCCCCTCCGAGCGCGGCCAGCTGGGTCTCATCGGAGATTAGAATCGGTCTGGGCTCTTCCTGGGGTAGCCCCTCCTACTCCTAACCCGTGCGGTAATCAACAAGCATTAAGAGGAAAACTGTAATTCTGCAGGGATCAGAGTTAGAATCAATGAGGGGTGGGGGTGGGGGGGTAGGGAGGATATACAAACTCCCTACGTCATTTTTAAAAAGCAGGAGAGAGAGAGACATCCAGTTTCCCAGCTCATTCCTGGCCTCTCAGCTGTAAAGTAAAAATGACAGGGAAAAGAGAATTTCAAAGTGGAATTTCCCCGTGGAGTTCTTGAGAAAGTAGGAAAGATTTCAATTATCTATGGAAGCGAGACAGCAGGATTGAGGAAGAAAGCGACAGAAAGGCAGATGAAGCAAGGGCTGTCTGAACTTTGGGGTCCAGACAGAAGCGTTGTGGTGTATGTGTGTGGGCAGGGTGCCTGCGGTATATTCTGAGCATTGCTGTTTAAGGGTCCACAGAGGCCACACAGGAAGGCTTCGGAGTCCACAGTTCCAGGTACAAGAGAGTTCCTCCGTGTACACAGCATTCACTTGTATTTAAAGCTAGAACGTACACTTTCCAAAAAGAACAGTAAAAAACAAACATTTGCAGGTTGAGAGAGATAAATGTGGACAATGATATATGAGGTCAGGATGGAGAAGGTAGGGAGACAGGCAGGGATGGAGAAATGTTTCCCCAAAGGAACCCCTCCACCTGCCTGTTTGAAAGGTGACCTCTGTCACCCTTTCTAAGCCAATAATGAATCTGGATGATGAGCAGGGGGCTCAGGACCCTCCTCCTTCCACCTGTCTATTCCTACTCACATGCAGAAGGCAAGAAAACAAGCCACAATAAAGAGAAAGTTTTAAATCTCACACTGGATTGTTTCCTTTTAGAGAAATCACTGCAAAGGAGAAGCAACTTGGTCCTGCTGTCGTTTTCAAAGGTTTGTTTTGGCTCAGAGATTCCAGATGTTGGAATCCCATAATAATCTGGTGTTTTGTGCAAGGATGGGATCTGTGAGCTCATCTCATCACATGCTGGCACTCAGGGGCTATGGGCAGCAACACCCATCTATCCTTTGGGGGCCTCTGCTGAACTGCAGAAATGGGAATAATATTGCAGAACTTCATTAGGCTTTTAGGTGGATTAAACCACTAATGGCTTCAAATTTCAGCATAAATTATAGCCATCATCTGCACATCTAAAACTCATTGGAGGGATTTGGAGAAAAATTATTTTCTAGACAAACAAGGCTTTGGGACAGAGCTAGTGTTTTTTTGTTTTGTTTTCGTTTGTATGTCAATGACAACAGTAAGATTTATAGTTTATTAACCAAAGATTTCCTTCCAAACTGAGTTCTTTGGAACTTTTCATGGTTCTATTTAATCGGAGTGTTACCGCCTTGGGTAATTTTCTTCATTTTCGGCTCAGGGTATCAGAGAAAATCAGGCAGATCATATCTCTTTCCAGAGGAGTCCTTTATGCCCTCTGTAATAACATAGTATCAGCATGCATTACCAGGGCTTTCCAAGTTATACACAGTTCCTTTTAAAGGAGCAATGATGTTCATGGCCCTCCTGGAGTTGTTTTTCTTCTAGTTTCACTGGCTGTTCAGTTTGGATGGTTTCTGAGATTATGGGACACCCATTTTCATCCTCCTGAGGACCAAAGGGCTAATGCTACGTAATCATAATAATTCACTAGCATTTGGAGCTCAGCACAGCATTCTGAACATGTCGTTGCAGGGGAGTAATGAAGGCCTTGGGGAAAAAAGAGGAAACAGATTAGCTAGTTTAGTTGGATTACACTCTGATCTGAAACCTTTCATTTGCTCTTTCTTAAAAACAATCCTTATGTAATTTATCAGTTTCATAATTTATTCACAACCCATTTACTTCCCCCGATCATTTCATCACCTTGTCTGGCTCTCCTGCCTGTGTTCCCAGGGCTGCTCAGGGGGAGACAGGGGCCTGCCGTGGGCCCACTCAGGCCCCTCCTCATCTCTGGGACTTCTTGTGTCAACAGCTGAGCAACTCCACCCCCTCCACATGCTCTGTTCTCACAGATTGTCCAGGCTGCAGAAACAGAGGTAGTTCAGTGTGATGGGTTCTGGAACCAGTTTGTATCCTACACTAAATACTTCATTTCAGTAAGTAAATGACTTAAGCTCACCTCCCTTAGTTTCCCTGTCTGTGATGGGATAATGACACTGATACCCATTGCATAGCATTGCTGAGGGGTAAATGAGTTTAGGGCCTGTAAACTGATGCTTAGCACGTGGTATACACTCATGAAATTTAGCCAGCATCCTTTTTAGTCCTAATATCTTCTCCCAGCTTGCTACTCTCACTTTCCTGTTCTTTTCATATTCACCAGGATCTACGCAGGACCACGTCTGCACTAAATCTCTTTGAAATGAGGTGAAAGGATCAGCTCTTGAGACTGAACTATGCCTATCCACATGGCATAGGCCCAGTGCCACTCAGGAAAGCCTGCTGTCTAGGAGAGTGAAGACACTTTTTTCATTGCTACTTTGCTCATTTTGCAATTAGCCAAGGCCCTTTCATTTCAGTTTGCTGGAGAACCCAGATTTCAAACCCATGTCACTCTCCAGTCAAATTAGAAATTTGCAAAAACACAACCAAGGGGACATTTTTTCCAACTGGAAGCTTCAGGATTTCATAGAAAAGACTGTCAAGTCTTTTTATATCATCGTTACAGCAGAAGGAGGAAACCGTTATCCCAAGGTTGGAAACAGGACACAAAATATCTCACTCCTCCTCTTTCTTTGTTCCTTCTTTGTACCCTTACCAATAAAAAAAGAGCATGGCAAACAAAGCCATGGCAAAAGAAAACAAAAAACTAAGCACTAGATGTAGCAAATAAAATATTGGGACTTACACTAAAAAACAATTTGTCATTTATCTGAAATTCAGATTTAACTGGGCATCCTGTCTTTTATCTGCATCTCCAGCACAGTACACCGTGGTAGTCTCACAGCTCTTCACGGCCCGTGTAAGGTGTAAAACAGCCTGATAAACAGAAAATAGGGAATGCAGCAGTGGATTGAAGCCTCATTAGATTTCTTTTGTAACAGAATATGCAGGAAAAGAAAACACTGAGCAGAGCCTGGATAGAGCAATAAACTCAGAAGCCCAAGGATGGCACTTCCATAACTGAGCCGCACTTGGCCTTGGGGTTTCTCATGGTTACAGGTTACAGAGTGTATGTTTCCAGCCCTTCCCCATGGAACACTGCCATGCCAGGGGGACAGGCACTTGCTGCGCCTCCACTCCTTGGGGTGCCGCAAATGAACCTCTAAGAAGAACTGAGCATCGTTTTCAAGAACTTCAGTTTGGAAACTAACAGTAAACTCATGCTAGTGTTGTAGCCATGATCAGGCCTGTTTCTTGTGTTTCTTAAAAGTGTCAAAGAATTCAAGCTCAAATGCTCAAATGCTTCTTCCACAGAGGACAGGAAATGATAAAAAGTCTAAAGAGTCTTCCTTAGAACATATCAGAGAGGGGCTTCTACTTCTGGTCCAGATAATGGCACGTGGCACTGACAGCCTTCACCTCTGCCTTCAACCCATTCCTTTTTCATGTCACAAATCACCAAGTTCTCAATTAGAAACCTACCGGGGTTGTTTTCTCTAGTAAGCAGGTTTGTTTTTGTACATTCAGCTTCTCCCTATAGCCATTTTTCTATCCTTTTCCGTGTACACCATCAAAGCTAGATTGTGTGCCTTAGAAAGTAACTGAAGTGTGAGATGAGAAATTTGGGTCTGTTGGAAGGCCTGAAAGCAGATCAAAGCTGAGCTTGGAAAGGGCTTTGCAGAGAGGGCTCCATCAAGAGAAGAACCAAGAAGAGACCTACAACTAAATGTCCCCTATGTTTCCAAAAACATATTCTAAATGTCCACACTTAGCTCACTCCTATTATTTCTTTCATTCTACAAGCACTATGGGTATATGACTTGTCCTACTGAGAACTAATAGAAACTCACATGTCTCATCTCCTTTCAAAATTAATTGTGATGTGAACTGCTGTGAGTTTACCCAGCAAGAAAGAAGGAACTAGTTTTCAAAAAATAGGGGAAAAAGAGATTCCAAGATTATAGCATAAGTGACAGGTCTCTGTAGCATTTTCCTAAGCACCTCTTGTATGCCCAGCTCTTTGATTCCTGCATTCATTCACTCAAAAAATATTTACTGAGTGCCTTCTATGTTATAGTTACCATTCTAGGCACTGGAGGTAGAGTGATGAACAGTGTAAACAAAGTCCCTCTCTCTTGGGGAGGGGCACAGTTAATAAGCAACTAAATGAATAACAAGAAAATTTCAAAACTTGACAAGTGATACCAAGAAATCAAAAGAGAGTGCTGTAGCGGCTCAGAGCAGGCAGCAGCAGAGGACGATTTAGATCGGGTGTTCAAGGAAGTGCATGTGTGCTGAGAACCGAAGCCAGAAAAGAAGCTGATCATTTAAAAGTATTCCTATTGACAGAAAGGAATTAAGTCCCTATAATTTAGTTAGATGTATCAAAAAAATCAATAACCAATGTAAGGCAGGAGGGTAAATCTCTAGGTGCTAGAGGACTTCAGAATAAAATGACTGATGGGGAGAAAAATAAACTACAGTTGATCCTTGAACAAATAGTGTTGGAGGGCTGACTACCCCCAGAGTTGAAATTTGCCTATAACCTAAGCCAGTCCTCAACATACACAGATTCCCAAATGCCAGTTGGTTTACCCTTGAACAACTCAGCTCTGAACTGCAAGGCTCAGATGTATGGAACAGGTCAATAGAACTGAGCAGGTCAGTTGAAAAATAAGTCTGAGTATAAGCGGACCCGTGTAATTCAAATCTGCATTGTTCAAGGGTCAGCTGTTATGGAACACCTTGTGGATGTGGGTCTCCCCTTTGACCTGGAACAGATTTGGGTAAGTGGAGTGGAGGCATAAAATTGGGCGGGTGAGCAGGAATGATGTGGATATAACCTCTCTGACAGGTGTAAAGGGCCCAGAGGGTAGGGGGCCAAGAATGCCCTTGACAGAGATGTCAAGATGCTGAGGATGGGAAGGGGCCTTCAGTGTGTGGTGTGAGGACAAGCAGCATCTTAGTGATGCGGAATCTCAGACTCCATCCCAAAATTGCAGGATCAGAATCTGTATTATAACAAGATGCCCAGGTGATTTGTGTGCACATTAAATTTTGAGAACTATAATTCATTCCAACCCCTCATTTTAAGGATGAGAACAGAGCTTACCTAATCCCCGCCTTTGTACGTTCATGCACTAGAGAAAGAGAGAAATTTGATTTCAACTGTTTGTTTTAAACAGTGAGCCCAGAGACACATAACATCTGTGGTCAAATGTGTATTTCTTACCTATGGCAGCAGCATGGACTTTAGTTCAAATAGAAGAGGAAAGCTAAAACTTGGTTGCTTTTTGTAGGTTTATGAATCTGTCCAAGAAATGAGTTTGGTAGATTTGACGTCTGAGTGCCATTTTCTAAAAGATCAAATTTACTCTACTTTTGGGTTCCTCTTTGGATTCAGACCATTTATACTTGAGTAACTTGGTCCCTTCTAGCCATGTGATACTGAGCAAGTTATTTGAATGTTTGCATGGAGTTGTACTGTTGGCAAAGGGTGATTTATAACTCCGCTCTTTCAAGGTAGTTGTGAGGAAGAAGTGAGATCATCACCAGTGGCAGCTGGTGGAGTATTTGTGAAGAAGAGGTGCTCTGGTCCCCCATCACCTCCACCACCCCCAAGAGTACCCCTAACTGGATATATAGAAGTAAAGACCGAGTACTTGCTATGTTCCCCATCCTGCCATATCCCTGTCCCTAAGCCAACTGTACATAGAAATCTTGAGGCACCAAAGTGTTGCTTGGGGTACAGGCATTGAGGCCTGTATGGCATTATTCAGACATCAGTGGTTGTAATGACAATGGTAAATATTTATTCAGCATTGAGAGGGCTCATTGTGCACTGGGCTGCATATTGGAGATACAAGGTAAGGCAAAAGCTACCTATGAAGTTTGGGTCAGCTCCGAAAGACACGGGAAATTTCCTCAAATTGCTTTGTGGTTCTGAGTGAGTCCCAGCCAGGCGGCAGTAGCTTCCTGATCTCCAGTCCCTCACCTCCTTACCTTCCGACTTTGACACTCCTGTAGAGTGGAGTTCTGAGGTAGGCTTGGGTTTCCTGTCTCAGCCCATTACGACCTTCATGTCAGTCTCACGACTTGCGCCACTGATTCGGAATTCAGGGGTGGGGGTCCTATACCCTCACCAGGTTTTGGAACCCCCCTGCTGAGTTAGTGAATGTGCAACTAGAGAATCTAAGTGTTTGGGGCTCAAGATTGTTAGGAGACAAAGGACCACAAAGAGGAATTAAATTTCACATTTGAAGGGGGTGCTGCCCAGGTATTCTTTAATTATACAGACCTTTCAGAGGATCCCATAGTAACAACTGTGCTACATTTACAGTTTTTGATGGTGTAAACAGTCAGAGCAAAAGGGAAAACTGCCCCATCCAAGTTTCCATCACAAAGCATAGATATGTCTAGTAGGTACAACCAGGAAATCAGCCCCTAGAGCATATTTTTACCTGACAGAACTCTTTTGATCTTATGGGAACCACAAAAGATATGTTAAATGATGAAAATATGCTCAATGTAATATTAATATAATTTTTTTCTAAAGGAAGAAGGCACACAACATTTTCACACTAAATTTAATTTTGAATTTCTATAAAATCTTACTGACAACAATCTCAGCTGGCTTCTTTACACAGGAGCAGATTGAAATATCATTACATCAGAAAAGCATTACAGATATTTTTTTCCATCCAGAAAGATGCCAGCATTACTTTTTGACAGGTAAAGTGATTATGAAGCTTTTTTATAGAGGTGAAATATTGGTATGGCATATTGGAAATTGATAGACAGAAAAAGTAGAGATAATGTTTCAAAATATTCCTGTTTTTTATTATTCTTTAAAGCCACTCCTCCAAGGATCAGGGTTTGGCTACAGAAAAACATCAGTAAGACTATGAGTATTTACAGCAAATCTTGTGAAAACTTAATATATTCACCTCACAGAAGTGAAGCTGTGTCACAGTGCCTTCAAATTCCTCCCAATCACTTATAATGTCTGGCTTTTGATGACATTAATATTAATGAAATGATAGAAAAATTATACTTTCTGGAAATTGGATATCAATCAATGTTACAGCTCCACTTTTTTTTCCTTGCCAAGGAAATGATGTTTTTCCCATTTACAGAGATAAATATATTATGATCAAAATTGAATCCACACCCAAGGGAGAAGAATTACAAAAAAAATGGTAATTTGTACAAGTAACTTGAAGAGCTTCCACATCAGGGTGTATACTTAATGGTCTACTTTAGAAGTGCTAGAAATCAGATAATATCCTTAATTTTTCTTTATCGGCAGTAGAGGAATTTCCCCATGCAATGCTAAAGTTGAGGGCCCAGGTGAGGGGTACCAGTCTGCTGGGGCAAGCCGTCATGCTTCTCAGTGGGGAGGAAGTTGCAAAGCTCCAAGGCTCCATCAATGGAACTAGCTCCCTGATGCTCTGTGCCCATTTCTACTGCCAGGCAGAGACATCAAAAAGTCAGCTAGTCATCCGTCTCTGAGCAAGATGGGCTCTAAACCACATCAAATGATAGTTTTTGTCATCTTTTCCTGGGTGATGTGGAGACTGAAAATGTCCTATTTATTTAAAGGGCACAGAAAGTCAAACTAGATAATTTGATTCCCTTTTTGTTTTTGCAGTCATAAGAATCTCAAGGGCACGCCACATAACTTCTTGGACACAATATATTTTAATGTGCTATTGAAGTGATTCATAATGTCAAACAGTTGGTATTGAATGATGTGATTTGAAGATGACTTTTAAAGATTCCTTCCTGTCTTTTGAGCCCTAGTATTCTCACTTGCAACAGGGGGTAGGTCATTTATGTAATGTTTTTCAGACCACTTTGTTCTGTACTTCTCTTGCATACAAACATTGGTTTATACAAAATGACAATGTCCCAAAGCATGGAGAAGCTATCGGGTTTGGCTTTACAACTGCTCTAAACGTTGCCCCCACTTGGACTGGTGATTCTTAAACTTCTTCAGGAGATGGGATGTTTGAAAATTTCAGAGCTCTTCTTGGAACATTTTGAGATACTGAACTTAAAATAAATTCATATATGGTTTTGGAATGACTCACAAACCCATCTAACATTAGATTCTTACATAGAAATATAGTAAGTGTCAAATATTTAAGGACTTATGGAAGGAAACCTTAAAACTATGAACATTTATCTAAGTTTTTTCCTATAAATTGAAAAAACCAAAATCATTGATTCAAGCCATGAGACACCCTGACCTAGTTATGGAACAGCAGCATTCTCCAAGAATATAATTTTTGAAACCTGGTCTTAGTTATCGTCATGGTTAGGTAACTAAAAACCTCTGCCTTGGGCCATTGCTTTTGCTTTTGCCTTCAGAAGCATGCTGCAAACACCTGCCTGCTTTCTCCTTCTCTCTCTGTTCTGGCTTCTTTCAGCAATGCTGCTCTTCAGGTTTCTCTAGCTCATTAACTTCCTTGTTTCTCTGGACAATACTCCGGGAGGTATCCGTTGGCACTTTTCCCCATTTGAATCACTTTTTTTCCTAGTGCAATTTCTTTATCTAAGCAAATCCTTTGCTATCATTTCTCTATTCTTATGGGGGTCTATTTCGACTCTCCATTAGTTACGTTATTGTTTACTCCTTTCTCCTGATCATTAGTGAGCTTGCAGAAGGTTCAGGGTCACAGGGGAATTTCTCTTCTGGTTACTTGTATCCAAGCCCTCACTATCCTCAAAGGGATAAGTACCTAGGGGGCTGTTTTGTTTTAAGTCAGAAAAGGGGTTCAACCCACTTTGAATTCAGTTTTGAAAACACATTTCATGGACTATTTTTCCACATAAATCAGATAATATGTTCACGTCAAATTCAAACACCCCTCTGTATTTCTATCATCGTTGTATCAAACGTGTTCATTCAATAGGTTATCCAACAGTTTTTCATCATAGTATCTCTGCATGAAGTTGATAATGATGAACTGGTTGTTTGCAAAATTCCGTAGGAAGCTTTTCAGGTGGATCCTCCTTTCATTGAGACCAGCCCCGTCCCCCATTCATTGTAGGAGGATCAGGCTGAGGGTGAGCAGCCCTGTGCCTGTGAAGGGAAGCTGTTCTTCCTTTGCCAGAAACCCTCCCTCACTACTTAGCCTCTCTGGGCTTTCCTTTCCTCTTTCTCAGTGGCCACAGGGATGACACTTGCTTTATCCTCCTAGGAGTCACCACCACCATTTCTTCCTTGGGGCTTTTCTTTCCCCAAACTCATTCTCAGAGTGGGATGTCTCTCTGCTTACCACCTTTCTCACACCCTTCAAACAAATGCACCAACATTTTTCATACTTTTGTGTGAATCGCATGGGCCAATGGCCTGCAAATATGTATACTACACCTGAGAAATTTGTAGGGATTATGGGATCTTGCAATTTGATGATAATGTACATGAGAGTCTCATTGGATTTGTTGCAGGTCATGTTTCCGAGAATGTGGCTCACCCATCTTCCCCTCCTGTGCTGCACTTGGTGATGGCTGCCCAGATCCATTCTTTGTCATACCCCTCTTCCCAGCACTGTGGGTCTGAAGAGTCAAAGCAGAATCTCAGGTGCAGGCTGGTCTCCAAAAAGTGGGTCATTTGCATCTCACAGACATTGCAGGTTGGAAGGATGGCCCTGGCCTCAACCTGAAGCATCAGTTAGTCCATATCTAATTTCACTCACTAAATACGGTCACTCTCTACCACTCCATCAGCTGTGTTAACATATCAGGAAAATTGTCTCCTCATTCAACTAGAAAGTGAGCTCAGTGAGGGCAGCTACGAGGTCTTGTTCACTGCTGCATCCTGAGCTTCAAAGAAAGAGACTGGCAAGTGTCTATCATGGACCCTCCATGTTCTCTCCTATGAATGGATTAGTGGGCAAAGGGAACTATACAAAAATTAATTAGAAATATTAGATAATATCCCATTAACCAGGGCCTATATAAGTGGAAGAATTGGAAGGAAGTTCTAACTCTTGAATAAATGCAAGAACATGCTAAGTTTCTGGGTATAAAGTTTTGACATTGCAAAGATCCCAATTATTCTCTTAGCATAGTGCAATTCCAGTAAAAATGGACTTGGATTTTTCTTTTAATGTATCAAGATTATTCTAGGGATCTACTCAAGAAAGATGAAAACATTGTTCCAAGTTAAACTGGTACAAGGATATTCATAGCAGCATCACTCATAATAGCTAAAAAGCAATGAACTCAAATGCCCATCAATTTGTGAATGGATAACCAAAATGCAGTGCACTCATTCAATGAAATTCTATCCAGCAAAAAAAGGAAAGGAGTATGACATGCTAAAAATGGATGATCTCAAAAACACTATGCTCAGTGAAAGAAACAGGGTGCAAAAGCTCACATATTAGAATCTATCACTCCATTTACATGAAAAGTGTAAACAAAGCAAACATATAGAGAGAGGTAGATTTGTGGTTGCCTAGGGCTGGAAGTGGGATTGAGGAGTGACTGCAAATGGGCAAAGGTTTCTTTTTGAAATGTTCTAAAATGAGACTGTGGTGATGGTTGCACAACTCTGTAAATATAAACAAACAAACAAACATTGAATTGTACACTTAAAATGGATGACTTTCATGCTATGTAAGTTATATCTCAATAAAACAAAATTGATAAAATGTATAAATAAAAATAGGGAGGTATGAGGATCCAAAGCATTTTTTAATTTTGAAATTTTGACAGTAATATTTATATATATTTTAATCCTCATCCAAGGACATGTCTATTGATTCTAGAGAGAGAGGAAGGTGGGAATGGGTAGAGAAACTTTGATGTGACAGAGAAACATGACTGGATGCCTCACACACGCACCCCACCTGGGGATCACCCCACAACCCCGGTGTGTGCTGTAACTGGGGATCGAACCCTCAATCATTTCATGTATGGGGACAATGCTCCAACAAACTAAGCCACCCAGCCAGTGCTAGCCAAGGCATTTTGGGAACAAACAAATAAAAAATAAGTATTGATGGGACACTTTGGGAAAAGTTTTAAAAGGAGAATTTCTGTATTAGAGAGTATATACAAATAAATAATAACAGTAATTTAATAAAATAAGAGCCCATGAGAACATATCCATAACAAACAAGCAAATAAACCTGGATCAAAACTTCATTACTGAAAAGGAAGAAACCAAAATAGGTATTTGCTTTTAAAGTAAAATATAAAATTATAAAATGTTGAGAACAAAACAGAAAAGTACCTGTGGAAAAATGTGTTCTTGGTAAAGCGTTCTTATATATGCACAATCCACACAAGAAGGAAATCAACACATTGGAGCTCATCAAAATTAAAAACTTTTGTTCTGTGAAAGGCTGACCTTGTTAAGACCATGAAAAGATAAGCTGCAGACTGGGAGAAATATCTGTAAACCACATACCTGACAAAGGACTCATATCTACAATATATAAAGAACAATGAAAACTCACCAGTTAAAAAATAAACAAACATTCCAGTTAAAAAATGGGTAATAGTCAAGAGTAGACATTTTACCAAAGAGGAAATGTAGATAAAAAATAAGCCCATGAAGAGATGTTAAACACCACTACCTATTACCAAAATACAAATTAAGACCATGATGAGCTATCACTACATTTCTATGAAAAGAGCTAAAATTTAAAAAATAAACAACAATACCAAATGCTTGCGATGAGTAGCTTTGCATATAATAGCCAAAAATAGAAAATAGTCAAAATATGCCTGATGCGGTGAATGAGGTGAATGGTTAAACTGTGGTACATTTTTACTATGCAATACTAAAGGCGTACCTTGGAGATATGGCAAGTTTGGTGGCAGACACCATAATAAATCAAGGAGCACAATAAAGAGACTTGTAATCTTTGCTGGTGGAGGGTCTTGTCTTCAATTTGTGAAAAACACAACACCTGTGATAAAGTGAAGAACAATAAAATGAGGCATGCCCATCCTCAACAATAAAAAGAAACTATTCATAGACACAACATTTTGGATGTGTCTCAAGGGCATTAGACTGAACGAAAAAAAATCTTAAAAAGTTCATATTGTATAATTCCACTTATACAACACTCTAAATGCCAAAATTATAGAGATAGAGAACAGATATGTGGTTGCTAGGGGTTATGGCTGGTGGTCGGGGTGCAGGATGGTGGGGAGGGTGTAACTATCGAGAAATAAAACCAGGGAGATCTTCGTGGTGACAGAATATTTCATGCAACTTGATCACAATGGTGGTTACACAAATCTACACACGCGAAAAAACGGCACCGAATTCTGCCCACACTGAACCAGGGCCGTTCTCCCGGTTTTGATGTTGTATAAGGAGTGACCACTGGGAAGTACTGGGTGAAAGCCTGTACTGTCTTTGCAGTTTCCCGTGAATTATAATTAATTAAAAATTTAAAAATTGGTAAAGAAAAGACTATACTGATACAAATGTCATATAATAGAGTAAATTATTAAAGTCCTTTTTACAGGTATAAATAATTTAAACATGTATAGATGGGTAAATCAACAAGAGAGATTTAACATGTCAAAGGTGATCATGTTTGCCAGCTGGTGATTTTTAAATAAATTTTGCTAGGTTAACTATTCAGTTAGAAAAGAAAAAGTTAGGTCCTTGCTTTTCACGACACTGCAGAATCAATTCCAGATGGATGAAACAATGAAAAGTTAAAAAATGAGACCGTTAAAAAATTCAAGAAAATGCTAGTGAATATATATTGGATCATAGGACAGTGAGACACCTTCTAACCAGGAGTCGAAGACCAGAGCCATACAGATAGAAATTGATAGTTTGCACTATATAAGTTCTTGTAACACTTTAGTTAATGACTATCAAAAAATTAAAAAAAAAACAGAAAATGAAGAAAAAATTTTATCATAGATAATGAAGAGTTAAAAATTTTAATATATAATTATGTTTCTAACACCTAAAAAATCTTAATTAGAAATAATGAATTGAGGGGAAAAATAGAAAATTCATAAAATGAGAAATTCAAATATCAAATAGGCAAGAAAATGATTAATTTCATAAAAATAAAAGAACAGTAGAAACAAAAATTATATTTTAATACAATTATTCACCTGTCGAAATGACAAAAGAAAACATTTTTTCTAAACATAATATTCACTCTTACTCAGAAATTAGGAAAACATATTTGCATGCAGTGTAATATGTTTTAAAATCTGTGTACTCTCTGATTGAGCTATTCCACTTTTAGGAATTTAGCTTCTAATACTGGTAATAAAGCAAAGAAACAATAACAATAATAGCAGCTCATACATATAGTACTTACTGTGTACCAGACATTTTTCTAAGCACTATGCATGTATTAACTCGTATGATCTCACAACAGTCTCGAGGTAGGTTTGCAGATAAGAAAACTGCGGTTCACAGAGGCAGCGTCAGTTACTCAGGGCCACAGCAATGATCAGCAAAGCCAGGATCTGAATACAGCAGTCGAGCTCCACAGAGCTATTCACTACTCAACTATGCCCCCTTTCTTCCTATGAAAATAATTAGAGATAATGCAAAAAATTATGTACGTGGATGTTCATCAATGTTTGCTTTAAAATGGTGAAAACTAGAACAACTTCAATATTGGAAAGTGGAGAATTGGTTAGATAATTTAGGGGCTATCCATCATTGTGTGGGAAATCAGCATCCATCAAAATGCTGCTGTCCTGCTAGCGCTGGCAGACTTTTCTGTCAAGGGCAGATAGCGACTGTTTCAGACCTTGCGAGCCACAGTCTCTGTCAGAGCATTCCAGTCCTCTGTGAGTGCAACAGCAGCCAAAGACGGTAGGTGAGCACGTGAGTGTGGCTGTGCTTCCATGACACTGTGAAAACAGGCTGTTGGGATGGCGTCACCCAGCGGGTGATAGTCTGCTGACCTCTGCTGTAGAGTAACTACATTACAATTGTGATATGAACTGTTAATGATACAGTAAGTGTTAGAACTTAAAAAGTATATGTAAATGTGTATTTAAAGTTCAAATACAAGTGACTTTGGAACTCAGTAGAGGTGTGCAACAGGTACCACTGTTTGGCTACTTCAAAGTTGTTGTGAAACTCCTCCCTTGCTGTCTTGACCCCAGAATTTGGGAAAGCAGGTGTTTATCATCTTGCTTTGTAGCATAGAGTGGCTGCGTGACCCAGTCTGGCCTGCAGGAGTTAAGCAGAAGTCTATGAAGGATAGTTTCTGAGAAAGCTTTTATGTTACTGATGAGAAGATACCTACAAGCCTGGGGATCATATCCAACTTGCTCACGACAGTGGACACAAAAAAGAGCCGGTGTCCCTGGTGCATCCCTGAGCCAGTGCCCTAAAGCTGTCCCACCAATTTCCTGTACGTGAGGAAAAACAAACTTCTGATACAATTAAGCCATTATTAGTTCGGGACATCCAAAAGCATTTCTTAACTCATACAAAAGGAAGAGGAAATACTACATTCCCAATTTTGCTTTGGATAAGTATTGATTTCTCAGAACTTCAGTTTTCCAATTGGCAGAGACTAGAATGGCACTTATATCTTTGGTGATGGGACTTTATAGGTAATATTTCTCACTTATTTTCTTTGCATAGCTTTCTTTTTTGTGAAACATTTGCAAAGTTACCAGGGATACCTTTTAATAATTATATATAAACATATAATCATATATATAATTATATAATTGTATAACACATAATAATTATATACTTATGTATATATTATATTATATATAACATATATAATATATAAGAGATATACACATTTGAACACGGCGGTCGAACTCCGGAGCTCAACTGCTATATTCACATCCCGGCTTTCCCAATCATTGCTGTGTGACCCTGAGTAAACGATTCTGCCTCTATGAACCTCACTTTTCTTATCTGCAAAACCTACCTTGGGACTGTTGTGAAAAGAGTATATGAGTTAATACATACATATATATATATATATATATATACATATAATTATAAAAAAGTAGTGGGCAAAAGTAGTTATTTATATTGAAACTAATACAATAATTAATAAATAATAATACAAGAATAAACTGTTTCATGTACTCACAACTGTAAATCTTCTTTTGCCCCACCCTGTGTGCGTGTGTGTGTTGTGAAAGAATTCTTGAACTAAGTATAAGAAATGAAATGCCATGGTTGGTGTGACTCAGTGGATTGAGTGCCAGCCTGGGAACTGAAAGGTCACAGGTTCAAGTTCCTGTCAAGGCACATGGCTGGGTTGCGGACAAGCCCCCCATTTGGAGCTTGCAAGAGGCAACCGTTTGACGTCTCTCTTGCACTTTGGTGTTTCTATCCCTCTCTTTCTCCCTCCCTTCCCCTCTCTCTAATAAATAAATAAATAAATAAATAAATAAATAAATAAATAAATAAATAAAATCACTTAAAATTTTTTTTAAAAAGAAATGGAATGCCAAACCCATTTACAAATCACAAAATAGGCATAATTATAGAAATGCAGCATCTTAAACACCAAAGAAAGTTCCTGGCAAGATCTATCACACACCTTCTGTGTTCAACACAGTGAATAAATTAGTGGGCAAAAGGGAAGTACACAAAAATGAATTAGACATATTAGACAGTGTCCCATTAACCAAAGAGCCTACGTAAGTGGGAGGACTGGAAGGAGGTTCTAACACTTGAATAAAGGCAGGGACATGCCATTTGTTTGGATGTAAAGACTCAACATTGTAAAGATGCCAATTATTCCCTTAGCATAATGCAATTCCAATAAAAACATGGCAGGGTTTTTCTTACTAACATATCAGATTAGTGGTTACGAGGGTTTAGGGATCGTAGGGAGTGGGGATGGCTGTGGCAATCAGCAGTAGCATAAAGGAACCTCTGGCACAGTAGGGTTAAGTATCTTGAATGTGATGGTGGTTACATGAAGCTACGCATGTGGTAAAAGAACATACAGATATACACACAAATAAGTATGTATGTGACTGGTGAAGTTTAGATAAGCTTTTTGATTGTGCCAGTGTTGGTTTAATGTCATAATATACTGATGCAAGATGTTAACATTGGTGGAGGCAGCGTGAAGGGTTCACAGGATCTCTCTACACATTTTTTTTGCAACAAGCACAAAGGAAAAAGGACTCATGGACATGGACAACAGAGTGGTGATTGTGGCGGGGAGGGGTATAGGGGTGTTAAATGGTAATGTGAAAAACACAATTAAAAAGAAAAATAAATAAAAAGAAAGTCTTTTTAAAACCTAAAAAAAGAAGGAAAAGGAGGCACATGGAACTTTGTCATATATCTAAAGTCCTTTTAGGATTCTGAAGCTAGGAAAGACACTTACCATGTGTCTAGAACTTATTTCTGAAAAAGAAGAAAGTTGTAGCAAAAGCATTTTTCTAGAAGTGCCTCTATCACTACTTGGAAGCAAGTCAGGAAGCACGTTAGGACAAAAGTGTTGCTTATTGGTCAATGGTACGTGCTCCGCTTACCTGAAGCTGAGGGCTAGGAGAGTCTCAGGACTATTTACCGCCTGAAAGAATTGGCCCCAATAAGTTAACATCTAAAAGCTTCCTGGATTACTTCCAGGACTAGATTGAGGTTTTTTTGCTTTTGTTTTTATTTTTTAAATTGTTGGCTTCATAATGAAAGATTAGGAGATAAAAAAATATACAGCATTATACAAGCAATCCAAGTACCAAGCACAGCCTGAAGTGGGGATTAGAAACAATCAACAGGGTCATTTATTAAGGTAAAAGCCTTTGAGATAGTTATGGTTTCACCCCATATACATTTTACCTTTATTTTCTAAAAAGAATTCTATTGTTCTCTTGATTCTATGGAGTTTATTACAAGGTTTGCTTTCTTTTCATCATCAATGCTTTTTCCTGTTGTTTCCTTCTGTGCTCCAATGCAAGTTAAAACAAGCTGTCCTCTTTTGACTATGAATTTTAAGTAGATGTAGAGCTGAATATTTGCCTCAGGATACCTTTCCTAAACTCTTTACCTCCTCCGTTCGAACTCTTTTAAAAGTGCCTTCAATCGATCCACCATATTGTGTGAGCACTTGGTGTGTGTGTGTGTGTGTGTGTGTGTGTGTGTGTGTGTTTTACCTCTATTGCACTGAAGCTAAGGCTTGAATAAGGCTCAAGGGGCAGAATACATTGAGTTCCTTGCTAACATTAGCTGAAAATTTAAAAGTAGAAGAACACAGGGCTCTCCTCTAACATCTACAGCCTTCCTGGTTTAATCCCGTAATGCTAAAACAGGAAATTTAAAATCTCACCTCTTATCCACTTGAGTCTGGCTCTCCCTGCCTTCTTAGGTGTCCTCCGGCTAGTTCAGTCAGCTAGCTGACAATAGGAAACATCTGCAACCACTGCTCCTAGAACATTCTCTGTGGCCCTCCGGGGACAACATCTCTCCTCCTTTTTTTTGACGTCAAATCTCCAAAGTGTTCAGCTGATCTGAACTTCAGATGGTGGGTACAGATGGGGTCAGCTGCCAAGGAACCTATTTTAAGGTTTGCAGAGGCATCCTGAGTATAAAGACCTATCTGAATTTATAGCAAAAAATTTACTATGCCTAAAAGGTGCCAGATGACAATGAAGCAGTCTGTTTAGCCACAGGAGAGATATTGCATGATTAATGGGTTCTCTGGACTCTTTTTGGCAGCATAAACATCATCTTGTCAGTTTGTTAGGACAATAATATCTAATAATAATTCTCAGCATTTGTCAACTGCAGAGACCTTCACAAAACTAAGTATATTGTCAAGACCACCCTGTCAGTGGGGTTTGATTCATTATTTCCATTGCACACATGGAGAAATTGAGGCAACATTTTAGAGAGAAAAAGATAAATCAGGGTGAGAATTAACCCAGGAGACAGTCTCTATATTTCTTTCCTCAAGTTTATTACAAAAATATTATTTATACACTGTGTGAGATGATTATGGCACTGAGACGGCTAATTCAATCAAGAAACAGAACCTATATTATAGCTCCATTCAGTTTTCACTGGCCAGAGGTAGCTCAGAGGTAGCAATTGAAAAGGTGAAAAGGCACAACTTTCATTTCTAATCTCTAGAGCTACCACTTGAGAATTCTTGTTTATCCTTCTGGCCTTGGGTGCAAGTGCTTCCTCCTCAGGGAATTGGGCCTTTTCTCAGGAGTTCCCACTTCTCTGCTTTAAAATCTGGGAGCTGACATGAGTATACCATATTTCTTAACTGAATTGCTTAAGACCTAGAAGCTTATTGTTAAATAAAAATATATACACAATAATCAAGATCAGAGCAGAATTAAATGATATAGAGACTAAAAAACAATTCAAAGGATCAGTAAATCCAGGAGTTGGTTCTTTGAAAAGATAAACAAAATTGACAAGCCTTTAACCAGATTCATGAAGAAAAGAAGAGAGAGGATCCAAATAAATAAAATCAGAAATGAAAGAGAAGAAGTTACAACCAATACTTCAGAAATACAAAGCATTGTAAGAAATTAATAAGAACAACAAAAAAAGAAATTAATAAGAACAACCAGGAGCCAATTGGATAACCTGGGCAAAATGGACAAATTTCTAGAAACATACAAGCTTCCAAAACTGAATCAAGAAGAAGCAGAAAGCCTGAATAAACTGATAACTAGAGAATTTGAAGCAGTAATAAAAGAAACTCCTGGCACACAATAGCCTTGGGCCAGATGGCTTCACAGGAGAATTTTACCAAGTATTTAAAGAACTAATTTCTATCCTTCTCAAACTATTCCAAAAAAAATTCAAAAAGAGGGAAGACTTCCAAACTCTATTTATGAGGCCAGCATTACCCTAATTCCAAAACCAGGTAAAGACACAACAAAGAAAGAAAACTACATGCCAATATCTCTTATGACCATAGATGCTAAAATTCTCAACAAAATATTGGCAACCTGGACCCAGCAATACATCAAAAAGGTCATACACTAGTCAAGTGAGATTCATCCCAGGGATACAAGGTTTGTACAATATTCACAAATCAATAAATGTAATACTCCACATAAACCAAATGAGGAACAAAGATCACATGATTATATCAACGGATGCTGAAAAAATATTCAATAAATATAGCACCCATTTATGATAAAAATACTCAGCGAAGTGAGAGTAGAGGGAGCACACCTTAATATAATAAAGGCCATACATTAGAAACTGACAGCTAACATCATACTCAATGGGGAAAAAAAAAAAGCTTTCTTTTTAAGAACAGGGATAAGCCAAGGGTGTCCACTTTAACCATTTCTATTCAATATAGTACAGGAAATCCTAGCCACAGTGATTAGACAAGAAAAAGAAATAAGAGGCATCTAAATTGGAAAGGAGGAAGTAAAACTGTCACTGTTTGCTGGTGACATAATAGTATACACAGACAAGGCTATAGTCTCCACCAAAAAAACCACTAGACCTAATAAGTGAATTTGGCAAAATAGCGGGTTACAAAGTCAATATTCAGAAATCAAAGGCATTTTTGTATACCAACAATGAAATATCAGACTCAAAAACTAAGAAAAAATCCCATTTACCATAGCAACAAGAAAAATAAAGTACCTAGGAATAAATTTAAGCAAGGAGGTAAAAGACCTGTACTCAGAAAACTACACAACACTTAAGAAATTGAGGAATATACAAATAAATGGAAGCATGTACCGTGTTCGTAGATTGGAATAATTAACATAATTAAAATGTCCATACTACCCAAAGAATTCTATAGATCAAAGCAATCCCTGTTTAAATACTAATGGCATATTTCACAGGTCTAGTATAAACATTTCAAAAATGTATATGGAACAAAAAATGACCCTGAATAGCCACAGCAATTTTGACAAAGAAGAACAAAGTAGGAGGGATCACAATACCCATATCAAACTATACTACAAGGCCACTATAATCAAAACAGTCTGGTACTGGCATAAGAACAGACCCTTGGATCAACGGAACAGAATACAGAGCCCAGAAATAAACCTATGTCTCTACGGTCAATTAATATTTGACAAAGGAGGCAGGAGCAAAAATGGAGTGAAAGCAGCCTCTTCAATAAATGGTGTTAGGAGATCTAGTGAGCTACATGCAAAAAAAAAAAAATGAAACTAGACCACCAACTTATATCATACACCAGAATAAACTCATGATGGATAAAAGACTTAAAAATATAAGTTGTGACACCATAAAAGTCCTAGAGGAAATCACAGGCAGGAATATTTCAGATATCCCATGCAGCAATATTTTCACTGATATATCTCCTAAGGCAAGGGAGATAAAGGAAAAAATAATCAAATGGGACTACAACAAAGTAAGTAGTTTCTGCACAGGTAAAGAAACCATCGTCAAAATGAAAAGGGAATTGATTGTATGGGAGAACATATTTGCCAATGTCACATTGGACAAGGGTTTAATCTCCAAAATTTATAAAGAACTCATATGACTCCACACCAGGAAGACACAAAATCCCATTACAAAATGGACAAAGGACCTGAACAGACCCTTCTCCAAGGAAGACATACAGAGGGCCCATAGATATATGAAAGGATGCTCAACATCACTAACCATCAGAGAGATGCAAATTAAAACCATAGTAAGATATCACTTCACACCTGTCAGAATAGCTATCATTAGCAAATTAACAAATAACAAGAGCTGACAAGGATGTGGAGAAAAGGGAACCCTAGTGCACTGTTGGTGGGAATGCATTCTGGTGCAGCCACTGTGGAAAACAGTGTGGAATTTCCTCAAAAAACTAAAAATGGAATTGCCTTTTGACTCAGCATTTCCACTGCTGGGATTATATCCTAAGAATCCCAAAACACCAATTCAAAAGAACCTATGCACCCCAATGTCCATAGCAGTGTTATTTACAATAACAAAGTGCTGGAAACATCCTAAGTGCCTATCAGTAAATAAGTGGATCAAAAAACTGTGGTACATTTACACAGTGGAATACTACCCAGCAGAAAGAAAGAAGGAACTCATACCCTTCGTGACAGCATGGATGGAACTGGAGAGCATTATGGTAACTGAAATAAGCCAGGCAGTGAGGGACAAATACTATATGATCTCACCTGTAAGTGGAACCTAATGAACAAAAACAAATGAGCAAAATAGAACCATAAGCATGGAAACATGGAACAGTCTGCCAGCAACCAGAGGGGAGGAAAGAGGGAGATAGTGGAAAGAAGGGGAAAGGACTAGTCAAAGAACATGTATGAGTGACCCATGGGTGTGGACAACAGTTGGGGACTGACTGTGGGGGGCAGTGGGTGGAAGAGGACAAACAGGGAAAAACTGGGACAACTGTAATAGAGGAACAATAAAATATATTTAAAAACTATAATTATATATATATACATATATATATGTATATATGCAAGCTCATTAAAATAATGGGAAGGTAGAGCAGAAGGCTAGGATTAAGAGATGACTGTTACCATGGTGATAACAGCGTGGGCAGAGCAAACTCTGGCCCTTCAACATTTACTTAGACCTGTGGCTCTCAAACTTTAGGTGCAGCTGAGTTACCTAGAGAGCTTGCTAACACACAGGATATTGGCCCCATCTCCAGATTTTCTAACTGAGGAGGTCTGGAGTGGAACCTTATAATTTGCATTTCTAACAATTTCCCAGGTCTAGCCAGAGGGCCACATCTGTGATACCACCTGTTTTTGTAAGGCCTGAAGCTAGTAATTGTTCCCACAGAAGAACCTTTGCAATTGATTCCATGACAAGAAACACTAACTGTGAGTCCCAATTAAGTGGAATCCTGTCCTAGCAAAAAAGATTCTTCTCATTCTTCTCATTAGCAGGTCTGTATTAAAGAAAATTATACTACTATAGTTTGAATTTCATCAATATGACTGTGGAATTTTGATTTCCACCCTTGTTATATAAGTATCCACAAAATATCCTCAATCTTGCCTCTTGGCCCAGAAAGCTTAAAATATTTACTCTCCTGGTCTTTACAGAAAACACTCACAGACCCTGGGTTAGCACGTGCTGCTGGTCTGGGAACCACTGTGAGGACCAAGGCTCTGCACTGTTTTTGTGGCACAGCTGGTCCCGGCCGATTATACAGTGTTGAGAGACACACTCCTCAAGGTTTCTCGTTCCACTTTAGGAGGGGAATCTGTGGACTTGAACAGAATGCGTGAAATGCCTTAGCATGTGTTTAGAAGTGTAGAGAAAAAGGATTTAAAAATATGGTGGTTAATCCTTAGCAAAAGTTTAAGAGAGGTGAAATTCCTTCTGGATGTCGTGCCACGTTTCTCTGTAAGCCTTTGTCTCTTTGCTGTCTGAAATGCTCAGCACTCAGGGGGTTCTCTGACTCTGCCATGTCCCGAGTTCTGCTCTCCACGCAGACCCTCCCCAACACACCCACAGCTCTACAAGCACCCTCCAAGCTCGGTGGTGGGTAATCTGAAGAGTAAGTCCTTGGAATTTAAAGTCTGTGATTAATTTAAATTTTTATGTGCCTACTTGCTTCCTTTGGCATTTAATATTGAATTGTATGTTGCAATATTTGGAAATTATTGCACTAAGAAATTAGCCTTTGCTAAAAATCTTGGCTTTTTTGACCACCGTCCTTGATATCAAAAATTGATGTTGGCGAAGTTTTCCACTGTAGTATGTCTTGAAGGAGTACCATCTGACTTTGGCCTACTGATGAAAACTGACATTTTTCCCAAGGACAGCTTTGGCATCTTGATTCTTCCAACCAATGGATGAGTCAGCTCAGGTCTTTTCCCTTCTTCTTCCTTTGGCTCGGACGGTAGGAAAACCACGAGGAGAGCAGAGCAATGTAACAACAGGATAAAGATTGCTCTTGCCATCATATTTAGTATGTCTCATGGCAAAAAAAAAAATCAGTCCCCATTTTGCCTTTTGCCTTTTTATATTTGCACCACATTTGGAAGCTTCTGGCTATTTCACAAGTGGGAAGAGAGAGCAGTCTAGTGCCACAGTAAAAAGTTCTAGAGTCAGCAGCCCTAACCTGAGTTCTCACTTTGCTGCTAACACGATGTGAGCTCCGACCCCGAGCATGACCTCTCCTCTCCGTACCTCTTCACAGTTGCAATGCTGTGAAACTCAGCAGCTACTCAGGGGTGATTGTTAGGATTAAAATAGTTTATGTACAAAGTGCACAGGACAGTACCTGTCACGTGGCTTGGTGAGGACTCTATAAATTGAAGCTTTGGTATAATTTAATATAGAGTACTCCATTAACCAGAATTTAATCATTTATGTAACTATGCTTCCACTAAACCCATCCTTCCATCCACCCATCCACTTAATAAATATTTCTGAAGACATTATAAGCCAAGCAAGCACTCACTTGGATTGGAGGATACAGTTTGAACGAGCCAAATGAAGGTCCAGCCCGCTCCGAGCTACATTTTTGTGAATTATGAGCTCCTGAAGACAGAGATCCTGTCCCTGTATCTTTGTCTAGAGCCAAGCACAGCATTTAACCAGAAAAAAAGACGCTTTAAAAGTGTTTATTAAAGAATGACTGGCTGTGTAATTGACACTTCTGAAAAAGTAGAAGTTAGCTGTGCGTACATTTCCTCTCCGCTGTTGTTGGGGCAGAGCCACTGCTCACTGCAGCATCTCTGGGACACTGTGACAGAGACCAGAGCTGCCATCTTCAGAGTTCTCGAGTGGCCTTGCTCTGGCTTCTGTGCCCGGAACTCCCTTCCCAGTGAGCACAGGAGGAAAGTGATGGCCTCCAGAGAGCTGGCGGTCATTCAGACCATGGTCTTCTTATTAACTGCAGTATGTAATTCAGTACTGAAGTCCAAGTGGCAACCAAACATAGACTGTTTCCCTACGCAGCTAAATGTTCCTTTCACTGCCACACCACACTGCACAAACTGGTCAGCCGTTAGCGCGTTCTGGAGAAGGAAATATAACATTATGCTACTATGCACACTGAGAGGCAGAGAAGCTTTCAGATTATGGAGCAATTAATTAAAGAACAATCATGAAAATGTTCCTGCTAATTCACTTCAAGCAGCTACTCACTTGTACTTTATTATTTTGGATAATATTCATGATTATTGTTTAATTTGTTTTTAATATGCACGTACAGTTTTATGTAATCCTTTCATAATTGAGAAGCAGTTAGAGGTCCAGGTGCTCTGAAGTACTTCTGATCAAATTACCCAACTTTTAGAACAGTCCTGCTATGCAATTAACCCAGATTTTTAACACAGACATACACATTCTGCATTGCATGTAGTATAACTATAAATTATCTGATTTTAACTTTAAGCTTCATGTCAAAACCCATACTGCCATCTCTGTATGAGTCCATCTGATACTTATGGGTCTGTAGTTCCTACTAGGAAAATCCATTCATCAACACATGGAAGTCGAGTGTTGGGGCTATTACACAGAAAATTAGGCAGCTTTGTCCTTGACCTCCAGGCACTTTTGGTTGTATTTGGAAAATAATACAGAGAGCATAAAATGATAATTAACAAGATAAGGCAATGAACAGTGAGTGTCAAATGATAAAATAAAAAAACTGTTGCTGTAGAAACCAAGTCACCCCATATAAACAAACAGACAAATAAACAAACAAATAAACAAGCTGTAGAAACCATAGGAGCCAGCAGCCTCCATGGTCAAACTTGGCTGTGAAAGCCCTGCTCACTGAATCTAGTCTGTTTCGTGCAAGTTTGCCTGGTTATATCACATCCCTGGTTATTCAAGGTGTGATTTGAGAGCCAGCTGCTTTGGCAATGCCTGGGAGCTTGTTAGAAATGCAGCATCTCTGGCACTGCACCCAATGATGGACCCAGAATCTGCATCTCCGCATGACCCCAGTGATTCCCAGATCATTAAGGGCTGAGAAGTCCTGGTCGAGAAACTGGCAAGTAACTTTTTTGGGTTGCTGTTATCCTGAAGGAAATTAGAATCATACTTGCTAATCCCATTCTCACCTGATAGAAAATGAAGGAATTAAAGGAAACAATTCAATAAGCATTTATGTACCTCTGTATGCTAGACACTTGGTAGTTTCTTCTGGTTACACTCTAAGTACTGTATACATAAGTACCCAATGATGGTTTGGGGTATTCACTAATTCTGATGACCGTTATGGACTATGATATACAAAAGCCAAATTGATTTCCAATACTCAAGGATATTTTTTCATCAAGTAGCAACCCAAGTCACTCCCAGAAGTAACATAAGTTTGTTTGAAACTCCTACGGACAAACAGTGATGCCTGGGGAAGGACAAACATCTAACACGAGACAGCACTATAGCAAATACAATTTTGTTGTTGGTTTCCTCCTGTGCTCAAGACTATTCAACAGCCTACTTCACATGTCAACTTTTGTGTCTAACAAGCTTCTCATAATAAACACCTAAAAAAGAATTCCTAATTTTCTCTCACAAACCTCTTTTCCCTTTAGTTTTCCCCTTCCTGATAAACGTCACTATCATCAATCCAGTTTATGAGGTAAGCCCCCCCACAATGGAATTATCTTCTGCAGGGCGGGCCCCTTGTAGTACAGGCTTCCCGCACTAGGTGAGTGTTCTAGGACCCTATCTATATCAGTGTGCCAGCTGGCATTATTGTGAGAGGTTGTGTTCGGCTTCAGTGAATTTTTTTTGAAGACTCTTTTAACATGTTTGCCCATTTCATGGTGGGTGATCTACGAGCGCACCTGCCCACACTGCGCTGAGTGTACAGCAGTTTTTGAATAAAAACAGCATGACCCCTGTCCCCCACCCTCCCTATTCAATAGATCTCATCCTGAGTGACTTTTTTTTATTTCCCGGGATGAAAAAAGTCCTCAGAAGGAAATGTTTTGCCAATGTGGAAAAGGTGAAATAAAAAATGGCAGAAGCACTAAAAGGCATCAAAATCAACAAGTTCAAAAACTCTTTTGAGCAGTGGGAAAAACATCTTGATAGGTTTATTGCATTAAATGGAGAGCACTTTGAAGGTGGCTGAAGTTTAAACATGTAAGAATACATAATTTTTAATAAATAATTCCAGATTTTGGGGGGTTCCCCCTCGTATAAGCCAGAAAGAAGTCATCTGAACTCCTCAGTCTTCCTACGTACCACACCTGATCCATGAGCATCTCCTGTCAATCCCACCCTTAGAACATGATCTTGACTCTGTCCCATTCAGCTCCGTGGGCACCAGCAGGCATTTTGCTGGGTGGCAGGACTAGGCTGGTTACCTGAGTGGTCTTCCTGCTTCCACTCTTGCGTTTGTCCATATAATCTCCATACAGCAGGCAGTGTGGGCTTAGACAAGTGTCATTTTACTCACATCATTCATCCTCCTGAAACTTTAATGATTTGCGGTTTATCTTCAAATAAAACTAAAGCTAAACCAACCATCCCTGTTGGATCTGGGTGCTGCAGACCCACAGTTACCCTATCACCTGATATCCTCCAGCCAAACTGACTAATCACTGTTTCGTTGTGCCCGTCTCCTTTCCACCTCAGGATCTTTGCGTTTGTTTCCTCTGCCTGGAACAGGCTGTAGAAGTCTTCCCAGGGCTTCCTGCTGGTCTTCGGAGCTGAGTAACTGCCCTGCCTTAGAGCGGCTGTGCCTGAAGTCCAGCTGCTCAGCAACCCCAGTCCTGTTTATTTATTTCATAGTCCTAATGACACTCTCCAGTTGAATTTTTTATTTTTTTGCTGACTTGAGTCTGCCTTTCCAAACAACACTAGAAGCCTGCTAAGGGCAGGAATCTCATCTCTCTGGTCCGTCTCTATTTCCCCAACACCCAAATATGTGAATGAATTAAAGTGTAGTTCCAGATTTGTGTGACTGAATTTTTGTCCTCTTTCAGAGTACATCTGAAGTACCTCTCTATTTAATGACCCAACTTTCAGAAGAATCTTATTATGCAATTAACACAGATATACACATTCTGTCTCTGTACCAGATGTGGATATAACAAGGTGCCAGATATATTCTGAAAGTAGAATGCAGGTGCCAGTAGCCAACCAATCACCTGAAGGAAGAAGCACATGCCCAGCATGGCACTCTGTCTGCAATGCAGTCAAGGGTGTGCTTCTGGGATCCACTCCAAGCAGCACTGTGGCACTTGTGTGTAAACAAGCCTCTCTGAGTGGACCCCTGTGGATATAATAAAGGTGAGAGAGCCCTCCAAATCCCTACACGCTGATTAAAAGTGCAGGTAAATGCGTCATCCGGATAGGAAATGTAAGTGAATCTCTCCGTCCTGACTTAAACACAAAAGAAATAAGGCTTCTGGCTTTCTTAAGTGGTTTCTTAAGATGGTCAGGTCCTTTAGCTCTAAGAAACTTGGTTATATATATACAGCTACCTATTTCCATGTTCAACACAATACTAAAAAGACTGATTCACATTTGGCAAATGTGGGCAGAAGAATGCCCTGCCCCAGGATGTTCATATGCTAATCCCTTCCAGAGTCTGTGGTTGTTACCTTACAGAATAGATGTGGGTCAATTAAGGACATTGAGATGGGAGATTAACCTAAATGATCTTAATGGGCTCGTGTTGGCACAAGGGTCCTTAAAAGGGCCAGAGAAGGAGAGGAGATAACAAAAGCAGAGCGCTCGACTCAGAGAGAGATTTGGAAATGCTGTGATGCTAACTTTAAAGACAGAAGGAAGTGTCCTGACGGGTATGGCTCAGTGGACTGGACATTGTCCCAAAAAGCGAAAGGTGTCAGGATTGATTCCCAGTCAGAGCACATATCGGGGTTGTGGGTTTGGTCCCTGGTCAGGGTGAGTACGAGAGGCAATCGATCGATGTTTCTCTCTCGTATTGATGTTTCTCTTCTTCTGTTTCTCCCTTCTTTCCCCTTTCTCTAAAAATAAATAAACACAATCTTTCAAAAAAAAAAAGATGAAAGGAAGCTTTGAGTCAAGGAAAGTGGCATCTTCTAGAAGCCAGGAAAGGCAAGGCAACAGATTATTGTCTAGAGCCTCCAGAAAGAGCAGCCTTGCCGCTTTAGGACTCCTGGTCTGCAGAACCGCAGGGTAAAAGATTTGTGTTATTCTAAACCACTACATTTATGGTCATGTGTTTCAGAAGCAAACGGAAACTAATACAGTGAGAGTGGGTGGTTAAAAATATATCCTTTCTCAGTTTTCTTTTCCATTTATAAAGTAACGTTAGTGTTCTAAAGTCATCTGCATGGTCCTAGTAGGGATCATAAAAGTCACAGCACTTTAACTCAGAACAGAGCTGCCTCATGCCCTCACTTAGAATCTGCTCACTCTCTATTCCACACACAATTCTCACATCTTTGTTAACTAGCCATCCTGACTGCAGGAGATTAAACACAACAAATAATGAATTATTGCAGCAAAAATAATGACAGTTACAATATGTGATAATGAATGCCTTGAGTGGGAAAGGGAAGATAGAAAACCTGTAGAAAGGTCACAAAAGGCAGACCGATGCGAAGGCTCCTGGAGGTATCACTCAGTTATGTCACAACACGGGACTCTTGTTTGAATCGTGACCCTGAGTGTGGAGACATGCCGTCATACCTGACGTAGAGAAGTGTGCTCCACATTTAAGAGAGATATCCATCAAAGTTAGTTGAAATAAAGGTGATTTGATGTTTCAAGGTAGACGGTTATCTGGAAAGGTTTATTCTCTAGTACAGGGCTGTCGAACTCATTTTCACCGGGCTCCATATCAGCCTTGTGGTTGCCTCCAAAGGGCCGAATGTAATTTTAGGACTGTATAAATGTAACTGCTCCTTAACTAGGGGCAAGGAGCTCGGCACCGCTGCCGGGTAGAAACAAAGTAGAGGGCCGGATTCGGCCCACAGGCCTTGTGTTTGCCACCTGTGCTCTAGTGATATCAAATAGTGTGATATTTGTGTGACTGCTTACTTCTCTCATAAAGATCACCTTCTGACATGTATTCTAGAAGATAATAAAGGACTTCTCTGTGGGACTGGATTCCTGTATGTTTTCTGGAAAAACAGTATGAAGTGATGGATGGACTTTTGATTGAAGTTAGAAAAGGCTGCTTCTGTCGTCTTACCATCCCTCGAGAATAGCTGTCTCCTTGAAAGATGAATTCTCAGCAAGCTTCAGAACTACATGCTTACAATACAGTTAGAGAGAGTCATAGCTGACATTTGAACACTTTTCATTTTTAACCACCCTGTAAGCATTAACTAATTAAGCCCCATCTGGCACTGATGGAAAAGCATTACCTCCAATATTCCGCAGATGAAAATAGTTCATGTGATACTGCAGTAAGTTTGCCTAATGATGTAAAGGAGGGAATGCGTCTCCCGCTACACGTACCACAATATTTTATTTAATTGTTTTTTTTCTGCATTTACAGTTGACATCCGTATTATATCAGTTTCAAGTACACAGCATAGTGGTTAGACATTTATATAACTTACGAAGTGCTCCCCACCTGACCCTGCGATGTTTTAAAGCAGTGGTTCCCCAGAGGGACCCGGTGTTCTGGAAAGGAGCCCATGTTGCCGTACATACAACCAAAAACACCGAGTGGATACTGACGGTTGCCGTGCATGCGCTATCATTCTGGTTCACATTTGGTACCTGGTTTGTGTGGTACTCCTGTGTGTGGTATTTGTCCCCATTCTGCCCTCTTCTCTCCTCAGTCACACCCGCTCCAGGCCACACCCCATCATTTCTCATGGGGTTGAGGGCAGTGCCCTCCTGGTAGGTCTGCTTTCTCCCTACCCACTACAATCTTTCTCTTCATAGCAGCTGAAGAGATCCTCTAAACACTGAAATCACATCAATGCCACTTCCCTCCTCGCATCGCTCCGTGACTTCCCGTTGCATTTACATCAAGGCCAGTCCTCTTACCTTGGCTTCAAAGCCCTGTGGTGTCGTATGTCCGAGTGCCTCTTGAATACTGCCCCTCGCTCACTGCACCCAGCCACACTGGCCTCTTTCTCTCCTTTGAACATCCCAGGCCTGTCTTCACCTCCAGACCTTTACACTCGCTATTTCTCTGATCTTCCCATGACAGCTTCTTCCTGTCTCAGCTCAGCTGCCACCTCCTCAGAGGCCTGTCTTAACAATCCAGTCTACAGAGACCAGGTAGCTAATATAACTAATACTGTGAGTAACAAAATGTGTATTAATCTGAAAATGTTGCTAAGGGTATAATACATTTTGGTCACTTGGAATTTTTTGCCCAATTAACAGTACACTATAAAAGTATTTGATGATAACATTTGATTCTGATATTTGAAATTGTGAAAAGCATGAATTCTAGTATAAAAGGAAAAATAACCATTAAATTGGGAGCACTTTAAAAAAAAGCTACTTGATACTAAAAATGCTACTAGTATATTCTGAAATAGTTATTAAACGTACATACTTAGAACATTTCTCAAACTAACTACATATTGACTTTAATAATGTAAATACCTAGTACAGAGTCAGGCAGTGATGAGTGGTGGTACTTTGCCCTGAAATGGGGGAGAACCTGGTTTTCTGAGCTGCTCACAGCCACACGAGGCTGCACTTCCTCCGCCAGACTTAGGGAGGCTTCGTGGCAACACAATCAGGACCCACGGAGAAGAGAAAATTATTGTCAGTCTTACCGCAGGCAAGTTAACTGCGCTCAAATTGTGAAAGACAATGTATCCATCTCTGAAACTTCCACTGGAAGAGCAAATAAGTTTATCTGTTATATCAATAAAATGTGGGGCTGAAGCCTTATGAACTGTATAAATATTTGGTGATCTCTGACAAAAAGTTCGAAAGTTGTAGAAAGTTGAAAAAAGATTTGAAGAGAACCCGGATGTAGAAAAAGATAAACTGTGATGGGGAATGATGTGTGTGACCACATTGTCTTCTAAGGGACTTCAAAGTGACCCACAGGTGCTGTTGTCCACCGAGCACATCAGTACATTTGGGAGCAGGACCTACAGAGGGGGGACTGCTCTGCAAAGCTGCAGGGAGAGTGGGGAGAAGCATTCAGAGGTGGTCCAGGGAGCACAGGGTGTGGGGATGAGGAGAGGAGGCTGGGCGCTGCACAGGCAAAGGGTCACTGGGAAAATTCCTTGGTAGGAGAGGGTAAAGAGAGGGTGGCCAAAAGGATACTGAAGTTCAGAAATATGTCCTCTGAGATGCAATGTCATTTTAAATACAAAGAATATGTGACCTTTTCTCATGATCCTTCAACCTGCAATAAAGCCAGCTTTGTATGTTGTGTGTGTGTGTGTGTGTGTGTTCAGGAAGAAGCTGCATTTCATATCTGTTTAACAAGACAGGTGAAAAAAAATGGTCATGAGAGCAGAAGCTTTCCTGGAATTCACAGGTCTCTTGGCTGATACTTCCACAGGGAGTTGGGCCTCATCTGACATAGTTCCTGAGTCTGCAAAGCCACCGTGACATCTGGGCTAGAACTTGTTGGAACCATCATGGCTTGTGGGTTGGAAAAAGTACTGAAGGACTTATTTTAGTGTATTCTAATAATAAAAGTTGTTGGGTTTTGGTGCTTAGCTGATACTAATATTCACCTGGGAAGCCATACTTTTTCTGTTATTGTTGTACACATCTTTATTTGGAGAACAGATTTTTAATGCTGCCCACCAATACTGAAACAGTTTGTGTTACAGTTTTAAAAAATTCCTACCTGTGCACATGTTCTGGATAACAGAAACATAAAGTTAGTTTCACTGAAGAAAATCCCGTAAGGTGTGATAGGATAAGGGTTTCACAAACATTTGAGAAGTAACAGTAAGTGCTGAATGGAGAGGCGTTAGTCTTTCAAGAAGTTACTGGGACTTCCGGTACTATTCCAAATTCAAAGTGGCTTGAATGGCAGCTATAACACATATAAACTCATCATATTTTAAATGTGATGTATTTATTTCACGCAGCACACTTTTATAGTTTTGAAAATATAAAATAGTTTTGAAGTAATCTGGTTAAAGATTCTTCCTTGGGGCAGTACCAGGAAATATTAGAACTCAGGTGCATGAGAAGTGGGGGAAGGACTTCATTCTGGGTTTTAGTCTGAATATCTATTCTGCCAGCCATTGTGGTTCTTTGTGAAGTCAAACTGTTAGCTTGAGGCTTGAAATACCACCAGTTCTCAATGACTTTATTACATATACATTTCGTATACTTTAAATGTGTCCTTTGAGCACACTGTTATGAAGTGTATATTAGAATGTCAATCTCCTGATAAAAGAAAGGAAGTTTTCAGTTTCGTGTCTGGGAAGAGACGACTCAGTGACTTGGGAAGAAAGCTACCGCACAAACAAGCACAGTTATGAGCGAACAGGCTGCAATTGTATCTCTTTTCCTCCAGGAAGAAACATTCTACTTCCCATCATATACAATGACAATCATATGAATCCATACAGCTTTCTGAGAAACTGCAGAAATATGCAGTCAGCAAGTTAGTTTTAAAAGGGACCACTGTGTGGAGAGTGAAGCTCACACGTTTGCTGGAGTTTGAAACAAGTCATCATTACCTGTCCACACTGAAAGCGAGAGAATGCTGTTGCTTTATTGAACCTGACAGTGTAGCTTTCTGGAAAGATGGAGTCAGCAAGGTAGCACGTATGTGGTGCTGGGTATGCTCCTTTAAGAAGGAAGTAAATGGAGACAGCAGTCAGACTCCCCGCTGCTTCCCTCCACACTCCCCTCCTGCCCTCGTGTCTTTCCCTTCTTCCTAGTTATTCCCAGTACCCTGATTACTTGGACACACACACACACACCCCTCTGCATTTACTCAGCCTAGGAAGTCTCAAGCCAGAGATTTCTTCAAAGTTCTATTCATGTTGAAACTCTCTGTCCAGTACCGATGGAGCCACAGGTTATAAAACATGACGGCAAAGGGACATGAAATGCATTTCCAATGACTTGCCATTCTCGAGTGGAGCAAGTCAGCGATTTCTCATGGGCAGAACTGCATTTGGCTGGACAGCGTTGCAATGAGTCACACAAACAGCTTACTCGTGGTTTGTAAAGGACGGCTCTGAGGGGCTCAGGGCCGGGCTGAACACTTCTGCAGGCCTTGTCGCACTCACCAGCATTACTCAAAATCCTGTGTTTTTTTCCTTGCAAAGGCTTCAGAATGGATTTAAAAGGCCCACCGCGTATGTGGAAAATGAAGCCTCCATGCTTGTTGGAGTTTGAAATGAGTCATTATTATCTATCAACATTGAGCATCCCGGCATGTTGCTGCTTCTATTAAATCTGACGGTGCAATACAAATGAAAAAAGCGTTATTTGTATCACCAGAGTATGGTCAATCTACTTTGCATATTTTCTTACAAATTTTCTTCCAATAAATGCTTTTGAACTTCTGATATTGACAAAGATAATTTATATTTATTGAAATCTTATTACATATCAGATACTGTACTGGGTATTTGGTATACGTGATATTATAAAGTCATTGTATCCTTTTTTAGGACTGATAGACTACCTTGACTTTAAAGAGGAGAAAACTGCGGCTCGAGGATGCTGCAGTCAGACTACTTGTGGATGTCCATGCAGGGGGGCTGGCTTCACAATCTGGTCTCTCCATTGCATGGTGTTTCCCCCTCAGTAAACGGAGGGATGCTGATGGAAAACTGCGGCACAGTCAAAGTTAGTTCCCCAGTCAGGGAGTGAAGTGGGGGCAGTATTTGTTTTGCTGTAGATTGAGAATTGGTTTAGTAGGAAGTGGAAGGTAGAAGAAAATAGTTGCTTCTCCAGATGGAAGAATTTTATGAGTTTTTTAATAGTTTTATAAGTGAATTGGGTTGGAGAGTACACAACGAGGTCTACAAAATTAAAGGTGGAAGTGGAATGTCAAACCAACAGGGATAAACCGTGGAGATCTCATGAGGCTTCGTGTGCAGGCAGAGAAACAACAAACGAGCTCTCGCGTGGGAGTGAAAGGCAATCTACTTAGGGAAAGTAATACAAGCTTTGCTTATGACACCTCTTGGTTTCAATAGAGAAAAAGGAGCTAGAAATCAATATAAAATATCATAAGATACATAATATTTCATGTTTTAAAAAGATGTTTTCAATCCATTATTTTTTTACCTTCGTAAGAAAACGGTGAAAAAATCAACTGTTACCAACCTCATGTATAGAGAAAATAAAGACTAAGGTTGCTTCAGTGACTTCCCAAGGTGACCCAGGTAGTAAAATAACCCTACCCAGAAACGGTGCCACAGAACTGCAGCCCACGGCTTTCCTCCTCCTATAGGCTCTTCTCCAGGGTCATAAAGCCAGTAATACCAGGTATATCAGGAGGTGTTTTCTTACCCTTACTGTATTTTAAGGTCAAGAGCTCTGGCTTTGGAGTGAGACATACCTGGACTCTAGTCCTGTTTTGCTACTTGCCAGAATACATGTCATGGAACAGGTTATTTAAACCCTTGAGTGTTGATTGCTTCTTGTATAAAATGGAGATACAGACTAGCACCAGCCTCATTGAAGTATTTTAAGAATTAAATAAGGTAAGGTATGAAAATAGTACAATGCCTGGCACACAAGTATTTAGTGAATGTTCATTTTTGTTGTTGTAAATGGACAGGAAATAGAGTAAATTCACACATTGAAGTACTAATGTGCTCCAAGCATATAGCAATGATTGATGAAAAGAATGAATAGCCACAGCTGGCTTAACATTCAGTATAAACCTCCCCTTTGACTAGATTGGGAAGAATAATGTCAAACTGTGATTAGACTAGACACATGGACCTGCTGAACTCGGGGACTGGAAGCAGGCAGGGGCAGGGGCAGTTTGGTCCTGCAAGAACAGCAAGACTAAAGCTTTCCGCTGGAGGCTGGTCCTGGACCACCTCTGGTGCTTGAAGCCTGGGGCCCAGGCAATAAGCCATCCTCTACAAGAAGAAGCTACAAAAAACTTCTGACAGCAAAGAGAGTTGCAGATCAAGGGAGAGCACAGATACAGCAGGGTGATAAGGAACCTCATGAAACTCCCTGTTGTCTGAGAGAGGGGGCCTGAGATCGCCTCAGTGAACAAGAGGGCTGAATGGTGATGTGAGACCTGACCCTGACTGCGAGAGCAGGCAGGCGAATGAGGGCCGTCTCCAGGTGTGTGGACAGGGAGCCTTGGACACAGAAGAAGGGAGAATTAAAAATGGAACAAGTACTTCAAAGTGATCTTACAAATCTATTGGCTTCAAAAGGTGTCTATTTTTATTTTTATTTTTGGTTTGTGAAACCCACAAAGACATTTGATAAGAAGAAAGAAAACAAAAACAAAATCAATAATTAACTTGAATTAAGCTCAGGAGTTACAACAGACTATCAGTCTGAGAAACACATTAACATTACCTTATGTTTAGAATGCTCAGAAAGATAAATACAGGAATAGTATTTATAATAAGAATTTTTAAAATATGAAATAAAATCAGGCAGGAATTCAACAAAGTCATGTATACATAAGATTAAAAATCAATACAACTTGGCAATAAAAGATGTTATTAAAATTAAAAAGTTAATGAGTAACTTAAACAAGAGTCTGGACAGAAGGGAGAATGACAGCCTGGAGGTTGGCTGAGGGCAGCAGCCTCAAATGCCAGAGTCCAGATACGTGGTGGCCGAACTGATAGATCTAATGGCTAAGAGCTTTCCAGAATTAAAGACTTGTATCCTCAGGCCGAAAGTACCTACAAATGCTAATAAAGGAAAACAAGAATATATCTAGGACTTGACATCAGAGCAAAAACATAGAATATCAGAAACAAAACAAAATAAAGAGATGAACAAATAAACAAAGTAATGGATACATGGAACAGACTGACAGCTGTCAGAGGGAGGGGGTTTCAAGGGACTGGATAAAAGAAGGTGTAAGGATGAAGCAAAAATCCCCACAATGTATATATGTTTTTACATACATATATATCTGCCTCCCCAAACCAGAATTATCTTCAGGAGGGCAGGCCCCTTCTAGTACAGGCTTTCCCCACTAGGTGAGTGTTCTAGGAACCCATCTGTATCAGTGTGCCAGCTGGTGGTATTATGAGAGGCTGGGTTAGGCCTCAGTTAATTCTTTTTGAAGACTCCTTCAACATGTTTGCCCATTTCATGATGGGTGATTTATGAGCGCACCTGCCCACACCAAGCTGAGTGTACAGCAGTTTTTGACCAAAAACAGCATGACCCCTGTGCCCCACCCTCCCTATTTACTAGATCTTGCCCTGAGTGACTGTTTTATTTCCCCAGATGAAAGAAACCCTCAAAGGGAAATGTTTTGCTGTTATGGAAGAGGTGAAACAAAAAGCAGCAGAAGCACTAAAAGGCACCAAAATCAATGAGTTCAAAAACTGTTTTGAGCAGTGGAAAAAAGTCTCAATAGGTGTATTTCATCAAATGGAGACTTTGATGGTGACTGAAGTTTGAATGTGTAAGAATAAAGGAGAATTTATATTAATAAATTCTGTTTGTTTACACATGGACATGGAGTACAGTGTGATGATGGCTTGAGGGAAAGGGGTGAGATGTTTTGTGGGAAGGGGAACAGGGGGATAAATTGGGATGGAAAGGCACTTTGCTTTGGTCTGTGGGCACACGATTCATAGTGCAGATAGTGTTTTGTTGAATTGTACATTTGAAACCTGTATGGTTTTATTATCCAATTTCATTCCAATTTTTTAAAAAGTAAAACACACATACACACAAAATAAAATTGAAGGAGCAACTTCTCATCAGCAATAGATGCCAGAAAATAGTGGCCTTCAAATACTGATGGAAGTAATTTTTCATCTTTAAATTTTATACCCATCTAGACTATCATTTAAGGTCAAATACAAAATAGAAACATTTTCAAACATGTAAAGACATAGATCTTCACAAATCACAGTCCTTCACTGTTAAAGTTTATATCTTATCAAGAAAGAAGGAAAACTGAAAGAAAAGACATGAGATAGAAACAAAGCAATAATAAATACAAGGATTAACAAAATAGTAAATAAAATTAACAATAGTTTACACAAGTAACTAAATAGGGGGCATGATTTTAATGCAGCAAAAACATCCTTCTGAATAGTCAAATATACTGAATTTATAATTTGGTGTATATGTTACGTATTTAAATGTAATTATAAAAATAATATAAATATAATCCTATCAATTTCATAGAAGATAGGAGGAAGAAAATAATAAAGGATGATAAAACATGATGTGAGATGGAGATATTAGTTGAAATATGAGTAATTACATGATAACATCTACCCATTAGTTTAAGACAGGGGCTATTAGAAAGAATAAAAGTCAAAGTTCAACCATATTCTGCTTTTAAGAGACATATATAAAACAAAATGATACAGATATGTAGAGATTAAAGAAAACACAAATCATCAGTCTGTTCTTTATTTGACAGTAACAAGAAGGGTGGGGGGAGGTGGATAACAAGGGAAAGAAGGGGAGGGGTCATCAAGGAACATGTATAAAGGACCCATGGACAAAGCCAAAGGTGGGTAGGATCAAGGGTGGGAGATGGGAGTGGGTGGATTGGGGAAAAAATGGAGACAACTGTACTTTAAAAACAATTTAGAAAAGCTATAAAAAAACAGGTAAATATTTGTTAATGAAGTTTTTAAAAGATAGCTAGTATGCTAATATTAATATTAAGCTAAACAGAATTTAAGGGAAAAATTACTAACAAGACTAAAATAGCAAAATATATAGCCAGAAAAAAAGCTGTAACAATTGTGAATGTTTCAATATAAAGACTAAGACTGAAAGAAAAACATAATTAGCATTTATAAAACTATGTCCATGGGTTTTATATTTATTCAACTCAATGCATTTTATTAAATTTTAGCTAGCACTCCCTTGGAGTTTTAAAGGTCAGACATACAGAGCAGTTCTGTTTTGTTTTTTTACAGAGAATGTTAAAATTTGGCTGATATGGTCTATTTTGGCCAAAAAAAATCTAGTCAAATAAATTTAGTTAGATAAATGAAATATTTTGAACATCTTTAATCCAAAATGTTAGAATTAAAGAGGGCAGCCAAGCTCCCCTGTAAAATGTCTGTTCCCATGTCAGAGGCAGAAGGCTGTCCTGGATCGTTGCTCTGATGAAAAACTGACCCTCCTTATGTTATTCAACGGACTGTACAATGAAAGTATGTAAACTGCGGACCCCTTGGTATTGTTTTTAATGCTCATTCAAAGCATTAAATAACATTAATACTAGAGCATTAATAATTCATTCAGAGCTCTATGATTGGGATCTCCCTTCCATAAGACTGAATTCTGAAAATCCAAGTTCTCAGTCAAGAACAGACATTCTAGGGTAGGGATAACAGAAATCCCTGGAAATATGAGTTAGAATGAGCCTGTGAAACACAGTACTTTTCCTTCACTCAGCTCAGTCCATTTGCCTGAAAGGGAAAGAATTTTACTGTGTACATCACCAGGTTTATGCAGATAAACCTGGAAGCTTTTTTCTAGCTTTATAAGAATTATTATTATCCATATTATTAACAAATCAACAAATAACAAATGCTGGAGAAGTTGTGGAGAAAAGGGAACCCTCATGCACTATTGGTGGGAATGCAGACTGGTGCAGCCACTGTGGAAAATAGTATGGAATTTCCTCAGAAAACTAAAAATGGAACTGCCTTTTGACTCAGTGATTCCACTGCTCCACTGCTGGGATTATATCCTAAGAATCCCAAAACACCAAATTCAAAAGAACCTTTGCACCCCAGTGTTCATAGCAGCACAATTTAAAATAGCCAAGTGCTGGAAGCAATCCAAGTGCCCATCAGGGGACTTGGCCCCTGAGGATCAAACACTGTGAATGGATGGATCAAACACTGTGGTACATCTACACACTGGGATTCTACACAGCAGAAAGAAAGAAGGAGCTCCTACCCCTTGTGACAGCATGGATGGAGCTGGAGAGCATTATGCTAAGTGCAATAAGCCAGGTGGTGAAAGACAAATACCATATGATCTCACCTATAAGTGGAAACTAATCAACAAAACAAACAAGCACACAAAATATAACCAAAGATGTTAAAATAAGGAACAAACTGACAATAACCAGAGGAGATGGGAGAGAAGGATAGCCAGGGAAAGAAGGGGAAGGTTCAAGTCAAGGAACCTGTACAAAGGACCCATGGACAAGGACAATGGTGTAGGGCTTGTCTTTGGGAGCTGGTGGTTGGACAAGGGAAGGGAAGAGCAACAGGGCAGAACATTGGGACAATTATAACTGAACAACAATAAAAAAATAAAATTTAGTTAAAAAATAATTATTATTGTGCATAAGTCATAGCAATCAGGTGTTTATAGCATTTTAGAGTAGGTATTTTCATTAATTAGTTAGAAAAGGGTCAGGTGATTAGAATGGATAGGCACTTTTGGCCAGCCCCATCCGTAGCTCTTCTCCCTGTGTAGGGGTACAGGGATGCATCAGGCTGGGGGTTGAGGAGTGGGTAGCCAGGCACTGATGATGGAGAGCAGGTGTGAGGCAGTGCCTGCTTGCACACTCACCCCACTTGGAATGCGCATGCCAGAAAGAGGCTGCTTTAAACACACTAAATTGACTTGCCACAGGCTCTTGTTTGTTTTAGGCTTGCTCCTAGTTTTGTGAGTTACTAGAGTCCTGTATGTTATCACATCTTATTCAGGCCCCAGGGGGGGAAAGGCACAGAGAGATTCTCGTGGAGTGTGAGATGCAAAAGGATTTGGGCCAAGCAGAGGAGAAATCTTTAGGTGATCGACCTCAGTTCAGATGCTAGGGCATTCCTTGTTCTATGCTTATCAGAACACAGCCTCTGCCTTGAAGGACCCATTTAAATTACCTCTAAGGTCTTAACAGTCTGTAATTCTGATGTTCTGGCTCTCCTGGCACAGCCACATTAGCCTGATAAAATTTGAGAAGTCTTTGCAAATACAACCCCAAAAGAGGTGTGTTTTTTTAGTTGGTTGGTTGACTTCTACTTGTATTCAATATATTTGTTTCTTTCTTTCATGCTTGTGTAATTTTTCTGAGTCTTGGCCTCTTTTTGAAAGAAAAATAATGCACAAACCGCTACCTTCCTCTGCAGTTTGCAGACTTGTTTTGGGAGCCCACGAGGGGACAGGCGGCCTCGCCGTCAGTGGCGTGCTGGAGTTGTCTTGCGCCGGCTCAGCAGAGCTGCTTTGCACATCTCTTTCCAATTCTGCATTCAGTTCTGTCACATTGGTAGATTGAAACCTGCCGTGATGAGAGCACATACTCCAGGGAAATTGGCACACACTAAATAAAGACCAGGGCTGTTTTATCCTGAAGCCAGTTGTTAAAGATTTACCAGCATTCTGCTCATCAGAATCCTCTTAGCCCACAGTTCATTTCCTGTAAGACAGCTTTCCAAAGCCTGAGACAGGGTCCTCTGAGAAGCTGCTCTGCTTGGAAATTTGATGGGAAGTAATGACAATTACTGGAAATAATTTGACTGGAAGGTAATAATACCAATTATACATGGTGGCTTATAGGCATTTGTGATTCTCTTAGCAAAGGGCTGAGTACTAGGCTTTTTCTCCAAAGGTTAATATGAGCACAATTATATATCTTTTAAAAATAATCCCAACAAAAGTATGTCCTTTTGATTAAGTTCTTGATTCTCTCCTATTATAAAATACTGGTTCCTCACCACACCAAATTATAATAATTCTTGCCTTTCTTGTCAATCAAAGAATAAAGTATTTGATGAGTCTTCATCATATGTAAGACACAGTGATAAACAATATGCTCAATACAGAGAGTAACTGGAGAGCCTGAAACTATTATCTGTAAGAAGTCTGTCATTTAGAGAGAGAGGCAAGACACGTACAGGAGAAGGTATGTAAGAGAACTTCTGTACCGCTATATAGTTTGAATGTATCCAGTAAGTTTTCACCTTAAGGTCAGTCTCAGGATATTGTCGAGCTCACGTGCACATGCACACACAGGGTCCGGCTGAAGACTCTTATTAAACGAATCTGAAGGGTGGGTGTCAGAAAACAAAGGTGGAAATAACGTCTTCCATCATAAAGTACAATTTTCTAAAAATCCCCTTGTTTTTGTCTTTCCCCAAATCATTACTCCCATAGCATCCATCTATGTCTCTCCTCCTCTCTTTCCTTCCCCGCCTCTCTTGATTCCCCTCTCTCAGGTCCCTGCAGACAGTGCACTCCCTTCTCTCTAGATTCTTGAGCCTTCAGGAAAACAAAGATCTCTGGGGAGACCCACCCTCCTTAGAAGAGAAAGGAGAAAGAGGTTGTAAACTCACAATTCTGTGTGCTTCTACCACAAATAAAACTATCCAGTAAGTACAAGGAATGTTTGAAACCAGAGGTAAAGAGTTGGGAGTTTTAAATTCAGAGGGAACTAAAAAGATGAAAAGACCATTTTAGGCATGGGAAAGCTTTAGGGAGAGAGTAGCACTGAGTAGGAGACGGGAAGCGGCCTGGTCAGTGGAGTGCTTCTCTCACCCGGGCTGTTACCTGGCCAGTCACCGAGGTGGCTCCTAGTCACCTAGGAAAGAGAGCAGGCAGAGTTACAGGTACACGCAGACAACCGTCTCTTCTTTATAGCTGATCATGGTCAAAATGAGCCTTAGTCCATGATAGACGTTCAGGACACCTCCAAGTTAGTACAGAAGTAGGGTCATACCTCAGGTATTTGGATCCTAAGTAGGGATGTATTTAGTGGAAGGGCTTTTCCAAGTAGTTCTAAGATGACAATATATTTGGAGAAGAGCTAAACACGGGTTTCCCTTACTGTGCAAGTTTTATGTGTGAACCTTAATAACCGGCAGGACAGGGGCACTGTCAGGCCCCTCAGGTCACCAATGTCAGCTGCCACAGTCACTGACAGTATTCGTATTTTTGTAACAATCAACTAGAGAATTTTTTAGAACAGCTTTTCCTCTTCTTGTCAATGCATACTCAAATGACTTAGGTATAAAAAGGTCTACAGCATTAAAGTCTATTGGGGGCAACTTTGCATAGCTCCTGGCTTGAGAATCTTTAGCCGCCGCCTCCTCCAGCCCGGCTGATAAATTCAGAAATCTTGCTCCACCATTATGAGTCATTACCAAGACCCAAAGCTACCTCAGTGCATCTCACCCTTTCCTATGTCTCTGTGATGACAGAGCTGTCAGCTCAGGACACAGGGAGTCCGAAGTGTTAGGGAATCGCAGTATGAGGTCGTTAAATTAACAGCAACCTGATACCCTTCATTTTCAGGCCTGACCTCTATAATAATCTAAACAGCTTTTTTTTCCTGCTAACAATCAACTAATAAGTACTCCCACTCTCTGACAGTATCAGAAAGCACTTGAATCATCTAGCCAGTCTCCTCAGGGATTCAGGGATGTTTGGCTCATCTGGCTTCTTGACGACTTTCCATCATCAGCTGCAGCTCCTCTGGCCACATGACCCTGAGCAAGTCATTTAACACCTTCCTGAACCTCGGTTTTATCACGTCTTAATTAGGTTAAGGTCACATTCAGTGTCTTCCCAGGCTGTCTGAACATCCATTCTAGTATGTAAGAAATCACTTGGAAACTGAAAACCTTTATACAATATATTAATGACTTTAGATCCTCTCGGCTGATGAGAAAAAGACCACAATGAATCACATGCTCATCCCAAGAGCCAGCCTTGAAGTTCAGTTCTCAGCTATGTCGCCTAGCAATTTCAGGGTGGTTGACATGCCAAAAGGTTAGGAGGTTTTTCAAAGCAGATTATTCATTTTACTCTAATTTCTAATATGTTGCCCCCAATCTGGGTAATTTTGTAAATGTGGCAGTGTATTATTACGTTTCCTGTGACATAGGTAAATATTGGGAAAGAAACAGGGATAACCCATTCCTGTATTCACTGGTATTTTTTGAGTGCCTTATTGAAGCCACGATCCACAAGGCGTACACAAGACCCAGTACAAGCAAGATGACCCCCAAAAGCAACACACCGTGAGATCAAACACATGGGAAAATAACTCAGGCCGGCAGCAACTCTCCTGTTTCTCATTCTCAACCTTCAGCAAGAGCTTTGCAGTTCCAGCCTGGATGCCCCCCTTTTTTGGCCCCCTTTTTCCTCATTCTGCATCACAAAAGGTTAAGGATAAAGTTGGCAAAAGCAGAGCTCTCCTCAGAGGGCAGGTGGAGAGGGTGAGCCTGGGTGGGAGTACCAGGACCCTTATTAGAAGGTAGGGGGAAGCTGAGGACCCTCGTGCACTCAGACTTTTGACTCATCACAGGTGCAATGATGCAGAAAGACATCTTGCTTGAATCACTTCAGGATTTAGTCATGTCTGGGGCTGGAGTCCTGGGGTGGGGAGAGCTGCTAAGGGTCCCGTATGAGGAACCAAAGAGAGCCCTCAAAGAGCGGGCAGCCGGTGAGAGGGAAGAGTTGAGCAGGACACATTGATGGAAGTCACCAGGGAGGCTTCACAGCAGGGGCGAGGGGCGATTCTGAATAGGACAGGGTATTTGCCTCGGCACTGCCCTGTGGCCTAGGCCCGTGGACTCATGAGGGAATCCTGAGGACAGCAGGCTACAATAAAAGAACAGATGAGAATAAAATAAATGGACATTGGAAGAAGAAGGAAGGATCCAAGCTGGGGCCAGCAGCTTCTGCCAAGACAGGAGATGCCATTTCAGCATGGGAGACACACTGTCCACATCAGACATCAGGGCACGCAGGGCAGACCCTGCGGTGATGGAACCTAGAGTTGGGAAGAAGGAAAAGGGCCAGTGCCCCAGAGTGGCCAAGAGAACTCAGGTGGAATGTCTCAGGACATGTCGTGAGGACACAGGAAGGGGCGTTGGCCTTCCCATAAGGTAGGCTGTATGGGAGACATCAGGGTGAGTGGCTGAAATACTCCATTTTTCTCTCAGGCCCACCCTGGGTTAATGACACATAGTTTAGCAACACGTTAGAGTTCCAGTTCTTAAAAGAATTAGATAGCTTTCCAAAGGAAACAGGTTAGAGACCATGTAAAAACATTACATAATATGTCAGCAGATATAACCGGGACATGTGATCCCGGTTTAAAGCTTTGCTCTTTCTGGTGCGTGGCTTTCGCACCCTTGTTTGCAAGACAAGGGATGGACAAAGGTGATCCCGGAGGTCCTTCCAGCTCTCAGGCTTCCTCCCCGAGTCAGCTACACAGTTGCTTGTTAGGTTCAGGGCAGAAGGTCATCTGCATAGGGCACAATCCAAAGGTAAAAAGCTGATAAGAAGGCGTGTGTGGTCTAAGAGCAGGCCAAGAACTTGGGAGGACATTGGCCTGGAAAACTGAGTGAGGCGACTAAAAAGGAGAGACAGGTTCTGTGATAAGAGATAGGGGACCCCAATGTTCAGGTACAGAGTGTGGATCAAGGTATTGACAGGGGCCTGGAACTGAATGAGGAAGCCAGAGGACTGCTCAGCAGAATTCGGTGTGCTGGGCACGTCCTGTTGGAGCATCACGTGCAGCCTGTCCCAGGCAGGGTCACTTACAAAGCGGACACGAGGCTCTGCCCACTGAGTTGCATCTGAGATGCTGGAGAGTCTGCGGGTGGGTACATGCCTGAGTGTGTCCACGACCACAAGAAAATGTAGAAAACATAGAAAAGTCGACAGAAAAAAATGTAAATGACCCCACAATCCCATTACTTATTATGAAAACTTATTAACATTGTGCCAACTTCCTTTTATGTCTTTTCCTATATGGATCTGAAATATTACTCAGTTGCAATGTACAATTTGACCCTACTTTTTTCTCTCCTTAATATATATGAAAGGAAATAGAACATGCTTACTTAGCATTCTTAACATAGATTCATCATAATTAACTTGAACTTTCTGCTTCTCATATACATTTATATTGTTTCCCATATTCTTCTATTATAAATAATTTTTAAACAAACATTTGTGCAGAAATCAGAAACCAGGTTTCTGATTATTAGGATAGATTCTTTGAAGGAGAGGCACATTTTAGTAGTTTGTTACATATTTCTTGCAGCTCCCCAGGTTCTGTGGAAAGTGAGGAAGGACTGGCCAGAAACCTTGCGGGGCTCATATGCTCACAGGGGATGGAGAAAGGTAAGTGCTTATAATATGGCACTCCACGTGTCAGGATGTAGAGAGGTCCTGGTGCTGCCACGACAAAACAGCTGGCACTCCTAATCCTGCTACAGGGGCCGGGAGGCTTGCTGGAGGAGAGATGTCCCAGCTGAGGCCCAAGGACAGCACGGATTATCCAGGAGCACTGCGCAGTAGGAGAAGACAGTGTTTTGACTGTGGAAATGGGAAGTACAAAGATTTTTGTAGAAAGTACAGGTGCATGCAAATTACTGAAAATGACTGAGAGAAGCATGATAATGCTGAATTATAAGGTAACACCAGCAGAAGCCTGTAGAAACCAGCAACACCATTCTTTAAGTCTCTTCTAAGTCATTTGAGAAGACTGGTCATTATCTTGGGGACAATAAAGAGCCATTGAAATGTCTTCAGTGGGAGAGGGGAGTGACCAAATCTGTATTGTTACTTGGGCTGCCCGAGTGGAGAGCATGTGAAAGGCAGGAGGAGCCCAGAAGCAGGGAGGTGAACTGGGAGGCTGTAGAAGTAATCTAGGGAGAAGAAAAAATGGTCATTTAAATAAGAGAGTGGCAGTGAGAGCAGAGGGGAACAATTCCCAGGTTAATAGGGAGTAAATTGAACAGGATTCAGTCACTGATTGGCCACAGGGATGGTGAGTAAGTACAGAGTGGATGAAAGCTTCTGACTGCCTGACACACGTGACTGGGTGGGGGGGGGGCATGCAGCCAGGCCAAGCGCTGGGCTGGGGGTGTGCAGAGCACAGGGACTGAGTGTCTTTAGTTCTGAGCATCCCGAATTTGAAGAGGAAAACAAGTAGAAGCAAAGTGAGCTCTCATATCCACAGGTCTGGAGGAAATACTGGTTGAAGACGGCAGATTCGGAATCATGGATCTACACTGAGAAGGAGGGAGGAGCAGGGCAGTAGTTGGTGATCCAGGACCCCAGCCTCTAAAGAGGGCCAAACATAGGCAACGAGATGGAGAAAAATTAAATTTGCACCAACTCTCATCAATTCTAATAATCACTTGGGGTGAAGAGGTAAAATCCTCAAGGAACAACAGATAATCAATTGTCTTCTTTCTGAAGAGGGTGTCTGATCAGCTGCAGGGTTTTTGGCTGTTCTGTGTAGGCCATGTGAGCTTTGTAGTTAAATAAATATTGAGCAATTATTTAAACTATTTAAACATGTCCATTTCACTGCTGCTGATCTCATGGCCTGTGTATCATTTTGCAAATGTTTCTGGATCAAAATATAGTGTTGCTTTATTTGAACTTTTGAATTTATCTGATTACTAGTAATATGGAATATTTTCACTTATGGTTATGTGCAATTTTACTTTTATTGATGTCCTTTGTACAATATTTTATATTTTATTCATATGCTGTTATTCATTTTAAAGACATATTTATGCATTAGAACCTCTTTGCTAAGTATGGTTTCCGGGGTTAATTTTATTACTGCTTTTAACATATATACTGTTTTTATTTTTATGTTATAACTTTTTCCAGTGGATTGTTGCATTTTAACAGAAAAGTGAGCAGCGGTAGCTTGAGCCACACCACAAGATGGGGTTACCTAGGGGCCGCTGTGAACAGGGCTGGTACTAGGTTTACGAGAACACTGTTGACGATGCCTAGCGGGCTCGGAAAACCAGCTGTCCCCCGGCAGGAGGGAGTCCTTGCTGAGATCCCGCAGCTGAAAGTCATCACAGCTTTGGCTTCCACACTGCCCAGTACCAGAGGGCGCCAGCTGCAGGGAAGTCAGTGGACCCTGTTGAAAAGCAGGTGCTCACAGGTGGAGCGCAGACAGCACAGGCTCAGGCTTCAGGTGCCCTGTAATCTTTAAAGCCACAAGGCCATGCACCTGCCATTTGGGCCCACGACTGACAGCACGGTCTGTCCTTCAAAGGTGGGCTTCCTCAGCTTTCTGCCTTTAATGAGGTACAGGGGGAGCAGCCTGCAGACCAGATGCTTTGCAGCACGGTTCTCAAAGCCAGGAGTCAAAGGCTCAGCTGTGGCTTCTTGTGGTGGGAGGGAAACGGGTGGTGATGGACATCAGTGCACTTGCTACCAAAACATCCTGGGCATTATTGTTCATGGCAGAGGCACCTGAGACATTTCTGCTCACTTTGTTGTTCATTTATGTTGAAATTGTTCATGGAGCTCCAACCCTGTACAACTCAGTGTTGCCACTGTAGAACTTGATGTGGTTTAATCCAGTGAAGTAATTGCAGATACTGCTGGGAAGAACCATCAGAGAGAGGCCTGTGGATTGAATTCACACAGGTGTGCAGGGGTCTGAAACAAGACTCACTACCAGCACCTGGTCATCTGAAAATGGATGCCGTTACCCAGAAAGCCCAGCACCATACCCAGGACATCCTGAGCGCTCAACCAATAGTTGTAGAACAGTGAATATCTTTCCTGAAACCAACCAAACACTGTGCCATTAATCAGTGTGCACTGTAGGACCCCCTCATAGCACGAGGGTTCGGACCACGCCTTCCAAACTGTCCCACCTCAGAGTGACTTCACTTGGTGAGGCTGGGAATGTGTGGGATGGGGGTATCTTTATGCCGTCATTCTGTGCAAGGCTGACTGGCCCCATGGGGTTTGTTAGCGACTGCCTGGGCGAGATATCAGAAAAAAAAATTGAAACACAGAATGACAGGGAGTGGCAAATTTGGTGACTTTTTTCTGTGCGTGTTTGTGTATTTTAGCACCATTTTGTTGCTGTGTTGCTAGCATAACTGTTAGGTATTATGGCTGGTGTGCCCAAAATACCTGGGTTCAAACCAAATCTTACTTGCTACGTGTGAGACTCAAGAAGATGAAATAGTTTTCCCAACTGTGAAATGACACTAGGAAAAGGACCCAGTGTGCAGAGTTGCTGGGAGGATTAGGGAATTTAATGAATGAAAAGGACCACTACTGTGATGATGATGATGATGACGTTGATGATGAATTATTATTTAAGTGGCAGTGGCAGCAGCTACCAAGTATACTGCTCCTTCCTGAGGTGTCTCCACGAGAGGGCAGGGGACCCTGTAAAACTCCAGGATGTGGCATCTCTGCTCTCTGGCCTGTGCATCAGCACAGCCAGACCTTGCCAGAGAGCCCTCTCCGTCCCAGGGCTGAGGCAGATGGTGGCTCCCTTCCATGCGTACACAGGGACTTTGCTATTTTTGTTTTCCTGAGGGGACAGAGGTTGCCCTCACCGCAGTGCAGTGATTAAGTCCAGCTCCAAGAAGAACTGGCGGCCTCGCCAGGGAGTTCCAAGTGCTGGGGAGAAGCAGCTCTGCCAGCTCTCCGTTCACATGGGAAGGGAACTGAGAGGAGAGGGGAAGGGAAGGCACTCACTGTTTTCTTCTCCCACCTTTGCAGACCTGGCCTCACTGACCCAGGCTGGGCTGCCTGTCAGCACAGCCCTGCTTCGGACATTTGGTTCATGTAATTTTGAATGAGTATTTCATAAAGAACAAGGTGACTTTGTCGGTTTTTTTCACCCATTCTTCCCCTTCCATCCTGCAAGCTGGGAGGTGAGCAGGATGCAGAGAAAAGCGCAGTTTTTAACCCTGTCTCACAGATCCAAGACTGAGAAGGAAAAATGAAAAGTTAAACAGGAATTATTGCCTCCTCTGTTTTCTCTTTTAAAATAGAAAAACAACCCTGAAACCATGATCCAGACGACATCACTTGATTCCTTCTTTCCACACGAAACTGTTTGAAGAAAAGATTTGCTTTCTGGGTTGACACCTTCTTGTTTTTCTAATCTCTAGTAGCAATGAACTGTTGTCATTCCTGGAAATAGGAAGAGCAGGACCCAAGGGGTTACTCTGCCTGATTTTGCCTTTCCAAGGTTGACTACAAAGTTCTTGGCTCTATGTCCAGAGGGATAGCTCAGGGCATTGCTGCCCAGTAGAATTTTCTGCAACAATGGAAGTGATAACGTGCTAAGTGCACGGCAGCCACTAGTCCTGAGTGGCTATCCAGCACTGAAAGTGTGGCTACTATGACTGCTGAACTGTTTATTGTAAATTAACTAGTTAAGTTTAAACTAATGTAAACATTTTTAGATTTTAACTAATTAAATTTAAATAGCCACTGCGCTGCTCTGCCAGAGAGCAATATCATAACAGACTGTAAGGGGCATCTGCCAATGCTGACTGAGTGCATATTATTCACATAAGAGGGAAAAACGAAGAGGCGGAAGGTCTCGAATTCCCGAGGAGCAATTTTCTTCGTCCACAGCAGTGGCTCTCCATTTGTCAGCGATGATGGCAGCTGTGGAAGAAGAAAACACCCAAAATGTATACTTCCTGGGTGTTTTAGATGGCCATTTTCTTCATCTTTCCGCTGTGAGAGTAGTGGTCTTCTTTCTTAAACAGGAAAGCAGTCAAGACCACATTAGAACACAAAAGTATGTTATCTCCTAGCGTAGGAGCACTTCCTTCAGGTCCCAAGTCCCAGGGTCGGACACATAATTTATTGTAAGTTTCAGAAGTGGTGACCACGGGGCTTGTTCAGACCTCAGGTGGGTGAGAGCGCCCCAGAGCACTGAGAGACGGGGCACTGGGAATGAGCACTGGAGAGCTCACAGGCTGTGGCAAGTGGCCCAGGAGCCTGAGGGGAATGAGCAGCTGGTCTGCAGCAAAGTAGCAATGGCAGCAAAGGCATCTTTAAAGGCAAGGTCAGCAGGCCCATGCAGCACATCACTGGAGCATTAACTATATGTAGAACATAATCAGAGAACCCCTGAAACCAACAAGCAAGAGCAGGGTCAGAGCCGACGAGAGTAGAGACAAATACAAAGGACTCAGACTTGGACTTGGACCCCAGAAGATTACATGTCTACTGTGGAGGGCCTGGTTGTTAAAAATCATACTTGAAAACCCATTATGTGTTGGGGGTGTTGCATGCTTTAGTAAGACTACAGCATAGATAATATTATTCTCATTTTATGAATGAATATGCTGAAACTTAGAGTAATTGAAATTTAATGTTCTCCTGACTCAGCTGCCTACTGTGTCTCAGGCTTCCTTTTGAAATCTCTCTTCTCCACCAGGTCTGTCAAGGCTGGAATTCCAGAGTCGCCTTCTCTTCTCGTCTGCTCTCGACTCAGCGCAATATTAACTACTCTCTGGGAGTCCACAGTTTCCTCTCCAGCCTGAAGCTCTCCTAGTCAAGGGCTGAAGAATTAACCAGAAAATGGACAAGGGAAGATTCCACGACAGTAATGTAAACATTTCTCATTTATTAATTAGAAAAGCAGGAGAACAGATAATGATTTATAGAACCGCTTTTAATTTAATCAAGAAAAGAGATAAACCATTAACTGGCCCAATAAAGAAAATGGGAGAAAACATAAAATTAAAAATGAGGAACTGTTTCAAGAGATCACTTTACTTAAAGCTATGTTGACCCCTCTGAAAACCTAAATAAAAAATAAAAATTCTAGGAAAATATTTATTATGAAATTTCACACCATAAGAGATGAATGACTGTGGTAACCAGATTTAGCAAATAAAAATATAGGACCCCAGTTACGTTTGAATTTCAGGTACATAAGAATTATCTTAATATGTCCCATGCGATATTTGGGATACTTACACTAGACAAATTACTGGTTATATTTCTGGGATTAAAATTTAACTGGATGTCCTTCATGTTTCCTGGCAGCTTCACTAACACAGGCAAATCACCGTGGAGAATCATGAAGAACCAGACAGACAAAAACTGACCAACCCGTCATGTTGGGGTGTTCCAGGTGAATGATGCAAATCCACTTCAAAGCAGACCTTAAACTGCACTTCTACTCTCCCAAAGCATAAAGAAGATTAGCAGCTCCTAAATTATTTTTATGAAGTTGCAATACTGGAACTAAATCTGATGATAGTAAAAAACGAACAATTAAGAAAAAAAAAAGTGGGCATATCTTTTTAGTAATATCCATGACTAAGTCTTAACGGTGAGTGATATTAACAGATATGGGGGAATGACATTTTTTTCTTAAAGTTGACAGACTTCATGAAAAAAGTAACCGAAGAAAATTATTGAATGTGATTTTACCAAGTTTTCTGTATTTTTCCTGTTTTAACATCCTTATTTATATTATGTACATAATTCTTAGCTCTAAGTCTTTTAGATGATAGATGTTACTTTCTGGAATAATCTCAAATTAAAACTTATTTTGAAAGTACTTGTCAATGCAACTAGATAACATAAAAATATGAAGCATTAATACTTCAACTGAGGACACATAGTTATGACTATTTTTAGACAATGTATTTGTCTAAAAATAGACAAATGCATTTTTTCATAGAAAATAAAATAATTAATATAGGGGAATTCCAGTAGCAATTAAGTGACGATAATTCAGTTAAGTGGTCTGATTTCAAAATTAATATGCACATTCAGTAGTATTCAGTAAACAAACAGTATTTAGCTTTTAAATATAATAGGGCAAACTATCTCATTTATAAAAATAGAACATCTAGGTATATAAGACCTAGATTTTTTTCAAAATAATACTTTCTTGAAGGACATAAAAATAAAATGGGATAAATAAAAAAAAACCTATCATATTCTTCTTAGGAAGATTCAATCCTGTAAACACGTCAGGTTAACATAAATCCATCCATGTATCCAATGTCATCCTCATCAAAATACTGAGAGTAATTTTATAACTCGACAACGTATCATTTATGCTCTCTGGAAACATGAACTTGGGCAAACTGTATAGAAACAATTTGGGGGAAAATACAGAAGAAACTATCTACCTTGTTTACCTCCAGACTGCAGAGGTGAGGGATAAGGAGTTGAGTCAGCAACTTAGTTTTTATTTTATAAATATTTAAAATTTTTCAGTAGGTGCACATATTGCTTATGGGATTAGAGTAGTAATTGTTTATTTTGCAAGAACATTTCCATATGTAAAGAAGTGATTGCTCACCCTCGCTGCTCATCAGAATCACCCAGGAAGCTTTAACAAAATACCAGTGCTCAGACCTTACCCCCAGGTTCCCATTCAGTTGGTCTGCGCTGGGCCCTAGGCATCGACTTTTTAAAATGCTCCCAGTGATCCTCATGTGCAGCCAAGGCTGAGAGCCACCGCTGTAGAGCATCCCATGGTGGTGCCTTTCAAACTTACGGTCACAATCAAATGGTCATGAAATCCATTTGATAGGTTGGGACCAGTATGAAAAGACATATGTGTAATTGAACAGAAACATGTATGTATGCACATTTATACATACTAAGTTGTGATCTAGGGCATGTCTCTTTCTGTGGGATGCTATAAAAAAATCAGAAAACCAGTGTCTTATGTGACTCAAACATTTTAGAACTTCTGAAACACATTATCAGAATTTGTGTGAACTAATTAAAGGCTTTTTGCAGTTTCAAAATTATATTATGATTCTTTGTTCATTTACTTAGTCATTCTATCATTCATTCATTACAAAGATCAAAAATGCCATGTTATTACTTGTGTTTATATGATGAGCGCAGTGTCTAACCTAAGTAGATGTTCAATAAATGTATGATGAATAAAAGAATGTTTAAATTAATTAGTAGATAATGCTTTGCCTAATTTTCTCTAGAGTTATTTTTTATTATATTTTTCCCATTACCATTTATCCCACTTATACCCCTCCCCTCTGCAATCAGCAGACTGTTGTCCATGTCCATGAGCCCTTTTTCCTTTTTGCTGATACCTCCACTCCCTCATCTCCCCCCAGCCATAGCTGTCATCCTGTTCTCCATCTATGAATCTGTCTCTATTTTGCTTTTTAGTTCAGTTAGTTCATTAGATTCCACATACGAGGAATATGGTATATGTCTTTCTCTGATTGGCATATTTCACTGAGCATAATGTTCTCCAGGTCCATCCCTTATTGAAAAGGGTAAAGTTTTCTCCTTTTTATACAGCTGAGTAGTATTCCACTGTGTAACTGTCCCATAGTGGTTTTACCCCCTCATCTACTGATGAACACTTGGGCTGCTTCCATGTCTTGGCAGTAGTAAATAACTTTACAATGATCATAGGGGTGCTTATGTTCTTTTGAATTAGCATTTTGGGTTCCTTTGGACGTATTCCCAGAAGTGGGATTGCAGGGTCATGAGAAAGATTCATTTTAATTTTTTGAAGGATTGCCATACTGGTTTTCACAGTGGCTGCACCAGTCTGCATTCCGACCACAGTGTGAAAGGGTTCCCTTTTCTCCACAACCTCGCCAGTCCTTCTTGTTTGTTGATTTATTGATGATAGCTATTCTGACCGGTGTGAGGTGATATTGCATTGTGGTTTTAATTTGCATTTCTCTGATGATTAGTGACATTGATCACCTTTTCATGTCTATTGGCCATCTGTATGTCCTATTTGGAGAAGTGTCTATTAAGGTTTTTTGCCTATTTCTTAATTGGGTTTTTTTTTTTAGTGTTGAGTTTTATAAGTTCTTTATTAATTTTGGATATTAACCCCATTTTAGACGTAACTGCAAATATGTTCTCCCATTCCATAAGTTGTTCCATTAGTTTTATTTTGTTGTTGATTTCTTTTGCTGTGCAAAAAGTTTTTAGTTTGATGTGGTCCTATTTGCTCATTTGTTCTTTTGTTTCCCTTGCCTGAGGAGATCTATTGGATAAAATATTGCTATTAGCAAATATGAGATATTACTGCCTATGTTTTCTTCTAGGATTTTCATGGTTTGGGGGCTAACATTTAAGTCTTTAATTCTTTTTGAATTTATTCTTGTGTATGGTGTAAAAGATGGCCCAGTTTCATTTTTCTGCATGTATCTCTTCAATTTTCCCAATACCATTTATTGAATACACTATCTTTAGCTCATTGTATGTACTTCATTCCTCTGTCAAATATGTATTGACTATAAAGGTATGGGTTTATTTCTAGGCTTTCTACTTTCTTCCATTGATCTCTGTGTCTGTTTTTGTGCCTATACATGCTGTTTTGATTACTAAGGCCTTATAGTACGGTTTGATATTAGGTAGTGTGATTCTTCCAACTTTGTTCTTCTTTCTCAGGATCATTGATTATATGTTGGGCATTTCGTGGTCCCATGTAGAATTCTGAAATATTTGTTCTCATTTTGTGAAATACGTCATTGGAATCTTGATAGGAATTGTGTTGAACCCATAGATTGCTTTGGGTAGCATGGATATTTTAATGATGTCACTTCTTCCATTCCATGAACATGGTATATGCTTCCACTTATTTGTATCTTCTTCACTTTCTTTCTTTAGTTATTTTTATAAACTAGTTTTTTTTTCTTCTCCCTTCCTACCTCAAGCTCCAGTTAAAAAATAACTCTGCCTGGCTGGCATAGCTCAGTGGATTGAGCACGGGCTGCAAACCAAAGCATCGCAGGTTCGATTCCCAGTCAGGGCACATGCCTGGGTTGCAGGCCACGGTCCCCAGCAACCGCACATTGATGTTTCTCTCTCTCTCTTTCTCCTTCCCTTCCCTCTCTAGAAATAAATAAATAAAATCTTTAAAAAAATAACTCTGGCTAAAATAAATCAAGAATACTACAATGGGCATCCCAAGTTGAACATAACAATCAAGGCAGGACTTCCCTCTTAGTTGCCATCGTCCAAGTGAGGACTGTGCTCAGTTTGGAGTAGGCCATACTGTTTATGTTCACATGCACGTCAACACTGTTTATACTCACATCCACACTGGCCTGGGTCCTGTGCCAGGACATAAGATACTCACGAAAGACAGAACCAGGAAGAATTTGGCTGATATAGTTTAGCTTTCTTCAAAGCAAGTTATGTCATTGATAATTCCCAGATAGAACATAAGGTCTTCAGAAAAAAACTTATCAACTCTCTATACAATCAATTTTATATAACTGGGAAAATTTTGTTTGAGTTACAGTCTTAATCCTGGGCAAGATGCTGTAGGAAATATAAGGAAGTATCGGCATTGTTTGAACCATACTGTACTTATTGGAAGTGATGAAGAAGTTCAGATTGGACAGAAACAAAGTGAAAAGGGTCAAATAGAAGTCTTCAAACCAAATAGCTAGAAACATGGGACATCAAACATCAGAAACACAACAGAACTAGTCAGGTAACATCCTGAAGCCTGAAACTGGATTATAATTTGCCTAATATCTCTTCATTAGGTGCTTATTTTGTGTAACAGTTTACAGACCATTAATAAAATAACACTCACTGGAAATTATCTTCAGGATACCAGCATAGCACGGTCATTCTGCCCAGTCTTCTCACCGCTGCAGGACTCCATGCCTTTCTGGGTTTTTTCCACCTTGTGTCCCACAGATGACACTTCTCACGCAGTTGTCAGGGATGGAGAATGAATATACCCGCATCACTAACTTTTAGCAGAACTAAGCCACAGTGCAGAGTGGCATTAGCTGGCTTCTAAAGAACTATTCAGAGAAAAGGAGAAGGCTTCCTAGTAAAGCAAACTGTTATGAAGGTACATGGGGATGAAGATCAGAAAAAATTAATAGTAGTAGCAAAACTTGAAAGTTTCAGAATTGAGAACCTATGAAAACTTCTAAAAGAAAGGGGTTTAGTCCAGAGTAGACAAGGCTAAGGGGTGACTTCAGTAGGGGCTTCAAAACTCCAGGAAAGATGACTTTATAGGGACAGGAGTCACCGGATCTTTTACATCTTCCCCTGAAGCTTCAGTGATTGCGCTGGATCTGAAAAAGTCCATCTTCATTTCTTCTCTATTTATTCAGTAAATATTTATTGAGTGCCTCTTCTACATCATCCAGTTGTTAAATATTAAATTCTATTTACTCAGTGTGGGCGAGGCAGTGTGCAATCACTGAGTCTCTGTAGGAGATTGTATAATTACTTTAACTAGGGATTTTTGGAAATGGGATAAAGGAGGTGAGTATAATCCTATGACCCAACAATTCAAGTCTTGTTCTGTTTATCTATTATTTAATTTCAGATCTTCCTCAAGGCTTAGAAAGCTATGAAGTTGCTTTTGAAGATGGGCGTGCATAATGATTTATTGTCTACAGAGGGTGGCAAGTAATTTGTGGGAACAAATTTTTTTAACAGCTTAATGCTTCTAAAAAATGAAGTACATAACCTTGAGTTTCAGGTTTTTAAATCAGTGAGTTCTTTATTTCCTTCTGAAGGGAGATAAAATCACTGGCACAGAATACAAATTGAGTTGTGAAATAAGGGTCTGTCAGTCCAAGTGTGCTAAGAGTGAGCACAAGCTTCCGACGACTCAAGTTTCAAACAGCCACCCAGACACGTGCAGTTCACAAACAGTAGCCTGGTCCAAACTCAGATCCTGAAACACCGTTGTAGACTTTTCAGTGTAAGAGGCTTTACCCAGAGCTGAATAAATAAATTAATGAATGAATAAATCACTTTTTCTAAAACTGTGCATCCTTTAAGGTTAGTCAATTTTCAAATTAACATGCACCAAGTAAAATTTGCCCTTTTCAGCATCTGAAACAGTTGTAACACAGGACCTACTGTAGGTAATTGGTGTTGACTCACACAAAAGGTCAAGTCTTTCCACCTTTTTATCAGACATGTTTCATCGAGATGCTATGCCTTTTAGTTCAGCATGGCACTTGCGAATCACATTATTAACCTTTTTCTGCGAGAATTATTAGATAGATAATTCGGGAGGTTGCAGGATAACCAAGCATAGCAATGTGAAATATATTCATATTTAAAATTCTTATGTATGTATGATAAATATTAAAACATGACTGAGCTAAAATTAATAAGCTTGCATTTAAAGCCTGGCAGTATTTAAAATTATCTACCTGATGACAATTTTACAGAATCACATCAGAATTATCTCTGATTACTTTGGGTTAATTGCTACTTAAAATCTGGAGGTAAAAAAAAGCCCAGAAATTTCTAGGTAACAGATTTTTAAATTGGTGACATCAAACTGGTTCTCAGAATAATGTACCCACCTTAGAGCCAGCCAGTATGCAATATGTACTGAGAGGCACCCCTGTGCAGAGGACTGTTCTGAGTCCCATGGAAAGATAGGAGAGCATCTCCATGGTTTACAATGATGGCACAAGAACGAAGATCTAGAAAAAATAGCAGCAACACCTGTGCAGGTATGTGACATGTTAATCACACCTAAGTGCTAGGAGATTCCCCCCAGTGGTACCACCTGAACATATTACCTATAACATCTGTAAACAAGCAAGGTCACATTTGCATTACCTAAGACCCTAGACTTTTGTCCCCTTATCCCCTCCTATTCATTTTCATATTTTTAGGCTTATGGCTCATTATCTGTCTCCATCCACTTGAGTTTAAGCTCCACAAAAGAAGATATTTTCATTTATTTATCCACAAATTTGTTCAAAATGTGCATAGTACCTGGCACATGTGGGCTCTCAATAAATACTTGTTGAATAAATAGATGTAATGATTTCCACAATGGACAAAGAGAAGGACACTTGCCCTGGTGAATTTGCTGACACATTTGAAGAAAATTTCCAAATCACTGTGGATGTGTATCTGTGATATATTTCCTTCTACTCATAGACCCAACTGTCACAGCCTGAAAGGACAGGAATAAATATCTCTGGAGTCCCAGGAAGGACAACCTGAGGTTTCCAATTGATAGTTACACAATCTTGTGAAAGACAAATCTATTCTTAAAAAAAAAAAGAAAAGAAAAAAGCTATCTGTTCTGGAGGATAGCTTTGCAAATGGGTTGAAAAGTGAAAGAAAAAACCCCATCACCAACACCAGGTAACCTGTCTGACTGTTTTCCTTTAATAAACTACTGTTTCACTGGCTTAACTTTTTTGTATTGGAGAGGCCAGGCCAAATGAAATTTGAATTGCTTCTTCTTGAATAGAACAAAAGTAAACAAAACGAAATCTCCATTGCCCTTTGAAGCAAATCATCAGAGCAGAACCCAACCTCAGATCACGGAACGGGTTATGGAGAGACGACTGCCTCCTCTGAAGCACACCTCACACACACCTGCCCGTCCTCGCAACCAGCTGATGAAGCAACTCGTGCATCTGGGAGAATAGATCCGCTAAGCACAGTTTCTATTTCTTTATTTTCAAAACATGAAACAGACATAAGGGTAAACAGTAGTTCTTGATGTCATTTCCCTACTAAAAGCCCTTTGAGGCCCCAGCATATCGCAGCAGAATACAGGCAGCCTCCTGTTTTTCCAAAGAGCTGCCACGGGCATTTAATACACTTGCCATCAGTTGCAGTTCAATGACTGTGACAATCCATTGTGGGAACATCTGGGTTCAACCTGGGATTTCTCAGCACTTTGTGTTCTTGCATCTATTTGCCTTGATGTCTAGATTCTTCAAACAAAAGGAATACAATCTAATTTCAAATTGAGGTAAATGGGAAATTGATGGATGTTGCCTTGTAGGTAAAAACCGCACACAACTAACTTGAGCCCATGAAATAGAACTACTGGAGGAAAAACTCAACATTTTAAATTCAAAGTCTCATTTCTGCACCTTTGCTTTCCATTCTTTATGTAATGGTGGTTCTATTTTTTTTTTAACCCTACAACCCTTTTGCCTCACTTTTCTCCAGTTCTGTGTCATTCCTATAACCACAATCAGTACACAGGGGTTAGGGTAGCAAACGTTTGCACCTCAATGTTGAGTGGTCCCCAAGGGATGGACGATGCCTGCTGTCAAGGTGCCCATAGTCCTCTGCTTCATCACTCATTATCTGAGTCTCCATGGCTTTTGTTAGGCCCTCTGGACTTCCCCGTGAATCCCAGCTGTGGCATTCCGGCACTGACAGTTCAGCAGAGGTGGCCAGGCTGTGTTTTACTGATCACAAGATTCAAAATGTATCGTCTGCCTGAAAGGAATTACAGTTCAAAGACTAGGGAGCAAGCAGTTTCACTGAGAAAACAAGTTGTGATGTCCAGTTCACCAGGTGGCTCCCTCAGCACGTTCGCTCGGTTGGCCTGAGCTCTAGTTGACTAGTTCTTGTCTCTGCAGCAGCACGTTACAGAGCTCAGCCACCCCAGCTCCCTGCCGCAGCTGGGAACTAAGGGCAGAGAGGGGATAACAAGACTATATTTTTAAATAGATATTTATTTCCTTCAAAAATATTTTATTGTTTCTGCTATTATAGTTGTCCCATTTTTCTCCCTTTGCCCTCCTCCACCCAGCTTGCCCCCACTTTCGTAGTCAGTCCCCACTGTGTTGTCCATGTCTGTGGGTCCTTGAGATATATTCTCTGAGTAACCCCTTCACCCTCTTTCAGTCACTCCCCACCTCCCCCTTCCCTGCTTATAGCTCTCGGTCTGTTCTGTGTCCATGCCTCTGGGTCTATATTGCTCATTAGTTTATTTTGTTCATTAGATTCCATTTATAAGTGAGAGTATAAGGTATTTGTCTTATACCGACTGGCTTACGTCACTTAGCATAATAATCTGTAGTTCCATCCATGCTGACATAAAAGGTAGGAATTTCTTCTTTCTATCCGCTGCCTAGCATTCCATTGTATAAATGTACCACAGTTGTTTTATCCATTCATCTGCTGATGGGCTGTTTCCAAATCTTGGCAATTATAAATAGCACTGCTATGAATATGGAGGTGCATAATTTCTTTTCAATTGGTGTTTCAGGGTTCTTCAGGTATATTGCCAGCAGTGGGATCACTGGATCAAAAGACAATTCCATTTTTAATTTTCTGAGGAAATTCCATATTGTTTTCCATAGAGGCTGCACCAGTCTGCATTTCCACAATCGTTCAGTGGGGTACCCTTTTTTCCTTATCGTCACCAGCACTTGTCATTTGTTGATTTGTTTATGATGGCCATTTTGGCAGGTGTGAAGTGATATCTCATTGTGGTTTTAATTTGCATTTCTCTGATGGCTAGTGGTATTGAGCATTTTTTCATATGTCTATTGGCCCTCTGTGTGTCCTCCTTGGAGAAGTGTCTGTTCAGGAACTTTGCCCATTTTTAAATTGGATTTTTGTCTTCCTGTTATTGAGTCATATAAGTTCTTTATATATTTTGGAGACTAATCCCTTGTCTTATGTGTTGTTGGTAAATATGTTCTCCCATGTAGTAGGTTCCCTTTTCATTTTAATGGTGGTTCCTTTAGTTGTGCAGAAGCTTTTTAATCCTCAATGTTAGCAAATCAGATCCAGCAATGCATTAAAAGGATCATACATCATGATCAAGTGGGATTTATTCCAGGGATGTAAGGATGGTACAATATTTGCAAATCAATAAACATGATACATCCCTTAAACAAAATGAAGGACAAAAATCACATGACCATATCAATAGATGCAGAAAAAGCACTTGATAAAATCTAGCACCTATTTATGATAAAAAACACTTAGGAAAGTGGGAATAAAAGAAACATACCTCAATATAATAAAAGCCATTTTATGAAAAACCTACTGCCAATGTCATACTCAATGGACAAAAACTAAAAGTGTTTCCTTTAAGATCAGGAACAAGACAAATGTGTCTGCTTTCACCACCCTTATTCAACATAATACTTACTGGAAGTCCTAGTCACAGTGATAAGACAAAAAGAAGAAATAAAGGCATCCCAACTGGAAAGGAGGAAGTAAAACTGCCATTATTCACAGATGACATGAGAATGTACATAGAAAACCCTAGGAGAGAGAAGATGGCAGCATGGTAGGAAGGAGCAGATTTCACTTCTCCCCACACATGGGAGAAAAACCTAGATGATCTACGGAGGAACAGAGCAAACAGCCAACAGTATCACAGCACAAATGAAAATAGGAGATCAAAAATTGTAGTGGACATTGAAAAACTAGATGGTAAGGAGAGTGCTTCAGGACAATAAGGGCCCAGGGATCAGTGTGGGGACCAGAGAGGCTGCAGCCCCAGACCTGGTGCTTGCCGGGTCTGCCACAGGACTCTTGGGAGAGAGCTGGGTCAACCACTCCCTCTCCAGCCAAATGAGGTTTGAGCAGCACCAGGAGAGACCTGGTTGCTTGAAATTGCAGAGAGGGGAATGAGGACTAAATGGCAAACACACAGGGGCTGTGAGCACTCATGCATAGCCCTGGGAAGAATGTGTACCTAAGCCCCTGCAACCAAAGGCAGCCTGGCCGCACACCTGTGCCTGCAAACCAGGGAGAGCACGTGCTTAGGAAGGCCCAGATCCCACACCCAAGGCCCTGCAGAGAGGTACCAGACTTGCTCTGGGGAGAATGCTAGGTTAGACCTGGGGAGAGTACGCACAAAGCTGTATAGGAAGGGAGAAAAGTGAAACCAATCGCCCCTCAGTCTGCTGCAGCCAGCAAGACCAGAAAAAATGGTTTGGCCAGTTTGAAATCAGCAAGAGGTTTTTTTGTTTGTTTGCTTGCTTTGTTTGATTGATTTTTTAAAGTAATTTTTTATTTTGATTATTTTTTATATCTCTCAATTCCTTTTGCTTCTTTTTCCTTCTTTCTTGTTTTATTTCTTCTTCCTTTCTTTCCAATTTTATCTCTTCTTCCTTCCTTCTGCTTTTTTTCTTTTTCCTTTTTAAATACCCACAAGTGAGACAAAAAAAAACTGGAACTGTGAAAAGACCAGAGTTGGACCCAAAGAGGGGGCATCCCAACAGCTGAGACAGTGAGACAAATTTCACTTTGCTATTACAAAGAACCTGCAAGTTATTGAATATTTGTATTATTATTTTTTCATTATTCTTACATCTTTTATTTTAATAGTATTTTTGTATTCCTCTTCTTTCTGTATAGTCTTCTTTGCTTGGCTGGTTATATTGTATCACTTGACAGGTTTCCCCTGTTATCTCATTCATAGTGTATTGCTAATTTACTGTCCTTCACTTCATTTGTGTTCCATTAGCACACTACTCAAGGTCCTAAACTCCCTATTCTTGTTATCTAGATCACATAGATTCTGTCATATGATTGTTGCTCTAATATTACTGTAAGTAATACCTATTCCATACAATTATAAATACTACACAACACCCCTCCAAGATCTTAGTCCACTTCATGGTTTCCTGATATCTATTACTGTAGTGGGTAACTCTATTCTCTCACACACTACACCTATTTGTTGTCCTTTACTCTCACCCTACCTCAGAATCTGACCTCCCACAGCCTCACTGCTTTCTAGATCCAACTCACAATCCTTCCCTCCCCAACAAGAGTCTTATCTTCTTTCCATCTTTTCTAAAAGGTGGCTAGTTGGGTGGATTATCACAGTTAACACTATACATAGCCAAAGGATCTCCTATCTCTTCTCTACCAGCTGCTACTGTAAATATCATAGAATACTCTCTTGCTGTCTTAAACCATTTTGCCTTCCCCCTCCAAATGATCACAGAAAAGAGTAGGTGGAAGCTGTGAACACCAGGATACCCAAAGGAGAATGCACCACAGAATCTCACAGGTATTCTACCACAGAAGTTCACACCATAAACCCAGGGAGCCAGAACAGATCAATTTAAGAAGCTGAGGCTAACAAGAAGAGTCTCACGAACAATGAGAAGACACAGAGATAATCACCAAATGAAGAAAAAGGAGGAAGCCTCAGAAAGAATGCTAAATGAAACAGAGGCAACTCAGCTATCAGATATTGAGTTCAAAGCAATGGTTATCAGGAAGCTCAATGAGCTCACAGTGAATTACCAGAAACTACAGGGAAACTACAATGAACTCACTGCAAACTATATCATCATGAAAAAGGAAATAGAAACTACCAGCAAGGGCCAAGAGGAAATGAAGAATACAATTTCTGAACTGCAGAACACAGTAGAAGGAATCAAAAGCAGGATTGATGAAACAGAAGATCAGATCAGGAAATTGGAGGACAAAGTAGAAAAAAACACTCAGAAAGAGCAAGAAAAAGAAAAGAGGCTCAGAAAGAATGAAGAGGGATTAAGAGAAATGCAAGACAATATGAAAAGTAATAATATCCATATAATAGGGATACCAGAAGGAGAAGAAGAGTAAGAAATAGAAAACCTATTTGAAAAAGTAATAATGGAAAACTTCCCCAATTTGATGAGAGAAAAAGTCACACAAATCCAGGAAACACATAGAGTCCCAATCAAGTGGAACCCAAAGAAGCCCACCTCAAGACACATCATAATTAAAATGGCAAAATTTCAAGACAAAGAAAGAATCTTAAAGGCAGTAAGGGAGAAACAGGAAGTAACATACAAGGGAGCCCCAATAGGACTAGCAGCTGACTTCTCAATGGAAACACTCCAAGCCAGAAGAGAGTGGCAAGAAATATTCCAAGTAATGAGAAGTGGAGGCCTGCAACCAAGGCTACTTTACCCAGCAAGGCTTTCAATCAAGATAAAAGGCCAAATAAAGAGCTTCCCAGACAAAACAAGTCTGAAAGAATACACCTCCACCAAACCAGCTCTGCAAGAGATGCTAAAAGACTTGCTTTAAAGAAAGGAAGGAAGGAAGAGAGAGAGAGAGAGAGAGAGAAACATAGGTATGAAAATGGCAATGAATAAGTACCTATCAATAATAACCTTAAACATAAATGCTTCAATCAAAAGACATAGAATAGCTGAATGGATAAGAAAGCATGGCCCACACATATGCTGTCTACAAGAGACCCACCTCAGGACAAAAGATCTACACAGACCTAAAGTGAGGGACTGGAAACAAATTTTCCAAGCAAATGGACAAGAAAATAAAGCCAGGGTAGCAATACTCATTTCAGACAAAATAGACTTCAAAAAAAGGACCATAAAGACAGACCAAGAAGGTCACTTCATAATACTCAAGGGAAGAATCCACCAAGAAGACATAAACATTGTAAATATATATGCACCCAACATAGGAGCATGAAAATACACAAAGAAAATCTTAGAGGACTTAAGGAAAGATATTGACAGCAACACAACTATAGTAGGGTATTTTAACATCCTACTGTCAAAAATGGACAGATCTTCCAAACAAAATATCAACAAAGATATTCTGCCACTGAACAATTCCCTAGATGAAGTAGACTTAACTGATATATATAGAGCCCTTTGTCCAAAAGAAGCTAAATACATATTCTTTTCAAATGCACATGGAACACTTTCAAAGATAGAACACATGATAGGACACAAAACAAGCCTCAACAAATTCAAGAAAATTGAAATAATATCAAGCATTTTCTCCATCCACAAGGGACTGAAACTAGAAACCAACCCCAAGGGAAAAAACCAAAACACCCAAAATCATGGAGACTGAATATCATGCTATTAAACAATGCATGGGTTAAGAATGAAATTAGGGAAGAAATCAAAGTTTCTGGAAATAAATGACAATGAACTCACAATAACCCAAAACTTATGAGACACAGTGAAGGCAATCCTGAGAGGGAAGTTCATAGTGATATAAGCCTACCTAAAAAATATAGAAACATTTCAAACAAACAACCTAACCCTACAAGAACTTGAGGAACAACAACAAAGACAGCCCAGAGCAAGTAGAAGGAAGGAAATAAAGAAGATCAGAGCAGAATGAAATGACATGGAGACTAAAAGCACAATTCTAAGGATCAATGAATCCAGGAGCTGGTTCTTTGAAAAGATAAACAAAATTGACAAGCCTTTAAGCAGGCTCATGAAGAAAAAAAGAGAGAAGACCCAAATAAACACAATAAAAAATGAAAGAGGAGAGATTACAGCTGATACCACAGAAATACAAAGGATTGTAAGAAATTACTATGAAGAACTGTATGCCAAGAAATTTAAAAACCTAGGTGAAATGGACAAATTTCTAGAAAAATATGATCTTCCAAAACTCATTGAAGAAGAAGCAGAAAGCCTGAACAGACCAATAACAGCAGATGAAATTGAAGCAGTAATAAAAAAACTCCCGACACACAAAAGCCCTAGCCCAGATGATTTCACAGGAGAATTCTATAAAGCATTTAAGGAAGAGTTAACCTCTATCCTTAGAGGTGAACATAGGTGCTAAAATCCTCAACAAAATATTGGCAACAATACATTAAAAAGATCATGACCAAGTGGCATTTATCCCAGGGATGCAAGGATGGTACAATATTCACAAATCAGTAAATATAATACATCACATAAACAAAAGCAAAGACAAAAATCACATGATCATATCAATAGATGTGGAAAAAGCATTTGATAAGGTACAGCACCCATTTATAATAAAAACACTCAGCAAAGTGGGAATAGAGGGAGCACTTCTCAACATAATAAAGGCCATATATGAGAGACCTACAGCCAACATCATACTCAATGGGCAAGAACTAAAATCTTTTCCACTAAGATCAGGACCAAGACAAGGCTGTCCACTTTCACCGCTTGTATTCAATATAGTACTGCAAGTTTTAGCCACAGCGATCAGTCAAGAAAAGGAAATAAAAGGCATCCAAATCGGAAAGGAGGAAACAAAACTGTCACTGTTTGCAGATGACATGATAGTGTGCATAGAAAGTCCTATAGACTCCACCAAAAAACTGCTTGACCTAATAAATGAATTTGGCAAAACAGCAGGATACAAAGTCAATATTCAGAAATCAAAGGCATTTTTGTATGCCAACAATGAAACAGCAGAAGCTGAAATCAAGAAAAAAAATCCCATTCGATATAGCAAAAAGAAAAATAAAATTTCTAGGAATAAATCTAACCAAGAGGTAAAAGATCTGTATTCAGGAAACTACACAACACCAAAGAAAGAAATCACGGAAGACACAAACAAATGGAAACATATACCGTGTTCATGGATCAGAAGAATTAACATCATCAAAATGTCCATAGTACCCAAAGCAATTTACACATTCAATGCAATACCTATTAAAATACCAATGGCATGTTTCACAGACATAGAACAAACACTTCAAAAATTTATATGGAACCATAAACGACCCTGAATAGCTGCTGCAATTTTGAGAAAGAAGAACAAAATAGGAGGGATCACAGTACCTGATATCAAACTGTATTACAAGGCCATTCTAATCAAAACAGCCTGGTACTGGCATAAAAACAGGCACATGGACCAATGGAACAGAACAGAGAGCCCAGAAATAAACCCAAGTCTCTATAGTCAAGTAATATTTGACAAAGGGGGCAGCAACATAAAATGAGGTAAAAGTAGCTTCTACAACAAATTGTGTTGGGAGAGCTGGACAGCTACATGCAAAAAAATGAAACTTCAGCACCAACTTACACCATACACAAAAATAAATTCAAGGAGGATAAAAGGTTTAAATATAAGCCGTGACAGCATTAAAGTCCTAGAGGAGAACATAGGCAGGAAAATCTCAGATATTGCACACAGCAACATTTTTACTGATATGTCCCCTAGAACAAGGGACATAAAGAAAAGAATAAACCAATGGGATCTCATCAAAATAAAAAGCTTCTGCATGGCTAAGGAAAACAGTATTAGATTGAAAAGAGAACTGACTATATGGGAAAACATATTTTCCAATGATACCTCAGACAAGGGTTTAATCTCCAAAATGTATAAAGAACTTACATGACTGCACTCTAAGAAGACAAGTAACTCAATTAAAAAATGGGCAAAGGACTTGAACAGACACTTCTCCAAGGAGGACATACAGAGGATCCAGAGACACATGAAAAGATGCTCAATATTGTTAGCTATCAGAGATGCAAATTAAAACCACAATGAGATTCCACTTCACACCAGTCAGAATGGCCACCATAATAAACAAAGCAACAAACAACAAGTGTTGGAGAGGTTGTGGAGAAAAGGGAACCCTAGTGCACTGTTGGTGGGATTACAGACTAGTACAACCACTATAGAAAACTGAAAATTTTTCAGAAAACTAAAAATGGATCTACCTTTTGACCCAGCAATTCCACTGCTAGGATTATACCCTAAGAACCCTGAAACACCAATCCAAAAGAACCTATGCACCCCAATGTTCATATCAGCACAATTTACAATAGCCAAGCACTGGAAGTGACCTAGGTGCCCATCAGTAAATTAACAAATCAAAGAATGATGGTACATTTACACAATGGAATACTATACAGCAGAAAGAAAGAAGGAGCCCTTACCCTTTGCGACAGCATGGATGAAACTGAAAAGCATTATGCTAAGCGAAATAAGCCAGGTGGTGAAAGAAAAATATCATATGATCTCTTCTTTAACAGAAACCTAAACAACAAAACAAACAGACAAGCTAAATATAACCAAAGAAACTGAAGTAGATAACAGGCTGACAGTGATCAGAGGGGAGGGGGGAGGGAATTTCAGGGGGAAAGGGGAAGGGTTTACAGGAACAAGTATAAAGGACACATGGATAAAAAAAGGGTGGGAGGTGGAAACTGGAGGGAGGTGGGGAGGGCTGGGGGTCGGCTGGGATGGGAGTAAAAGACAGAAAACTGTACTTGAACAACGATTAAAATAATAAAATAAAATAAAATAAAATAAAATAAAATAAAACCCTATAGGCTCCACCAAAAAACCCCTGCTTGACCTAATAAGTGAATTTATCAACATAGCTGGACACAAAGTCAATATTCAGAAATCAATGGCTTTTTTGTACACCAACAATGAAATATCAGAAAGAAAAATTAAGGAAAAAATCCCTTATACTATTGCAACAACAATAAAAATAAAGTACCTAGTAATAAATTTAATCAAGGAGGTAAAAGACCTGTATCAGGAAAACTACAGGACACTGAAGAAATAAATGTAGGAAGATGCAAACAAATGAAGGAAACATATATCATGTTTGTGGATTGAAGGAATTAACATCATTAAAATGTCTATACTACTCAAAACATTCTATAGATTCAATGCAATTCCTATTAAAATACCAATAGCATATTTTACAGATCTAGAACAAATATTTCAAAAAAGCATATAAAGCCAAAAAAGACCCCAAACAACCACAGCAATCTTGAGAAAACAGTCTGGTATTGACATAAGAACACTGACATAGATCAATAGAACAGAACAGAGAGCCCAGAAAGAAACTCACATCTTTATGGTCAATTGATGTTTAACAAAGGAGGGAAAAGCATACAGTGGAATAAAGGCAGTATCCTCAATAAGTAGTGTTGGGAGGACTAGAGTGATACATACAAAAAAAAAAAAAAATGAAACTAGACCACCATCTTGCACCATGCACTAGAATAAACTCAAAATGAATAAAAGACTTAGATATGTCATGATACCATAATAATCCTACAGGGAAACACAGGCAGTACAATTTCAGATATCTCTCAGAGCAATATTTTGCTGATATATCCCCTAGGGCAAGGGAAATAAAGGAAAAATAATAAATAATGGGACTACATCAAACTAAAGAAATATTTCTTATATATTAATTATTCATTATATTTATTCATAGAGAGAATATATAACTGTTCTGAATATTCAAGGATCTATTAACAGATTTTTTATAAAGGTATTTATAAGGAGAATAAGTTTTAATGAAAAATTTATAAGAAGAAATGTTCATGAAGAATATATTCTTGAATATTAAGAATATATTCAGACTTCTGGTCAACATGGATGTATAGGTAGGCATGCTTCATCTCCATGCACAACTACAGCAAAAATTCTGACTAGACTACAAACAAATATCACCTAGTTCATCAAAAATCGAGCTGTATGGAAGTCAGAGCTGAGCATTTAAAGAAGCCACATTCATCCAGATGGGTAGGAGGGACAGAGATGCATAGAGGTATGGAGATGAGGAGTGGCATGGAGAGGAGGAAAAATAGGCAGTCCCACATTCACGAGTGGAAGATAGAAATTGGGAGGGATACCTCTGGAGCGAGTGATCCCAGCCCCAGATCAGACTACTCAGCCCAGGGTTTGAGCACCAGGAAAATTAATCCCCAAGTCTTCTGGCTGTAGAAACCAGTGGGGTTTAGGGTGGTGGAAGAAACTGTGGGATTCTCGAGACTAGTCTTAAAGGGCCTACAACAGACTTAGGATGTACACAACACACTCCCTCTAGGATTCAGCTCCAGGACAACAGCTGGAGAGCACAAGTGGAGGGCACAAGGGAGAAAGTGAAGTGACTGGCAACAAGGTGAGTTCTAGGAGACAGCTTCCTTCTGGGAAATCTCCAGAGGCCAGGCAGTGGCACTGTCCCCACTCTGAGCACTACCCCACACAGAGGCACAAAGCAGTGAAAAGAGTTGCCCCACCTGGGCAATTACCTAAGGCTCCACACCACCCAATTTGCACGTGCCTTTTCTACAATAGGCCACACTACTAAGACAGTGAATCAAAGTAGTTCTACCTAATGCACAGAAACAAACACAGGGAGGCTGCCAAATTGAAGAGACAAAGAAATATGGTCCAAATGAAACAACAGAACAAAACTCCAGTAAAAGAGCTAAATGAAATGGAGATAAGCAATCTATCAGATGCAGAGTTAAAAACACTGGTTATCAGGATGCTCAAAGAAATCACCAGATACTGCAACAGCATAAAAAAGACCCAGGTAAAGATGAAGGTTACACTAAGTGAAATAAAGAAAAACCTACAAGGAACCAATGTGGAAAGGATTAAGCTGAGAATCAAATCAACAATTTGGAATATAGGGAAGAAAAAAGCATTCAATCAGAACAGCAAGAAGAAAAAAGAATTTTTTTTAAAAAGTGAAGATAGAATAAGAAGCCTCTGGAACATCTCCAAATGTACCAACATCTGAATGATAGGGGTGCCAGAAAGAGAAGAGGAAGAGCAAGAAATTAAAAACTTATTTGAAAAAATAATGAAAGAAAACTTCCTTAATTTGGTGAAGGAAATAGACATACAAGTCCAGGAAGCACAGAGAGTCCCAAACAAGTTGGACCCAAAGAGGACCACACCAAGAAACATCATAATTAAAATACCAAAGGTTAAAGATAAGGAGAGAATCTTAAAAGGAGTAAGAGAAAAACAGATAGTTACCTACAAAGGAGTTCCCATAAGACTATTAGCTGATATCTCAAAAGATACTTTGCAGGCTAGAAGGGACGGGCAAGAAGTATTCAAACTGATGAAAAACAAGGACCTACAACTAAGATTACTCTATCCAGCAAAGCTATCACTTAGAATTGAAGGACAGATAAAGTGCCTCCAAGACAAGGTATATGTAAAGGAGTTCATCACCACTAAGCCATTATTACATGAAATGTTAAAGGGAACTGTATAAGAAAAAGAAGATCAAAACTATGAACATTAAAATGGCAACAAATTCACAACTATCAACAACTGAATCTAAAAAGATAAACTAAGTAAACAAGCAGAACAGGAATAGAATCTTAGATATGGAGATAATTTGGAGGGTTATGAGCAGGAAGGAGGAAGGGAGCAGATAGGGAGTGCAGGGATTAAGAAGTACAAATTGGTAGGTAGAAAATAGGGGATGTTAAGAACAGTTTAGAAAGTGCAGTAGCTAAATAACTTACATGCATGACCCATGCACATGACCTAAGGGAGGGGATTGCTGGAGGGAATGTGGTTACTGGGTGGAGGAGGGCAAAAGGGGAAAAATTTGGACACCTGTAGTAGCATAACAAATAAAATATATATTTAAAAAAGTGTGAACAATGACCCTGAAGTGTGAAGAACAGGATGCATTCCAAAGACATACTTTGCAGTTCTGGGAGTTGCAGAGACAAACTGAATATTCATTACAATGATATGAAGCAGAACATAATGCAATCAAAATTCAATACTTCAAAAGAAATGAATAAATGTGGCAAGCTGGTCATTTGCTGGGTGGGTTAGAAATACTTCTAGGTTAGGCACCCATGTAGGCACAGACCTCAGGATTCAAGCCTGGGTCTCACTGCAAAGCCCAAGTACTTTCCCTTCACTTCCCAGCTTCCAACCCTCACTCAGTGGATGGAGAGTGCATTGACAAAGGTAGCTTGACCAAGAAATCGCAGGGATGTTTGGGGGTCAGCACTCAGCAAGGGAAAGATGTCACAACCTGTGGCCCTGACGTAATGAGATTCCTGGAATCTCTTTTGGATGTGGGTTATACAAGGTCATCACCCAATCAGAGTGAGGAAATACATGTGCAGAGCTGATTGAGGCTAGGTTTTTCTCAGAATGTCTGTTTGTTATTGGAAATGAAAGAAATTTATTTTTGCAAAAGTCATCTGAAATTAAAGGCATTCAAAGACTATGGTCTCAGAAGTCCCAAGCTCCCTTAGGATCCTTGCTAATGATCTAATTTCCAGGATCATGATGTGTATTTATGATGTGTTGTACAAATGATCCTTTGAGAGAACTCTTTCTAATAACCCAGAAGTTGTATTTCTTTGAAGCCCTACTGGAAACTTTGCCGGACTCACTCACATTCCATGGGTGGGAATAGGGAAAAGAGGAGAAGAGCAAAAGGCTCAGGCTGGTACCTAGCGGCAGCTGGGGCCTTCACGTCACCTGGGGCATGTCTGGATGCTGCCTGACTCCTGAGGATGGTTGGAGTCCTCCGTGCAGAGTGAAAGATTTCAACTCATAATGTTTCAGCCTTTCTGGAGGGCATGCAGACAGGGAAGGGAGCTGGTTGGAGTGGAAGCTGGGTGTGGGGCAGTGGAGTCAGGGCAACCAAGGGCCCCCAGGGTTGACCCTGCACCCCCTCAGACCCCAAACACAGCCATACAAAGAAGAGGGCTCCTTGGGGTTAGGTCTGATGCAATCTTACAGGGTTTGCATGAGGGAGATTCCCGGAAGAATGTTCAAGAAATGGGTTGCTGTTGCTGTTATTTTCCTGCATCTATTTAATGGCTACCATTAGGTGTCAGGCACCTTACATGTGCACATTGGTTATGATTACATACATGCACATGCACGCAAGTAAAATTTAAAAATATACTTGGGGTAGGAATTACTTTCATTTACAGAGAAGCTACACTTAGGAAGTTGCAGAGCTGAGATTTGGATTTGAGTTTGATTAGTTTATTCATTCATTGATATAACAGGTAACTTATTATGTGCCAATTAAGTACTAGTTACTATGCCGAATGCTGGGGTAAGTGGTAACAGGATGGCCACAGTCTTTGTCCTCAACCCTCTAGACTAGCAGGAGAGACAAAGAAGTAATGACAATGAAGAGTGAGGAGCAATGCAGTGGGAAGGCGCAGCTGCTGCGGGGCCTGCAGTGGGAGCCCCGTAGTTAAGGTGTCGAGAAAGACTACTGAACAAGGGGACGGGGAAGTAGGAGAGATACTTCAGTCAGAGGAGTCAGCATATAAAAAGGTGAGAGGGAGCCAAGGGAAAGGTGAGGGTGGAAAAAAGAAAGAAGTTCAAGAGAGTAAAGGCAGGGAGGTATGAATGCCGTCAGGGTGCTGGGGCCAGCAGGAGCCACCCTGGAAGCTGACGGGGCACCTTTCTTCCCATCTCAAGTTCCATGCTGTCATGTAGGTAGAAGAATTTATAGCCTAGACATTAAGAAGATACAGACGGTTTTGGTTTTCTGGCTTGAACAGCTACTGCGACAATGCTGTTGTTCACTCAGGGGCATATACTGGCGCGGGGCCATCTGAGTTGCTTTTTGAATCTGTCAAGGTTGAGGTGTTGGGTGACAAATTGAGGAAGCCCAGTAGGCAGCTGGACACCTGGATTGAGCTCTTTCAATCTGAGCGCACTGTATTCTTGGAACACGATAGTTCTGCCCTAATATGGCTTGGTATTACCTGTCCTGTGTTAGATCTTTCTGTTGAAATGACATGTACAATATTAAATACACGAACCCAAGTCTCATGTCCTCCATGGAGCCTCTACAATGAGCAGTTCTGAGTTTTTTAAAAATTAGATCTCTTAAGTTATTAACAGCTAAATTTACTTCCCTAAGGAAACACCCCCAAGTACCCCAAAACAGTGACGTCTTTGGGGGCTAAAGCATGCCGCGACACCTTTACCTGTCCAAGGCTGAAAACCAGCCTCCAGGATGTGGCACAGGAACAGGTTATAACAGCATATTCATTAAGGCAGAGAGGTGAAGGTTTTATTTTATCTGTTTATTATCATTTAAAATATATTAAAACTTTAACATAGAGAAGCAAGAATTTTAATTGTGCATGGCAGTTCACAAAACAAAAACAAAACAAAGAAAGTGACATAGAAAGAAAAATTTACATCAACCAATAAGATATTAAAATTCCATTTGAGTAAAGATCTAAAGAAATGTAATGTCTGCGACACCTCTTAGACAAGATTCTATTTTTCAGTGACCTAAAGTCTGAGGAACTCTCCAAGCATCAGATTCTTACTGAAACAAAATGGGTAAGGTCAGGCACAGTTCCTTTTTTCCATTTCTTTCCTCTCCCCACTAAAGACGACACTGGAGCCCCGCTTCCATGGGGGTCTTTGTAGCCCTCACTGTATGTGTGTCAGCAAAAAAGGGGCTTGTCTTTAAAACTGTGGGACTGACTCCATGTCACTTAAGTCTCAGATACAGTCACTTACTCACAACAAGTAAGGTCTGATTACAAACCAGAATTGTTAAAAAAATAATAATAAATTGCAAGCTCCCTACATTAGAGATCGTCCCTTTCAACTCCCTGTCCCTGCGAAGAAGTGCACAAGGCCCAGCCACACCACAGCTCCTATCACACTCGCTCAGACGACTGCAGGGCAAACCAGTTCCCCGAAGGCTGCCTCAGGGTGGCAGCAGGGGAGGCCTCTGGTGCTGGTGGGCATCTGGCCCACTAGCCAAGGCCAGTGTCAGGATGAGGTCTCCCTGCGGTGGGTCCCACACACAGCCTGCAGGGCACTGCGGTGGGGAGGGTCCCCAGCTTCCAACTAACTGCCTGGGCTCTTCTCAGGCAGCTGCCGGGCACATGCCAGGAGGCCTCAGGAGCACAACCAAGAAATGGTTAATGGAACAAAAAGAACTATTGAGTCATGAAAATATGTGCTTATTATTTTTTAAAGATTCACACTTTCCTGAGTAAAGTACACAAAAATCTCATGAAATCTTTTTAAAGCACCAGGCCTCTGTCTCTTAGACTCACTGCACACAGATGGCAGGTCTGAGCCAGGCCCAGTTGTTCTGGTGAAAACATTACGAGTATTTATGAGTTGTTTTTCTACTATTTTACCACTTGAGAGTTTTATGCTTTCGAATTGGAAAGTGGCGTCTTTTATGGCAAGGGAGAAGAATAAAGGTGTATGTGTCGGCTTCTTTGGTCTGTTTGTGGACCCACATCGGAGCTGAAAGGGCCCACTGAAGGCAAGGTTATTCACAAACTGTATGCATGCCTGGGCTTTGGTGCTGTTGGTCCTGAAGCAGCTATCAAAACCCTCTAAACATATAAGCCACAGCCATTTAAAAGGTCCAGATTAAATACGGGTATGACCACGGGGGCATTAAAATCAAATCAGTGCAGGCCAACTTTATTGCTGAAAGAACCAGGTCCCAGTGAGGCGGCAGCTCGGGCAGTGCGTTTAGCCCCTGACTTCTTAGCCCAAGACAGTGTCCTCCTCTTCGGTGAGGTCCTGACAATTCCTGAACATGAGGATAGCATTATAAATCTTCAGCGCTGGGCCCAGTTTGATCTTCATCACCTTGACGATGTCCGTCTGTGTCAGAAGCAGGAAGGCTTTGCCGTCAATCTGCTGCATGTGAATAAATAAACAGGAATAAAAAGAAAAGCTGTTGAAGCTGTTTACCCTCCCGTAAGTCCTGGGTGTGGAGCTGTGACTCTGAGCCTGAGGCCTCGGCCTCCCTGCAGAGCTCGGTGGCCGTGCAGTGATGGCATCCCTCGCAAGCCGGAGTCCCAGCCATTGCTCATCCCTTTCCCCCAGGACTCCAAAGCTAAGTTAAATGCAAAAGGTGTTCACTCTGTTAAATATGAATTCAATATACACTAACTGCTTCCAGGCTACATTTCTATTGTTATATTTTAAATATGTTGGCCCACATTTATATTGAGTCTTAAAAATAACCTACTTTCATCCACCAAGTAAACTTCCAATAATTTTCCCCAAGAGAACAATGTGCAATGCTTGCACTCTAGTGTTATTTTTCAGAATGAATTATTGAAAACAGCCTGGCCTTTCAAAACTAGCAGCAGTAAATAAATTACAGTGTCACCTAGGAAGGGTACCAGGCAGTTACCAGAATCATGTCTCAATGAAACACTTAATGATTTGGGAAATTTTCATGAATTGATAAACAGCAAAACATGTTTGATGATATAGAAAGATCTCAGTTTTAATTTGTGAAATTAAATGTGCATGACCACATGTACACATACACATAGTTAAACTACTTGAAATCTGTATCAAATGTTAACAGAAGTTATCTTTGGCTGGTGGAATAGTGTTTGGGATTTTAGTTTCTCCTTTTAACTTTCCCGTATTTTGATTTTTTCAATGATAAATGCTATAATAAGCAGAAATACCTAAACCATAAAAGTTTTATTTACTAACCTTTATACTGCACTGCAGTCTGAGAAGCACTAGCTCTCCTGAGCCTTGCATGAGGCCAGGGGCTGCCCTGCAGGCCGCTCCCCCACAGCTTCCCGTGGCCCCAGGTGGTCTCAGAGCAGCAGCTCCGGAGCCCCGGGCGGGTCCTACACCCAAGCAACTGTCTACACAGGCTGGCTCACAATGAGTCCTGGGTCCAGAACCAGAAGGACAGAGTAAAAGGGTTTTCTACGGTACCACCCCTCCACAAGCCTAACTCTGTGGTTCTAACCTTTTTTAATTAATGGTACAAACTCTTGGCATTAATGTCTTACTGAAGAAGGAGGAATCACCTTGGGATCCCTGGTGAGGGGTAAGGCTTTAAAAAGTTTTAAAAAGCTTCCTGTGCATGCATGATACATTGTCTGATGAGGGATCGTCTGTTTAGAGAATGGACCACCCTTCCCGTGGGGTACAAAGTGCACTTCCTGCAACAGCAGAGAGGGGCTCCCTACTGCCACACCCTAACCTCGTTCGGCTCCAGTACTTTCAGGTTTCCAGGCAACATCTATTGGCTGAATAGTCACTGAGAAGAGGGCAATGGTGGCGGTGATGATGACGATAATAACAGTTAACGTTTATGAAGCTATACTCTAGTCTTTTCTGTGTGCATGATCTTCCTAACAACTCCATGAGGCGGGTGAGAAATCCTACAGTTGATCAGCCTAATGACTTGCCTGAGTCACATAGCTTCTCAGAGATGATGTTGGGATTACTGGCAGGGCTTGGTGGTTTCCAGAGGAGACCCTCTGGGTCTACATTACTGCTGTTTATTAAGCCCCAACTCTGGGACAAGAGCTGGGCCAGGTACTGCAAACATACTAATCCTAATCCTTAAAGGTCCCCTCACAGAACTCTATATTTAAAGAGGAGGGATAAGAGAGGTGAAATGATGTGCCCACGGTGACACTGCTGGACTTAAGTGCCAAGCTTGAGTAGCCTGACCTGCAAAGACATTTGCAGACTCGGTGGGACTTGGGTGTTGCTCAATGCAGAGTGGCCTGTGTGTGTGAGGCTGGGCCCAGGCAGAACCAGGAAAAGCCCTAGTTTTCATTGGCAGCTACACAGACTCATATCATAGTGACCCCAATGCTGAGTTCCCTGGAAATACAGGGCTTGTGGGACTCTGAGGGCCCAGGACTCCAAACTCAGACAGTATTTCCCATGGGCCATGTGTGCCCCAACATCAGACAGGGACAGTGTGTGCTGCTTCCTGCAGTCTCTAGGAATCCAGTTTTCTTGTGTTCCAGAGCAACACTGAAGGCTCTGGAATCAGACGGATGTGGGCTGGAACCTGACTGCCCTTTCCTCCTGACCTTAGGTTCCTCACTGGCGAGCTACGCTGTGGAGTTGTGAGGACCCAGGGGTGATGATTGTGCAGGGATTACAGAGGGCCTGATATATGGCAAGCTATCCGCAAACAATAACTAGCATTGTTATCTGCATTACTGTTCTGTAGCTGGTCCCATCTCTCCTGGAGCACCTAGAGTGGTAGATATTAATTCCGGGACAAACATTAAGCAGTTTGGTATACTTGTAACTGAGAAGCAGGAAAGAGAAACCTCACAGGAGGATCCTGTGGCTTGTCTGCATTCCTGCTAAAGCAGCTGAAAAGCAGAGATATACAGGATGGCCCCACTTTCTCTCCCCTCTCCTCTCTGGGACACTCACGTGGTGGGATTCCTCCCTGCCCCTAGTGTAGCCTGGAGTCACAGTGCAGGGGCTTCATGACGATCATGAGTGTCAATCAATTAGCGTGTTCACATGGTCTATTTCCTCAGCATGCTGTGTGAGCCCAGCACAGCAAATACAAGTGAGCTTCAGACAGAGGTTGGCCCTACTATGACCAGTCTACAGCTGAGCTCTTTCCTGCAGGGACCCTTTTCTCTTGCCTCCCAAACTGCTCTTATTCATACTTAAGTAAATGGAAACAAAACCCTTCTGGGCCTAGAAGTACAGAGATGAATATATAATTTTACATTTCTTACCTCTTTCTTGAAGCAATTGGCATGCTCTTCACAGCCCAGCAGAGACTGTACAAACTCAGCCACCTACAGTGCAAATGAAAGCCCGATTTAAGAAATGCACCTGGGCATTTTCCCTTCCTTCCCAGGTTGAAGGCTGCACTTCCCTACCAGAGACATTTCACCAGACCAGAGCAGATAAAAGTGCTGTGGAGTAGAGAGACTTCTGGCCAAGATGGAGGCATAAGTAGATATACTTTGCCTTCTTGAACAACCATAAAAAGGACAACAACAAATTTAATAACAGAAAATAACCAGAACTGCCAGAAAATTGAACTGTATGGAAGTCTGACAGGCAAGGAGTTAAAGAAGAAACATTCATCCAGAATAGTAGGAGGGGCAGGGATGCGCAGCTGGGCAGAGAGGACTTGCATCAAGGGGGCAGCTGGAAAACCCAGTAGTTGAAGTGGCAGCTTTTGGACAAGAATGAGCAAGGTGGAGGTGGTGGAGAGGGCAGTGTCACATCTGCATGCAGATAAACCAAGAAGAACAACTGAGGAGCAAGACAGACCACACAACCCAGGGTTCCAGTGAGGGGAAATAAGCCTTAAAACCTCTGGCAATAAAAATATGGGGGATTTGCAGCAGCAGGAGTAACTCCCAGACTCATAGGAGAGTTCACTGTAGAGACCCACAGGGTCCTAGGATGTACATAAACCCACTCACCCATGAATTAGCACCAGAAGGGCCCAATTTGCTTGTGGGTAGTGACTGAGAACCAGCAAACAGTTGAGTAAATAGCAGTGTCCCTCTCAGACCCCTCCCCTACATGCAGTGCTACTATGCAGCCACATTGGTTGCCCCGCCCTGGCATATACCTAAGGCTCCACCCCTTACAACATAACCGCTGTGTCAAGACAAAAAATATGGCCCTAATTAAAGAACAGATCAAAGCTCCAAAAATATAATTAAGCAATGAAGAGATAGCCAACCTATCAAATGCAGAGTCCCAAACACTGGTAATCAGGATGCTCACAGAAATGGTTGAGTATGGTTACAAAATGGAGGAAAAAGTTAAGGCTATACAAAGCAAATGAAGAGAAATGTACAGGGAACCAACAGTGAAGGGAAGGAAACAGGAGCTCAGATCAACAATTTGGAGCAGAAGGAAGAAATAAACATTCAACCAGAACAGAATGAAGAAACAAGAATTCAAAAAAAAAAAATGAAGAGAGGCTTAGGAACCTTCAGGACAACTTTAAACATTCCAGCATTTGAATCATAGGGGTGCCAGAAGGGGAAGAGGAAGAACAAGAAATTGAAAACTTATCTGAATAAGTAATGAAGGAAAACTTCCTCAATCTGGTAAAGGAAATAGACTTCCAGGAAGTCCAGGAAGGTCAGAGAGTCCCAAAGAAGTTGAACCAAAGGAAGTACCCACCAAGACACATCATAATTACATTACTCAATATTAAAGATAAGGAGAGAGTCTTAAAAGCAACAAGAGAGAAGGAGACAGTTACCTACAGAGGAGTTCCCATAAGACTCAGCTGATTTCTCAAAAGAAACCTTGCAGGCAAGAAGGGGCTGGAAAGTAGTCCAAGTCATGAAAGGCAAGGACCTACATCCAAGATTACTCTGTCCAGCAAAGCTATCATTTAGAATAGAGGGCAGATAAAGTGCTTCCCAGATAAAGTCAAGTTGAAGGAGTTCATCATTACTAAGCCCTTATTCTATGAGATGTTAAAGGGACTTATCTAAGAAACAGAAGAAGATCAAAAACTATGAACCATAAAATGACAACAAACTCACAACTATGAACAACTGAACCTAAAAAAAAATCACACAAAAACAAACTAAGCAAACAACCAGAAGAGGAACAGAATCACAGAAATGGAGACCACATGGAGGGTTATCAGTGGCGAAGATAGAGAGGATGGGGAAAAAGGTACATGGAATAAGTAGCATAAGTGGTAGGTACAAAATAGATAAGAGGAGGTTAAGAATAGTATGGGAAATGGAGAAGCCAAAGAACTTGTGTGTATAACCCATGAATATGAACTAAGGTGGGAGAATGCTGGTGGGAGGAGTGGTGCAGGGAAATAAAAGAGAGAAAGAATGGGACAACAGTAATAGCATAATCAATAAGATATATTTTAAAAATGCACCTGAAATAATTTCTTGGGTTGTAGTAATTCAACAGTGGACTAAAATATACCCCAAATCCTTCAAACACTTGGGATTTAAATAGTAGCTATCTGGTCACATTAGCATGCATCAGCTCAGAAATTAGATCAGCCCCTAGTACCTTATCTGGCCTCTTATTTCCAGGCTGACCTAGATGATGAAAATGGCAATCTCCATCCATGTGGAGTTCTGGCATTCTAGAACCTTCTCTCGTCTGATGCTCCCTGGCTGTTGATGCTGTGTGTCAGAGAGGAGGGCAGGGGTCGGGCCTGTGCATGGTGCTTGTCACAATAACTGTTAGAGACAGTGAGGACGTGTCCACTTGGCGTCTGGCCAAAACAGGGACTCAGGAAATCTATGCGAAGTGAATTCTCACGTAAGTCATTATGGAGCTGAAGCCTGAGTCTTTTTTTAAAAAAAGATTTATTTCTTTTTAGAGAGGGGGAAGGCAGAAGAAAGAAAGAGGAAGAGAAACATCAATGTGTGGTTGTCTCTCGTGTGCTCCCTACTGGGAATCTGGCCCACAACCTAGGCATGTGCCTTGACTGGGAATTGAACTGGCAGCCCTTTGTTTTGCAGACCAATGCTCAATCCACAGAGCCACACCAGCCAGGGCTTGCAGTCCAAGAGTCTCAGCAACTTACTCAAGGTCTTGCAAGGCCATTAAGTACCAAAGGTAGTTTTGGAACTCAGGTCTTCTGACTCTTAACCCAGAGTTCTGAAAAATCAAATTTCTTTGGCTCATTTTCCCAGCCTTACCTTTTTCTTCCCTCTCCATCCACATGCCCTGAATTCCTTTTAATAAGAGAGGTCAGGCAAAGATCTGGTTATAAGCAAGGGAAGCCACTGAGTGTTCCTGAGTGATACTTTTGGGGAGCTGACTGAACAAATGGGATGTTGTGCAGACTCGCAACAACTGGAATAATGGCTGGGTCCTGGCCACTGCTGCAGCAAGGGGTGAAAGGCAAGCTAGAAAGCAATGGCAAAAAAATCCAGGGAGAAGATATTTCTAGGAGTAATTGTCTTGTTGGGTTTTGTATTTTCTATTTTGGCTCTCTGCCTCTGGTGTGGACTAAATTGTGTGCGCTTGCCCTTCTCTCCTGGTCTCACGGAGAGGGCCAGGGAGCTCAGGGCATGTTCCACAGTCAAAGAGCTCTGGGAGTACCTGCTCCCTGCAGGCGCTCCAAGATGTGAGCGGCTGGGGGCCCCCCTCTGCACTTTGCAGAAAATAACAGCATAGGGCTGGCTTATTTCCACTTTATGGAATGGCCCAAGCCAACACCCACAGGGTGAATCTAGGGCCTGACACCTGTGTGTGTGCACCCTAGAGCTCTGTCCCCTGTCCACTCACAGCTGTGTTTAGTCTAAAATGAAGATTTCAGAACATCTTTTTAGGGGAAATTGGCATGTTGATGTCTGCTTCACTCACCTCTGATGCTGCAAGTATATTCTGTCATGAGTCATTTACAGTCACCCTGAAGTGTGGGATGATGAGAATTAAAAAAGAAACCAAAAACCCTTTCAAACTAGTCATTGTGCTGCCACACAGTGGCATCTTCAAGTCTGAGGGGCCTCTGGGAGGTGTGGGCGTGCCTCAGTCTGGCCTCCTCTCTTTATAATTCCCAGCCATTGCACCTGGGACTGGCGCTCTGGCTGTCCATGTACCCGGGAAACTGAGTCTGCTGGCTGAGTTAATGTGGTTCTGTGTTTCCGGGGTGGACTGGAAGCATGGAGCATGTGTTTGGTATTTTCAGGGAGTGGAGGAAAGCCTCAGAATACTCATGGTCAAACTATAGAAACACAGTCACTGGGACAGGTGGCATAGGGTTTATAGTGTTTCTGGGGCTCGGGACACTGAGAGGTGGGTGTAGTCCCCTCATTCCCTAGGCTGTTCTTTTGGCCAAGTATGTCCAGATCGTGGCTACATGTGAGGCTTCTGCTGGGTGCTGGGAAGGCTGGGCCTGTGAGTGGGTTGAGCCTGAACTGTCAGTGAGTTTTAGGTTTGATTAGTTGGGGGAGGATAGAGCGAAAATGGCTAGTAGAGGACTTACTAGTTGCCATGTGCATGGTCCAATATGCTAAAATCCAGAAGAGAGGTTTAGGCTAGGGGCTTCTAGAAGGGACAGATGGTATTTCAGGTGGGTTCTCAGCAGACACTCCACATGGAGTTGGTGGCAAAAGTAGGTACTGCTGGCTGTGCAGTATTTCCACAGGGGGTGGGCAACTCGGGGTGTCAGTGTAGAGGCCTCAACACAAAGCCTCATGGGACCAGGGCCACAAGAAGGATGCCCAGCCTGCATGTCATCCAAAGTAGAGTCAACTTTGGTTACAGCTGCTGAGTGGGAAAGGCAGGAGAAAAGTGTGGTAGTCTCCAGGGAAGCCCCGGAGCACCCTGACTGCACCTGGGCCACAGGCAAAGTGAAGTGTGTGGAGAGATGGCCCCTTTAAATACGTGGTCATAGCAAAAGGGTTGTTTGTTGTTTTGATGGTCTGCATGGGTTAGAATGTCCTTTTCTGAGCAAACAAATGAAAAAAAAAGGATCACATTCCATCTTCTTAGTATTGTTAGCCAAGAAATCATCGTCTGTGGCGAAGGTAGGTTGGATTTTTAAATGGAAATAAATAATGTGTTAAACCCAAGAGTAAACAGACCAGTGCTGCTGAGCAAGGGGGCCCTGAGCTCGGTGTCCGTGCAGCCGCTCGCTGTCCCGCCTCCTGCTGTCATTTAGTCTGCCTTCCTTAGACAGTGGGAAGCCGTATAGCTTGCTTCACCACGTGTCTGCAATTCTTTCTGTTTGGAAAGGGATTCTGATTCTATTCAATCTGCTTTTCTTTTTCCAAAGTGAAGAACAAATTCCATGAAATCTACTGAGGCCAACTTTTCTGACCAGCATTTTAAAATGGCCAACTTTTCTTGACCATTATTCATTGTCATTATTTAGTATTGATAGACAGTATTTAGTCCCCTAAAATAAATTATATTTTAAATTTTAAGAGAGAGCCTATTTTGCCACAAATTTTATAAATGTGCAGTGATGAGCTTTAACATACCATAGAATACTATCAGAGTTTCCCTCTCATTCTCTCAAGTTTGTGGTAAATACGAACTATTCTGGCAGATGCATGCAACCTCTATGAAGGAAGAAACTACCATCCATTCGTACCTACCCAAGGTGGCTGTGAGGACCTGTCTACTTCTCCCAGGAAATGGCAGCTCTGTTAGAGTCTGGGGGCAGGCGACCTTGGCCTTGCCTTCAGTAAGCACACCCGGTGTGGAGGCTGATGGGCAAAGGTTCCCTGAGTTCTTGAGAGCGCGGTGCCCCATGGCTCCAGCCCAGCTTTATTTTGGAAGGGCTCTGAGTAAGTTAATTCTAGGAATGACACAGCAGTTTGGAAAAGATGAAGAAAGATGACACTGCAGGCTCTTAGAGGAGCCCATCACTTTACCCAACTTACTTCCCCAGCGACCTACTTTTCCTGGCATCCTTCTGGAGCTCAGCAGGGCTTGCTTTCTTCGGTGGGGGTGTTGCTCCCCTAAATCTTTCCAAATGCCAGTGTTTTCTATTTTGCGGAGCCTAGAGCTGTGTGTCTGTCTGATTGCACTGGCTCAGAGTCCACTGGGAACCATGTTTCCAGCCTGGGTCTCGTTTTTTAACACTGAAGTTTATTATTTGCCTCCCCCCCGTTTTTGAGGGCTTGATGGTATTAGGCTGCTATGCTTAGTTAGAAATACTCTGAATTTTTCAAAGCACTCCCTCTTGTATAGGGATTGCTTCTAATGTGACCACCATCTTTTAAAGTTAATGGATATTTAGGGAACACTTACTTGAGGCTGGCGCGATTTATATATGCTGCTTTAAACAGTATTTATGAAAATAAGAAATACCTAAGTACCCATATGTGAACGAAACATACCTGAGTCACACTTGTGGTGGTAATGTGCATATTACATGTCACATCCAGCCCTCCTGTCCCCCTGCACACCTGGCAGGAGGGTACCGCACAAAATTAACTACTCACTCACTCACTCACTCACTCATATGTCAGACACCTGTTCTGGGCAAGATACTTTGCTACAAAAATGTACAAAGATGTAAAGATATTTTAGTCCCTACTCTTAAACACCTATACTGTTCTATAGAATATTCCCATGACCCAGAGTAAGAGATACACTTCACACTGACCATGACTTGAGTGTGTGCATATACCCACCCACTTCTAATAAAGGTTTCACAAAGCAATAACCCGTACTATAATTATGCACTTTCATGTAGGCCTGTCTTTCATTTTAGAACCGCCAAATCAACTTTAATGTCCACCTGTGCTCTGACAAACGCTGCTCCAGTAGAAACAGCCACAGTGACAGAGGAGTTAAAAGCCAGCTCCGGTGCTCTGGAAAATGTCAGAAGACCCTGCCTGGGCTGGTTTCCCTTCACAGGTAACACACAGTAGAGGGGAGGTCCTCCTCCCGGGCTGGGAGGGAGACAAAGGGAGAGTCCTCTCGCTGCTCCGTCTTGTCACACCCACCTTAAGTCCCACTGACTGGACCTTAACACAAAGACATGCATGTCCATTTTCAACAGGCCCTGTGCCAGTCTGCTGTGGTCCCTCTCTTCTAGGAACAAAGCACAAAAAAATCTCCTGAAAATGTGCCCATGGGCCCCTGACTGCCTCTGCAGACCCTCACTACCTGCATGCCACTTTTAACGTGGTGCACGGAGCAGTTGTAAACCAGTTGCTGGGAGTCTCTGCAATGCCTGCTAAGTGAACTCCCTTTGAAGGCTGCTTTGTTTTCAAAGACACACACGGGACCCTCACAAAGCCCACACTATCGACCCACCAAAGGTTCTTCTGGAGAACCTAGCTGGTTGCCAGGAAATGTGCTGTAGAGGGTGAGGATAGTGAAAGAAATTTAGGATGTGGTCCATGCCCTCAAAAGTCTCTCATTAGGTAGATACATAACCTAGAAAACTGCCCGAACAGTTTCCTCTGGAACGCATCCCCGAGGCAGCCATGGTGAAGGAAGCACCAGGAGCAGGGGCGCTTTATGAAGACAGCCTCTCCAATGGCTGCTTTATTTTTAATCTAGAAAATCTCTAAGGCTCTCCCAGAGATACAGGCTGGGATCCCACGTGCCCCGTTAGCAGAGTTCAGGAACGGCAATCTCAGCGCCCCCATAGTCCCTGACGGCATCTCCAGCCTCCCCCATGGTGAGTCTCTTCCTTTTGAGACCTTTTCTGACCTAGTGAGACTTGCCCTTGGACCATCTAGTTCCCTTTGATGGGCCTCTAATCTCTCACTCTCCTTCAGTGCTGGACCTGAAACTTGTCAGATGAGAGGCCCCCTGTGAATTTCCTACTCACTGCTTCATGTTCCCGAAACAGTTGTTCCTGTTCTTTTTGGATGATGGCCGTCCCCCAACTTTGAAAAGTTAATAAAACTTTTATTATTTTTGGCCCTCTTCTTAAGGAGAAAATCCACGTGTTGTGCATAATGTTTCCAATTTCACAGCCCCAGCCCGGTGTCCGGCCTGTCACACTGAGCACTCCCAGCTGCCTCCTCGCAACACGGGTCTTTCATGACCCACCCCCGCTTCTCCTCACAGTGCCCCTTCCCAGACACTTTGCCTGTGCGTCCTGACGTGGTCCCGCTGACCTCCGTCCTTGCGGCCCTCTCTGGGCAACGGCCTCCTGGGCGAGCACTGCTGTCGCCCCGTATCTCTGCCCCAGGAGAGAGGTTCCCTGCCCACTGGTGTAATCCGCAGGGGCCTCCAGCTCACACCGTCTCACGTCAAATTCATCACCTTATCCTTCTGCCCCAAACCGGTCCTTCCTAAGGTTCCATTTCTTTCGATGGTACCGCTGTTTTCCCAGTCATGCAGGTGAACTCGAGGGCCCTGTGCTCTCACACACGGTTATTCTCATTAGGTTCTAATGGGGTAGTGCTGAGACTGAATGGAATCACATTTGGCTCATCTCATTTCTTCATCTCAATATCTGATCTATTTCCCTGTGGTGGGGTGACTTGGACTTTACAACGTCTGCTGGATTTGGGTGGTTCTTCTCATGGCTGTGTCCAGTCCACGTCTGATTATCCCACACCAGGAATGTGGTGGTGACTTCTGGCTGTCTCCCTTTCCTTGGCCTCTTCTCATTCTTACTGTTTTTGCAGATCTTTCCTGTTCTCATCTTCCTGAGGCATCATCTTCACAGAGTGACTCTGCATCAGAACCTGCGGTAGCTCAGAGCGCCCAGTGACTAACACGCATGCCCGGTGCCTGGCCCCTTTCCCCATCCCAGGTCACTGTTCTCTGGACCCAGGTCTGCAGTGTGCATGCGTAGTGGGTAACACATCAGCTCTGGACCTGGCTCTCACCACACGACCTTAAGAAGTTACTTAGTCTCTGGTGCCTCAATTTCCCAATCTGTAAAATGGGCAAAATGACCACTTCTCTTTTTACCATTATATGAATACTGTTTGCTGTCATCATCAATGTTAGTAAAGGATGTGTTGTGTGCCGGCCATCCTTGCATATGTCACACCTCTCCCGTGCAGCCTCCTGTTGTTCCCTTCTTTTTGGAATGGGGAGCAGAATAGTTTCCCTTCATTTTTCGGCTTAGATATGTCCCACTTTTGGTTTCAAAAATCCAGCTCATGATGCCCTGTCACTCAACATCCATTCAATGCACATTCACTGTGTTATTTACTAAGTACCAGGCACAGCAAGAGGTTCTCAAGATATGCGCCCAGCGAGTAAATAAGGCCTCTCCTCATTTGGTCAGGAGTCAGACAAGTGCGTGCAGGGGCAGTGACAGAAGACACAGATGAAGTGGGAGCACCGAGAGGAGGTGTGACCCGGCCCAGAGGCTTCTGCTGGTGGCAGCAGGCAGCATGGGGGTGGGCGAGGTTTGAGGCAGCAGTAGCACCTGTGCATGTAAGAGAACATGTGGGGATGGGGAGGAGCGAGGGGCTGTAGGCCACAGGGGGAGGGCCAGGTGAGGCAGGGCAGAAGGCAGACTAAAAATGCAGGTGAGAACAGCCTGTGCAGGGCTTTGAGATATGCAGAGGGTGTTGTTGGGGAGCCAGGGACCATTATGAGTCGGGTGGAGACACAGCCAGAATTCTCTCTTCTCCACCACATTGACTGATTCTCAGGATGTACTCACTCTGTATGTACACAAAGGGCGGGATCCACGTGGTGGCCCTCCCAGGACATCTTTCTGAGCAGGACAGGGACAGTGCAAGGGGCCAGAGGCACAGCCACTTGCAGTCTTTAAAAAAGGTAAAACTCAGATGAATGGCTTCAAAGGCAGGAACGAATAACTTGCCATTGTGTTCTCAGTCGAAGTCCCCATTATGTTCGGTGTTGTTTCGAGGGCACAACCTTACATGATTGGATTATAGACACAACAGACTATAATTCTATCAGTTTGGTCAGGAAGCTGATGCATGCTTTGCAAACTGGCAAAAATGCATAAATGGGGGTAGAGGGCCAGACTCTGTGTACTCTTGAAGGATCACATGTAGTCATTTCCCCAAACACCAGCCAGCTCCCGGTGTATTCATGTCTATTCGCTGACACAGGGACCGCCGGAGCCCTTCGGCAGGGGTGGGGGGATGGGTGGGCAGGCAGTGCGTGCAGGGAGAAAAGTGTTGATCCCTCTGCTGCACACGGAGAAACGCTGGGCAGGGATGCTGGGCCGGGGGAACCCACCAGGCAGAATCCGTGAGGAGCCTGGGAGAAAGAGGAGGGGGCAGGGCCCACTCCAAACCTTGACCTCTGGGTGGCCTTCGCCACCTGCTGCTTGCCCAAGGCTGGAAAGGAAGGCTTAACTAAACCAAGGTTAAGTTAGGTTGAGTGCAGTAAGTGCCCAATGAACATTTTGTGATTAATTTAACTCCAGCCCTAATCTTGTTCTTAGAGTAACCCAGAGTTTTACTTTATTTAAAAAAAAATTAACTAAGGGATGGCTAGGAACAACATCAGCTTTATGGAAAGGAATGTCAGTCAAAGACCTCTTCCTCAAAGGATAGTTGTTTTTAAATATGAAGCATTTCTATAGCATTACAATAAGCAATGGGACTTACCTGATCCTTATTAAAAACCAATGTTGTAAGACATGTTTATAGTAAAATCGAGTTCATTTTTCTGTCTGGTACAGCATCTTGGACAATGTTGTGATCTAATTTCCTTTAAAATCTGTGACTTCAGGTGGACTGATGGTGGCACAGAGCTGCTCAGCTGTGAGAACACAGGACCCTTAGGGCCTTGCAGGCACCAGCAAAGGGAGCCCCTCTGGTCACAGAGGGCCCAGGGGGTGGGTGCTCTCCCAGGGAAGATGACACACAGGACAGGAGCTGCTGTCAAGACCCAGGCTGAGAGGCTGGTATGTTTGGGCCTCCTCAATCCCACCTGCAGCTCGGGCTGGAGGCTTGGCCCCTCTGCCTGAGTGAGCCCTGGGCTGTGGCCGTGGGGCACAGAGGTGGTGCTGGGATTCAGTTGGGAAGAGGATGGCAATACACATCGGGCCTTCCAAATTTCCTCAAAATCATGTGCGTCTTCTCCCTTAACTGTGAATCGTAACTTCGATACACGGAATTCAGTGCCTAAGAGAAATTCTCAGCAGCTGAGCACATCCATCCCATGGCCCCAGAATGGCCCCACTCACCTCATCCACTGTCCATCGGGCCACCTCATCTGCCTGGATGTCAGCCACGCCCGGCAGCAGCCTGCAGTGCTGTGCCCTGCGGAGAGGGAGGTCCCGGGAAGGGTGGGAGAACAGGGATGCCATGAAGACCGACTCATGCAGTGCCCGCTGTGTCTGCTCAGCTGCGTATTCTGAGAGAGGCAGGGGTTGGGAAAACAGACGTGTGAATTAGTGAGCAGCATCTAGGTCAGTCTCTCATTACAGAAGTCCAGAGTCAGGTTAGGTGAAGTGCAGACACAGAGCATCATCGCCAGGAGTCCCCAGCACAGCCAATACCGCTGTTGTGTTTCAAAACAATGGTCATGAAAACCTATTGTTATATAAGGCCCTGAAGACTGTGGCTAATAAGCAGGTTTGTATAATCTCTGTGACATACTGTTTGATGCCAACGAAAAGCTAACTCGTCCCCACCACTGGCTCCCCTCTTCTTAATCAGGAGTCAGAGGAAGTACGGCACCTCGCTGATGTGACTATTAAGCAGTGGCCCACAGACATGTGCACGCATGCGAAGAATGATTACTTCCCGGAAGCCACTTTGTGTGTCTCCAAAGAAGGAACAAGCCCAGGAGCACATCTGGCTTCCTCAGTCCCCTGGGGGACACTGAACACGGAATGTAGCACGGGGTTCCCTGGAGAACCTGGGTGGCAGCTGCTGCTGTAGCTCCCAGCCAGCCAGGAGGACTTCACCAGGACTTTTGGAAAGAAGCTGCTGCTTTGCAACTATCCTTGCCCCAGACACTCTTACAACAGTGCTCTCTTTTTGGAGCAAAAGCTGTGAACGTGCCACAGTTGAGTCTGTGGCACGAAGAGCAACAAACAGCTGCTGGCTGCTGCTTGCCCAAGACTGGCTGCTATCACCAAGGAGTATGACTTCCTTTCGCCTCACTCTTCTCTCCCCAGCCTTTCTGAGCTGGTTTTCCACCTTCACGGTGACTCTACTCTTACATTATTCCCAACATTGTAGGTGGAGCCGTGGAGCTCAGTACCCTTATATTTTGCACAAATGGGTAAGGAGCAAAAACATTACAGCAATGTAAGAAAAAACTCATGCCTTTACGATATTTTTGAAGATATTTTCAGTATACATTAGCAAAACAGAGTTGATATTTTAAAAGATTTTGAAGAGAAAGGCCACAAAAGAAAATGTTTCAAGCTCTCTAAAAGCCTAGCTTTCCTAATGCAAATGGAAGGTTAAGTAAGCAGTTGCCACATGATTTAAAGTCTATTATGATAATCTGTGTTTTACTAACCTGAGTCAGAAGAGCTATTATGCAAATATTTCCATCTCTAATTAAAAGTTTTTAGCAGGTGAGGCTGACCTGTGCTTTGCATGGCACCTGGTAGTCATCAAAGAGGGTCTAAGCTGTGACGGAGCCTGCCCACCCCTCCCTGGCTACTAGGCACCGACGTCCTGCGTATGTACCAATGCTTGCTGTCTACAGAAATAAAGAGACAGGAAACTGTGGCCTCCTCCAAAAGTCTTATGCTCCAGTTGCAAGCAGCAGCAAATGTGTTTCTAAATGCTGACTGCCCAACACTGACCTTTTTAGTATGTAAATAGGTTATCTCCCTCTGTGTAGTTCAGCCAACAGAATAAGGCGGCAGGTTCTGACGGGAAGCTTCACATCTTCAAAAGCAGGCATGTTCACAAATTCGAATTTTCTTTAATGAAGTTGGACAAGGAGCATGTACAAACCAAGCCCTGAAGACCCAGGGTGGCACTGGTTGCAGAGCAAGACGGCAGTCACAGCCATGCAGAATCACCGAGGACTTTACTGGGAAACCAATGGTTAAATCTATGTACTCTTAGGGATTAAGACCTGAGCCAAAGCTGGGCTTTATTCTGGAAAAGAATCACTGCATCAATCCATCAGTTGTTTTTGCAGAAATAACATGGATTTAAAAGAAAAAAAATCACATGTGTATCACTAACCTACTCCCTTTGTGAATCAATTACATATAGGACTGAAATATATATAGGACTGAAAAGACACAATTAATGAATCTTGTGTTTTGGAGATAGAGAATGTCAAGTGATGATAATCAGATTCCTGTAATTCACAAATAAGTGCTGAAGGTATGTGAAAAAACCATTGTGCTCCCAAGCCATGAAATTTTCCACACTATAATTTTGGAAGCAAATTGCCTTGGCTGCTGAGGCAATTTGGAAACAAACCGAAGGTGTGGTTGCCAGCACTTAATGGCACTGAGGTTCCTGAGCCCACCGCCTCTCCTGGTTCTGAGCTCTGGAAGCCCGGGGACTTCAGTCAGTGCCAGTAGCAAGGTGTCTTGAGGCTACAACTAAAGTTGGGGGCTCTAGCTTTATACCATTCAATTGGCTCTGTGTCTTCTAAGGCTTTTGAATTCTATCAACCGTGTCCTTATTAAAGCAAACAACCTTTCTGAGTAGAGGTGAAATCTAGAGGTGAACAATGGAGGTAAAAAAAGGATGAAGACAACTTAGTGGGGAACAGGTCCTCTACGTCGTGGGCAGTGGGGAAAGGTCTCACCACCTGCTGGGCTGCGATCCACTACTGGGGCCAAGTTCACTGTATCTGTTTACCTGTAGCCTCAGGTTTTGGGCAATGCTTGCCAGTACCAGTTACATACTAAAGATGAAAATCAATAATCAATTATTATCAATTTTACTGTAAAAAACTTTATGTCATGAGATGGGAAGCCTTAAAGTTGAGTTTTCCTGCTCAGAAAGACACGAGTTAGGTTAGAGAGAGTCCCAAGGGGGGAGTTTGGGTAACCAGTCTGCCATCTCTGAGATAGGCCTGGAGTGGACAATACCCCCAGTAGAACCGGTGAGAGTGGGAATATAATGCGTAGAAGGCAGTGTGGTCCCAGTGCACTGTAACCACTCAAATGGTAGATGCTCCTCTAAACTCCACTGTGAGCTCCTAGAGGTCAGTCAGGACTGGTGTTCTATGAAGGGGATTTGCATGATTAGAAATGAGCACAATGTAAGACTAGTTTTCCAATAGTAACAAAAGAAAGGGAATGCATTTTGGACAGCGTTTCATGGTGTCTTCTTTGTTTCATTTACTAGGTCTGACTTCTTCCAAAACTTTTGGTTTGGGGGTAAAATTTCTAGGTCTAGCCGAAAGAACGCTAGGGCAGGCTTGCCACAGGGGACTGTGCTGCCAGAGGCCGGGCAGGTCCACGCCAGCTTGCCCCTTTGTGAATCCTGGTCACCACACAGTTGCTGAGTGGTTTGGGGTGAGATACTTATCTCCTATGTATCAAGATCTTCGTCTTTAGAATGGGGTAATAACAATAGTACACCTCAGTTAGGTGTTGGGATTAGAACAGCTTCTGCTACAGTATGAGCGTTCAGTCCACATGACACATTACATTAGTGCTATAAGATGCAAAGGTGTTGTAAATTGTAACAACAGAGCCTACCAGGACATACAGTATTTCCAAAGCCAGTGTGCCAAGAGCAGCCCAACCTGTATGAAAGCTGAAATTCAGACTAAAACTCAGGATCTTCAGGGCGGTGTTCAGACTGCACACCCAAGTTGTCCAGGGATGACTGCGCCGTGGTCACCAAAGTCACTTGCGGAAGCCCCAGTGGACAGAAACGAGAGTGGGAACCGCAGTGTGCTGCCAGTGCACATGGCGTTGGCACCCAGGAAACACTGAAAACCCACTCAGCCTGCCAGCTTTGAAGTGCTGTGGCTCTTGACAGACTTTTAAAATGTAGGATGATTTGCATCATTTTAAATTCTGTGCATAAAATTAGACTTTTGAAATTATCCACTTAAAATTTTACATACATTTTCATCAAACGTGAACACCCTGATTTTAATTTTTACCGAGCCAGCACAGCTCATGTCCTATTAGAGCTCACTAAGTAGTCGGTAATAAACTAAAGAGCATAAGCCTTTGAAGAAGGGGTATACTGTCCTCAGAAATTGTTCTTGTGAAATCCAAAGGGTATTGTTCTACTTTGGGCACTGTGAATAAATAGTCTTCTAGGTTAGAGAACGATGTCTACCATGAACAGAGTGCAGGAAGGGTCTTTTTTTTTTTTTTTTTTAACTGGGTAACTTCTGTATTTCTCCCACCAGACCAGCATCCCAGCTCTGTGTCTGCCGAACACAGTGGTGGGGGCGGGGAGAACCCCTCAGATTCGCTGCCTCACTGGGGCGATGATTCCTACCCAGTTCCCCTAAAAGTGAGCCAGGAAAATGCAGCCTGTAGAAACAGCCCTCCTACTGGAAGTTTTTACATTTTAATTAATCAAAATGCCTTTTGCCCCAGAAAATGAAATGCATGTATAGTCCTGACTTTGCCTCTAACACCAGCGGAGAGTGACAATACAAGACTCTACCCCAACACTTCAGATGGCTTTACCCTTCCAGACAGCAGAATGACACAGGTGGTACCCGTCACCTCAGTGATTTGCCATTTGTAGAATACTTTGTTGGAAGAATTCTTCTGCTATACTTTCTCTCATTAGGTATTTCTTTTGGTATTTATGTCTTTTAATAAATATAACAGAACAGTTAATGATTCCAGTCAAGGTGCTTGGAGATTTAGAGCACTCTCAAGTTTCTGAGGCCAGGATCTTCAGCTCCTTGCCGAGTTCCAGGATTTAAGAAGGCTCCAGACTGAGCGCCAGGAGACTTGGCCACAGGTCTGGGTCCATTCAGCAGCACTCGGAGAGGGGAAAATGCACAGTTCCATCTCTAAAAATGTTGTCATTCTCTTTCCTGCAGAGGCAGTAACTTGCTGGAATCCAACTGACTCCCTGATGTCCGTGCTCTCTGCCTCTGCTCTTGAACATGGAACACCCCAGGCAAGGGCAGACCATCTTCTCTAGGTCCCCGGGGACAGCCAGTCTGGGCGGCCCACTGTGGGCGGCGTGTGACTCAGGGTCTGCCTTTCGGGTGAAATGACCAAATGGGTGGTGTACAGAAGGCTGTTTGCTTCCTGATTCCACAGACTTAAAAAAAGTATTTAGCCGCTAAAGGTCTTTAATTTACCTGGAGATAAATGAAAGCAGGTCCCTGATTTCCTCTCTGCCCCTTTCACTTGTCCTTACCACTCCTGCCCCACAAATCCTTTAAGGAAATGTTCTTTTAAAGTATGGCTCTTTCTTCACAAAAATTCACACAACAAAAATGAAGCCAGTGAGTCATAAATGGTAACTAGAGACTTCATGACTGGGACTCAAGTTATTTTTAATCCCACTAAAAATGGAGACCCATTTCACAAGTAACATCCCTTTCAATGAGAGGGGTAACAATTCTATTTGTTCTCAGCTCCAAAATTAAAGAAGGAAAAAATAAAATTGCAATAGGTCCCAATATCCAGTTACGTGATTTCTCTCCCCTACTGTAAGGTCTTGCGATGCTCACTGACTGACTGTCATCACCTTACCCAGCACTTGCTGGGAAGTGACTCCATTGGAGGCGCTGCGATCCAGCAGTGACTTCAGCTGGAGAAGCCAGGCAATGTTCAGACCAGGCTTTGCACTTGGTGATGTAGTTTTCTTCCCATAATCATCTGTTTTCAAGGTCTTCATATTTAATATTGCTGGAGTGTCGTCTCTAGGTTGCAACATTTTCTCTTGGTTTTGATGGGTTTCGACTTGGTTCATCCTCATTTTCAATATTTTTACCCCCTATGTTCCTCTAAACAAAAGTAAAAGACAGCAAGTAGTGCAAACATGATCGATCTGAAGACACCTTTCTATGACTCCATGGGAACGTCCTCCATGGGAACGTTTAACTTAGAGCTGGCTCTCCGCACACTGCTAGTTCTTCCATACTAAGCCACACTATACCAAAACTAGGGGGCTGACTAGTTTGCTGTGTTCTGTGTTCCATAGTCCTATTGTTTACTTTTTTATCCTCCCCAAGGACACTTTTTCGCTGCTTTTAGAGAGAGAGGAAGGGAGAGAGAGAGAGGGAGAGAGAAACATTGATTGGCTGCCCTCTCCCATGTGCCCTGACCGGAAATGGAACCCACAATCTTTCGATGCACGGGGACGATGCTTCCAACCCCCTGCGCCACACTGGCCAGGGCTCATAGCTGCACTGTTTAGAGTTCATAATTTATACCTGTAGATCGCTTTATGATTGCAGCTATTAATCATCCCTCATCACAAGACTGTTTCTTCTTGATTTTATATAAATCTGGGTGGTGGGGCAGAAAAAAGACAGGTTTTTCAGGGACTTCCCTGGCGGTTCTCAAGAGAATCACAAACTGAATGAAGAACACTGAATGTTCTAGATCTGTACACTGTCCAACACAGTAGCCATCAGCCACGCACAGCTACAGAGCACTTGCAATACGAACAGTGCAAATTGAGATGTGTCATAAATGTAAAATATGCCCTGGGCTTTGATAACTTAGTAAAAAAAGTAAAATGTCTCAATATTTTTTTAAATCTTGAATTCTATGTTGAAATGATACTTTGGATATACTGGATTACATGAAATATCATTTCAATTAATTTTACCTGTTTCTTTTTATCATTTTCCATATGGCTGCTGATCTATTTCTACTGGGCAGTGTGGTCTGGAAGAGTGTGGACTGTGGCCCTCTCTCAGGGTCTGCCCCTGGTGTGGGGAGGGGCAATGAGGCAGGGTGGAAGTAGTATGACTGCCTTCGAGGCCATGGCGATGTGGCTCCAGTGGTCTGCGTTCCACACAGCCCAGCGACTCCAAGAGTAGCAGAAGACAGGGAGACCTGAGACCACGGACGGTCCATTGTGGTGGGTGAGTCCAGCTAGAGACAGGCTACCTGAGCTCTTGTGTCAGCTCCACAGTTTATGGGCCGAGAGAGCCGAGCAGCCTCCTTGGCTTGTAGCCAATGTTCCGTAAATGTCTGGAGTGGATGAACACATGCCTGCCTGAATAAGTGCATGCACCACGGGGGTAGGGACTGTCTCTGACTGCTACGAATGCAAAGAATGGCTTTGGAAATTAGATTGGGAACCATTCCGATTTAGAGCCACTTCCTCTAGAAGTGTCACTTCACACCCTCAAATTGCTAAATTCTAGAGAGGTTTGTGGCAGTTCAGCTGTTGTCTGTCTTTGCCAGGGCTGGGGTAGCGGGGCAAGGAGTTAGGGAACAAGAAATTTGAAGTTTCTAGGCTCCCTGTTGCCATTTTCTGAGCAGTCCTCTTCAATTATCAAGACAGCCCAGCCTCCTTTGAGGTCCCACCTTTTGGGCTTTGCAGTGCATTCTCAGGAACAGTCCTTCCTCTTCAGCTTGCATGCTCTTTCACCCAGCAAAGACAGAATGACCCAGCTCATGGCTCCTGTCACCTCCAGGACTGCCTCCCCTCTGGGAGATGTGCCCGCTGCAGCTGTGGGTGCCTTCCCCTTGGGTTCCCCTCCTGCTTGCTGCTCACAGCTGTCTGTTTGAAGACGGAGAAGCACGGCACTTCACTCCTCGCAGGCAGCATCTGGCTCCACAGCCTGCTGCTGGTCTTCTTGCCAGAGGAGCATCTCCCCACAGTTCCAACCCCGCTGCCAGAAACCAGACTGTTCCATTCCTGCCCCTGCACGCCACTGTCCCCACTCCCAGGAACATAAACCTGCCCCATCTCCCCTGGTTGTCAGGGTGCTTCTCTACGCCCCGCCCTCCCATGCCGGCTGGCCGGTGGGCCACAGCCTTCTCGGCTTCCCTTGCCTTGCTGCCTCCACACAGGCACATTTTAAATCCCAAACACAACAGGGCAACGATGGATTAAATCATTTAGTAATCGGGAGAAGTGGCAAATAATACACACGTCCTAGAACGAGACTTAGTCTCCTGCTCCATGAAGCGGTTTAGCTCCCTGCTAAAGGGTTTTGGTTCCTTTTTTGATCCTTTTTCATCAAATACCCTTTCTGGGGGACCCCCAACCCCAGGCATCTATCCACTGGGCTCCCAAACCCTGAGGCTCAGGGTTCGCCGGCACAGAGGCCCTCTCGAAGCCCAGCAGGGGTGACACACGCCTTCTCAGGCGGCTCCCGTGGGACCCCACCGCCTACTGCTCCACATCGAAGTTGTCTGTCTACGTTGCAGTCTCTATTAGTGGGGTATAAATTCAAGGACAGTCACTTCCAACTCATCCCCGCGTCCTGTGGAGCAGCGCAGACCGGACATGCAGAGCAGCACAGCGCAGGCGCCTAACACCTGACGTGGCGCCGAGCGGGCTGAGGACCGCACTGCAGACACAGAGTGCAGCGCCCACGCCAGCCTCTTCGGTGCCAGTGAAACACCGAGCTTCCGCGCTCCGGGCTCTTGTTTGCCACGTACATTTGATACTGAAAAGGCTGGGAATTGTTTGTGATAAGGGATGTAACTAACTCCTTGATTTGATTATCAAGAGGCAGATATCCCCTGGTTTCATTTTAATAAAAGTGCAGAAAAAACCACATTAATTTTTGGTATATTAGTCACCCAATAAAAGACCGAGTGTAGAATGTTTTTTGATGGCTAAAGGGTAAACTTTTACTTTAATATCTGCTTTATACAGCTTGAGACATTATTAACTAACTTCTTTGGATTAGATACTACAACCAATCACTCAGCATCTAATTTTTATCCTCTGCACGACTGTTTCTTCACTTGTAAAAGTGAAACCATAATTGGATGAAGACCAGACTGGACCTGACCGAGGGCTGGAGGAGCTTTTCTCAGAGTGGGCACGCCCTCCCTGGTCACTCCCTGTCCTGACTCTTCATGTGCAGTTACAGGAAGACAAACCAGGTTTGGGCTGAAGTTTGCAAATGGGAAGGCCCTGCCATCCTTAACCATGCACCAAAGATATAAATGAAAATACTACCATGCATGAAGAAACAGTATAGTTTTATGTTAATTCCAGTGTTTGGGTGGTGGTGCTGGATTGAAAGGAGCAATATACCTTTGATCAAACGGATCTGGAAGCAGAGCCCTTGGAGTTGAGGGCAGTGCGTGGCACCCAGTGTGGAAGCCGAGGCAGTACTGTGTGCTGGCTCTGAACTTGCTCATCCATTAATGTAGAGGTTGGGAGGGGCGAGTGAACTAACAGAAGCTCTAACCCTTAAAATCTTACACAGCCTATCTCTGGGGGAGTTGACACCATATGCTGTTTGTCTTAGAACCCCTCACTCCCCACATAGCACCTGGTACACAGGAGGGGCTCGACAGCTGCTCGCTGACAAATGACAGGGCAGGTATAAATCCCGAGAAGGGGCAGAACAACGTATCCCTTCTGACTGATGGGAGGCCTGAAGCTCCCCACTATGCAAGTGCCGTGAGTTAACACCTCTCTGGACTCTACCTCCCTTTTCTCTGCACTGCCCTGTTACCAACGACTGGACACACTCTTTGAGCAAGGGGTCTGTGGGTGCTCAACCTCATCAGAGAACCCCAAGACTCCACTGTTTTCTATGCTCACTGCGAGGCACAGCCAGCCCAGGACACAGCGCTGTGCCTGCCAGCCAGGAGCACTCAATCACAGTGACAAGAACTGCACCAAAAGGACACACACAGCTGCCAGTACCACCGGGGGCTTCAGAGAGCCCTGCCAGCAGCAGGCTGGGAACCAAGGGGACAAACATTTGCTAGGCGTCTCTCACTGATCCTCGTATCTACTCCACACTTCGGGAGAGGTGGTGCTACCAGCCCTTCTTCATACGTAATGCAGTGGTCTCAGAGGCACTAAGTGACTTGTCAAAAGTTGGGTGAAGGGAAGGGCTGGAGGCTGACCACACAGGCCACCACACTGGGGCATTCCTTTCCTCTAACCCTTCAAGGGCGGGTCCTTTCCATCTTGGCTTTTACATTTCTCTCTAAAGGGCTAGTGGCAGAGTGACACATGGCGGTCATTGGTGTGTGAGGCTTTATCATTCCAGGAAAGTCAGAGCTGCCTTTTCCTTAATAAGGAAAGCCTCCACTTTACAATCTAAGACCACTCTGTCTCCAGACAGGTCTTTGGGAGTATTGTCAGATACACTGCAAAATAAACCTGCTTCCAGAGACACTCCCTGGGACCCATGTAGACTTGATCAGAGCAGCACTTCAAGCTCTGGAGAGAAGAGAGACCCTGCACGCAGCCCAAGTGGGCTGGCGGGGCCTGGGGACACAGCACTGCTGCTCATCCCTTCCGGTCTCTGGCACTGAGAGCTGCCTGCTTCCTGGCACGGAGCTCAGCAAAGACCTGGCTCTGAGGCCCTGCCAAGGGCTCTCCTCATGGAGGTGCTGATGCGTGCACGGAATTAAAGAAATCAGCCTGTACCACGGGCATTCTGAGGTACAAGAGACTGATCTACATGTCCTGGGAGCCCGCTTGTTTTCACAGGCTTGCGCACCCCACCCACCCTAGAAGAGCTGCTCCCATTTGAAAGTGAGACCCTCCGGCCTAGCGCAGCCCCAAAGGTCCTGTGAGCCCGCTTCAGGAGAGGCGGGGCCTCCTGGACGCTAGCACGGCTCTCATGAATTAAAGCTGAGCCTCTCCATTAGGTGTTTATCACATTGTTTACGGTGGTCCCTTCTTTTGTTAAAAATACTAAATTATATCAACATTCAAGAAAACAGACTTGTTTGGGAGCTAGATAAAACATGCAATGGCGTCGTACTCCGTTACGTGATTCAAAAGTCTTGTCAGAACCTGGGTCTAAGCCCACAGAAGTTACTCTGTTCAGTCACCTATTTTCTCTCCTAATGCAAACACCACTAGATACTAATATGCACAAATAATATATATGCCCTTTTCTAGTTTATAACATTAAAGAAGACAGAAAGCTTTAATTGTTCTCAGGACATATGTATGTATGGAAAGAAGAAAAAAACTCCAAACTTTTAAATGGCAGGGACAAGTACCTGGAGCAAATTAAAAACAAATTACTAAGCGAAGAGATAATGAAGGAATCGAATCAGCCATTACACTCTCGTCTCAACCTTCTTTTGAAAATCGGAAGTCTGGCTGATAGAAACATCAGCTCTCACCTTAGCAAGGTCAGTGCAGTCGCTTCCTACATGGGCCACCTGCTCCCTCCATACCTTGGTCCTCTCTGCCACTGGGCCCTTTTCACGCTTTTTGATACAGCCCTTGATAGCCTGCCTTGAGCGATCTATCTTGTCATGTAGCCAGTAGGCTCTCTGCACAGCACAGAGCTGACTTTCCAGATCCTCTGAGCTGCAGACACAGCCAGAGATTGTTTCTTGAAGATATATGTTAGCAAGAAGCCAAAAACATTGAATTAGTCTGAAGCCAGACCTCGGGTGCCTGAAATCCACACCCTTCCACTAGAACTCTGAGTGTAGGCACGGAGCTGCAGGGACCACCGACCGGGCTGCCCAGGAGCCTGGCTAAACGCATCATAGAAAATGCCCAGCAGACAGATCGTAAGCATACTTTTTGAAAATACAAATTAAAACACAGGCTCTGTGCAGTTTTAAAAACTAACCAGAACAAATTAAAGCTCAGAAAAATTAAGTTTATGATCCTATCATAGTTACAGTATACGTTTGATTTAGATGCTAATTTCGCACATTCATGACACCTTGCAAAAATGACAGTTCGATTTCCATTTTTAATGAGCGCAGGAGATCAGATCAAAGCAGTCAGGCCCATCGCGTGCATGTGCAGAGGGGTAGGAGTGCGGTGGTGTGAGGGATAGTATGATTTATCCTAGAATTGACTCTGGTTTCCCATTTATGTGAATATACCAAGAGATGCAGAATTTGGGAATTATATTTTTATCAATATTAGTAAACATAACTACTAAAGAATTATTTCCAGCTAACTTATAAGTAACCACTTCAAATCTATCATATCAGAAACTCAAATGACATTTAAGGGGCAACCAAGGAAATAGGCTGAAGGCTGTTTCACCTGAACAGAAAGACAATTTCTTAGGGTCTTTTACTTCTGCACATAGATGATAATATGAAAAATTGATGGGATCTTGTTACAGGAGCCTCAAGGTTCTCACATCAGAAGGAAACACTCTGTTGTAAATTGAGGCCTTTACCTCCAACATGAAGGGGACACTTTACTTGTGATGATATGGTAAGCCTCTTTCTCAAGTAAATGATAATTTGTGAATAAACCCTGCTTTACACCTCTCCTGAAAATAACCGCATTTTGAATCAGTACTTTTCTCTAAAGGCCTACTTTCCACCTGAAGATGTTGTGGAAGTGGTGTCACTGAAATGAGGTTATGTTTTAAGGATTGAATGCTTGAGGATTATACAGTCACGAGCTAACGGGATCACTCTATGAATGAGAGAGGTACGGTGGTAACACTGCCACTTCAATCAACAGCAAACCCTGCTCCTGACTGTCAGTTATAAAAGTCAAGCTGCTAATGCTTGTGCGTTGTGTGGGTGGGTGGGGACTGAAGAGTGACCGGGTTAGAAGAGAAGAGAATCAAAGCAGTGTGTGAAGAAGACTGCCTCAGGTAAACTGTCACCACATTCCCAAAGTCCTGTTTGTGGCAATGGGTAATATTTAGAAACATTTTGCAGAGCTTCTGGTAAACCACTTGAAGGAGAAAACATTGAGAACAAGACTGAACAGGGTGACACGTACAACGGCAGTAATGGAAAATGTGCCTGAAACAGAGAAAGAGCTAGTTTCCAAGGCCAGCTGACTTGCCCATTTCCCCAACAATCTGTGCATGTTCAGGAATGAGACTGCCCTCATTTTCCAGTCTTCCTTAGGGCCAATAACCTCATCCTGGGTATTCCCAATCACACAGTGTGGCTGCACTGTGTCAACTTCTCTTCTAACCTGAAAATAAACCACCTGAAATATTTTTAAGGCCATGTGAATTATTAGGATTGACTAGTGTAACTCTTTGAGGGGATACAAAGAGGAATGAATGCAGCCACATTTCTGAAGCACGACGGTACTGCTGAATCCATTACTTAGCTGCCCCTGGTTTTGCAGCAGTCCCCACCCCGCACTACTGTTGCTACTCCTTTTATATATTGCTTAAAAATGGTTTCTCTTCCGTCATTTCCATGGCTTCCTCTTTTTAGTGGTTCCCACTGTTATGCAAAATCGAAGATGATGACAGATGAACGCAACTCCAAAGAAAATGTTACACATAATTATGTAACTGCAACAACACAAGAAACTCTTGATGCAACTGAATAGTTGAAAAAAAAATGCTTTCCAAAATATTTCAGAGGCAATTCCATTTCAGATTTTCAGCAGAAAAGGGAGACTTCTGGGCAGTCCTCCCACCCCTCGTCTTAATTTATTATTCTATCAAAGGTACCTATTGCTGCTTATGTTCCCATTTCTCTTTTGGCAAGAAAACAATTTGATATGCTAAAATAATTTGCTTTCAGGGTGAGTCTGAACCTTGTTTTTGAATTATTCTTGGACTCTGGCTTTCCTGAATCATGGCTAATCATCTAGGTGTCTGGAGAAGAGTTTTTCTCAGAGGGAAAAAATTATAGGTGTCGATTACTGGTCAAAATCCCACCGCAATTCTAGGCCGAGAGAAAGAAAACTGCTGCTTGGGCTTCAGAAACCGCTTCCTTAATGACCAGGAAAACACTCTCCATTCTCCCTTTCCCGGAGCCTCAGATAACAGCACTTTGGGAGGGAGGAACAGTTTAATGAAAGCTTTTACCTGCTGGCTGAAACTAAGCAGTCTATTTATAAACTGCTCCGAAATTTAAGTAAAAAGCTCTTACCTACTAAAAGTTCAAATGAGACAGCGAGACAAACGAGTGCAGACACAAAGGGCTGGGACAGAAGTACATAATGGAGTGAACCACAGGCTTTCATGTAAGAGATGACACCAGGGGGTCAGTGGGGAGCCAGAAGACAGATCTTAGTTAAGGCTTACCCGAAACCGCCTGGAGGGAGGTACCATTGTGGTGAAGAATGCATCAGTGACTACTGGGTAAAATGCTCTGCTCCTTCCCTTCCCACTTAGTACTAAAGTTCAGTCTTCTTTCCCTTTGCCTTCCCGAGCTGAGCCCACCCAATGAGGCCCAGCACTCACGTAGTACTTACCATGTGCCAGGCACCATTTTGAGCATTTTAGGTGAAGGAAATGAGAAGGTGGGGGGGTGAAGGGAGGGAGGGGGAGAGGGAAAGAAAGAGAGGGAGGGGGAGGGAGGGAGGGAGGGAGAGAGAGAGAGAGAGAGAATTGAATTTGCCTAAGAAAGCTGATAGAAAGAGGCTAGGACTCAGAGTTAGGCTGCCTGGCTTTCTGGTCTGTGCTCTTGACCACTACATTATACTGCTTTCATTAAGAAACTTAGGGGTATTTAAGTTATAAAGAATATTTCAACACATAGGCAAAAAGTGGTCCGGAGATAAAGGTTTAGGAAGATAACATGCTGACAGTTCTTTACCCACCTAGGAGGTAGCAGTCAGGCCTTGAGCTGTGGCATCTATGGGACAGAGTTCACAGTACATGAGACAGGACGCAGAACAGAGAGAGCAGGTTACGGAGTAAAGGGTTGGGGAGGGAGGACAGTACAGACAAACACTAGGAGACAGGTCAACTCAGTGACAGATTGTGTAGTTAGGGTCTGAGGGATGGACGGGGAGGGTCACAGAGGGACATAGCGGAGGAGCAACTCTGAGGGTGCACAGCTAGGCCCTACCAGAACCACGGGGTGCAATAATGCATTCTTGGTTTAGGTCTGCAATTATGAGTGAACTGCTCAAAGAGAGTAACCGACCCAGAAAGACGGTACATGTGAAGCAGCTGGGTCACTGGGAATAAAACCAGGTGCTGAGAGAGGCTGAAAGAGAGGCATGCCTTTACTGGCCCACAGTCTGCTCCACTCAGACTATGGACCAGTACATATATACCAGTTAGGATACCTTTTACCTGTAAAGGCTTCTATAGGCTTAACAGTGTAGTTTACATCCAAGGTATTTGAGCTCCACAACAATCTTGTGAGATACCACTGTTCTTGACATGCCAGTTGCTTAGGATTCGTCAGATCTGTCAAGTCACAGAGCACCTGACGTCCCTCTCACTGCCCTTCCCATTCACTTAGTGCTGCTTTCTCACCTCTACAAGGTGCCCGTGTCAGTGTTCACATGCAATGTCAGCACATGAGGTGACACTTAATAATGGGAGGTTTAATCTCCCTTCCTTATCTCTGGTAGCTAAGTTTTTTTCCCTTGCCTAAACTTTAATGTGTGTCCTTAAGAAAGATTTCAAAATAGGCATCGTTAAATTCTGCTAAAAGCGAAACAAAAAGCTCTATGCAGGAGAGCCTATCCTTTCCCGAGAAATGCCCGAGTGTGCAGATGGCTGCTATGACCCGCAGAGGAGCATGGACAGTGCCCTGGCCTTGGGCAGCAGTCCTGGGTCCAGGTTTGGACTTCCTGTGCATTCACTACGTAAACTTCACCTAGATGTCAAACTTTTCAGAACCTCAGTTTATCAGCTGGAAAATGGAGTCAGTAAACACAGGTTTGTTAAGGGAGTTAAATCACTTGTATGGGATAGCACTATACAAATGTTAGGAATTATCCCCCCACTTTTTCTTCTACTTTCTCTTCCAGGCTGGAAAGTAGGTAACTCCCAAATGAATGAGCAAGTAGGTATTTCCTCCTGTAAGTGGGCAGGTTGGAACTGTCTGTTTATGATGCCTTTGAGATCTTGTGCTTTGCTGAGGCCTACAAGCCTGGCAGTCAAGCTCCAGGTACGCACACCTCAAGGGGGCCCTTGCAGAGGAGCCACCTCACTGATTCTAAAAAGCTGAGGATGGGGAAGGAAGGCTCTCAGTGGACCTCATGTTGCCTCCTTCTTTCAGTCTTTCTTTTCTTCCCTGGGGAAGAGACAGGGTGCTATGGGATGAGAAGTGGAATGCAGGGAGCAGAGAGTGACAGCGCACTCTAAAATGGGCTTATTTCTCAAAAGAAGAATGAGAGTTAAGCTTTAACAAATTCACATTAATTTTAATACTTCTCCATGGCCCTCCCTCACTCAAGCCCTGACTGCAGGCAAACCCCAGGAGCCAGGAAATGTAATCAGAAACACCACATTACAGCTCACAGCCAGTGGACACACTAACTAGAAGCAAGCCATGCTGCAGGTCTCGCTATTCATGTCCATCTTGAGCATTGAACCAGAACGGGCAACACGGATAAACGAAATCCCAGACCTCATCCTGGGCATTACTTCCCACTCCCTCTTCCTCTCTGCCTTTAATGGTGATTATAATAAACAACATTATTTGATTTACGTTTCTCAACATCTCCCTCACTCAGACTGCCATTTGGTAAAATTTCACTCAACACAACAGAAATTTCTAAAAGTAGGTAAGTGGAAAGGTCGGGGAATAGCCAATTAAACTGATAAAGTAGGCATTTAAATGTAATTATGCCAATATTTTCTCTGGCAAGAGATTGCCTATTAGATTTGCATTCAGTTTCACTTTAGGACTTAATTCCTTGTTTAAAAAAAACAACTAGAGAAAAATTTCCATTAGCTGTTTTTCACTTAGACCCAGCTCCAAAGCCTAGCCAAGGCCTATTACAATACATAATTAACCATAATTACATTAAAATATTAAACCACTGTAAGCTATTAGAAATAATGAAATTTCTTGCATAAAGTTATTACATGAATTATTCTGGTTATTGTCAGACCCCTAATCATCTGAATCTGCCCGAAACAGCACAGATCTTACTTGCCAGAACACTGGAGTGCAGTGATTTTCAACCTGTGTGCCACAAGGACTTCTAAAACATGCAATACCTGACTATTTAGTCAGGGGCACTGACCTCTTTTCCTTCAATTGTCAAATAAAAAATGACAACAGCCGACAAAACAATAGTTGCCCAGTGTGAATGAATTAAAAGTATACCATTTTTTGTCATATTGGCAAAAATACAATTTTGGGTGTGCCACAGCATTTTGGTAATTAGTTTATCCGTGCTATGGGGCAGCAACGGCTGAAAGTCACTGCTCTAGCACATCGGCAAATCTGGCCGTCTAGCGGGGAGTGGGTCCCTTTAAAGCTGCAGCATTTGAGGAAGCCGTCTTCCAGCGATGTGCTTGTAGGAATGATTCTGTGTATAAGCAGCTGAATTCCAGTGGTGATAAACATTATTCTAAAGTGATTAAAGTATAAATAGAATTTTAGTGTAAGTGATAATAAACAAGGTAATGAAAGCAATTCTACAATTTTCAGAGGAACTCTGCATAATATATTCACGGTGCTTGCTGGTGCCTTCCAAATTTTTTGTTCTGTAATTGGGAATGTAAATTATATTTAGCTCAAGTCAGTGTTTGAATCTAAATCCTTACAAAAACAATCTAGTTTCTATAAAACATTTTAAAGCACTCGTTTATAGTACTCATTTTTCTATAGGTGGGAAAGGTAAACTTAGCCCATTGCACAAAACTATCATAAAGTCCAGAACCACCAAAGTCCAGAGTAATGAGGCTTCAGTGTAAATCCTGTCAACGTATGTATGTATGCAACATGCATCTATACATGTGTGGGGGTAGGCAAAAGTAGGTTTACAGATGTGAGCGTGAGAAACAGAGTTTATTATTGTATTATTTTCCATACAAGCAACTGTAAACCTACTTTTGCCATACAGACATATACATATACATATACATATACATATACATATACATATACATATACACATACACATACACACATATTTTCCCCCTTTGGCATGTTTTCCTTTTTTTTTTCCCCAAGTAATGTAGATGGACTAGATCAGTGGTTCTTAGGTCAGATGAACATCAGCTGTGGAGTTTAAAATCTGGTGATGCCCACACCAACTGAGTCAGAATTCCTGGGGGTTGCAGATGGGGAGTGGACACTGGTATTTTTACAAGCTCCTGTCAGCAGGGTTGAAAGTTGTTAGCCTCAGTAGGGTGTTCTCCTTGCGCTCGTGACAGGCACGTTCCCTTCTCTCCTCCCACTGGTACTGCTTCTCTCCGGAGCCCCTGACGGTGACTGTAATGGAGCATACTCATGAGGCAGGTCCTAGTATGTGGAACCCCACCACCTTTAGGGGCCAGGCAGGGCCAGAAAAGGGCCAGCGAGATGGTTAGGGCCGAGAAGAATGAGAGATGAAAATTAGAAAAAAAATAATAATAGAGACAAAACTTGAAACTTCAAAGTTAAAAACCTATGGAAACAGATTAAAAGAAGGGAGATCTAGTCCAGAAAAGGCTAAGGGATGACCTCAGTAGGGGCTTCAAAAATCCAGGAAAGATGACTTCATAGGGACAGGAGGCACTGGATCTTTTACATCTTCCCCTGAAGCTTCAGTAATTGCCCTGGATCTGAAAAAGTCCATCTTCATTTCTTCTCTATTTATTCAGTAAATATTTATTGAGTGCCTCTTCTACACCATCCAGTTGTTAAATATTAAATTCTATTTACTCAGTGTGGGTAAGGCAGTGTGCAAGCACTGAGCAGGACAGGGCATTTCACAAGACATACTCTTCCTCTTCAAGGGGCTGTCTTGAATGAACCCCTGAAGGAGATCGTATAATTGCTCTTACTAGGGATTTTTGGAAATAGGGTAATAAAGGTGAGTATAATCACATGACCCTACAATTCAAGTCACTTACCAGAGAGGCTGTCCAATTTGTTGGTGTATAATTGTTTGTAATATTCTCTTATGACCCTTTGTACTTCTGTGGTGTTGGTTGTAACTTCTCACTCATTTCCAATTTTATTTATTTGGGCCACCTCTATTTTTTTTCTTGGTGACTCTGGCTAATGGTTTATTAATTTGTTTATCTTTTCATAGAACCACCTCTTAGGTTCATTAACCTTTTCTGTTTTTTTAGTCTCTATTTCATTTATTTCTCCTGTGATATTTATAATGCCCTTCCTTTTGCTAACTTTGGGTTCTGCTCGTTATTCATTTGCTAGTTCCTTTACATGCAAGTTTAGACAGTTTGAGATTTTTCCTGTTTCTTGAGATTTGTTATAAACTTCTTAGACCTGCTTTTGCTGTGTTTCATTTGGAAAGTTGTGTTTCCATTTTCATTTGTCACAAGGTATTTTTTGATTTCCTCTTTGATCTCTTCATGGGCCCACTGTTTTTCGGTATCACGTTGTTTATCCTCTACATGTTTGTGTGTGTGTGTGTGTGTTTTTTTCAGTTTTCCTCTTGATTTCTGGTTTTATATTATTATGGTTGGAAAAAGTGCTTGTTATGATCTCAATCTTCTTAAATTTGTTAAGACTTGTGTTGTGACGTAAAATGTGATGTATCCTGGAGAATGTTCCATGTGCAGTGGAAAAGAATGTGTATTATGCTGTTTTTGGATGAAATGTTCTGTTTCTATCTATTAAGTTCATCTGATCTAATGTGACATTTAACACTAATGTTACCTTGTTCTTTATCTGTCTGGATTGTCTATTCATTAATGTAAGTGAGGTGTTAAGATCCCCTGCTATTACTGTTTTACTGCCATTCTCTCCCTTTATGTCTGCTGGTATTTGATTTATGTATGTAAGTGCTCTTATCTTGGGTGCACAGATGTTTGTAAGTGCCATATCCTCTTGTTGGATTGATCCCCGTATCATTATGCAATACCACTCTTTGCCTTTGTAACAGTTTATGCTTTAAGGTCTATATTGTCTGACATAAATATTGCTCCCTCTGCTTTCTTTTCATTTCCATTTGCATATTTCTTCATCCCTTCACTTTCAGTCTATACACTGATGCTTTTAAATCTGAAGTGAGTCTCTTGTAGACAGCATACCTATGTCTTGTTTTTTTTTTATCCATTCAGCCACCCTCTTTTGACTGCAGCACTTAGTCTATTTATATTTAAAATAATTATTGATAGGTGTATACTTATCAGCATGTTGTTCATTGTTTTCTGGTCATTTTTGTAGTTCTCTGTTCCTTCTTTTCTTGCTATTTTCCTTATGTTTGGATTCCTTTCTCTTTATATTTTGTGTATCTCTTATAATAGGCTTTTGGCTTGTAGTTACCATGAAATTCATGTATAAATACCTGGACATCACGTATAAAATGGACATGGAGTCCATTTTAAGTTGATGGTAACTTAAGTCAAATGCATTCTAAAAGCAATTCAGTTTTTTGAGTTGTACGAAAGGAGAAAAGGTTTAAAGCAATTCATTTTTTAAATTGTTCAATTACAGTTGTCCCTGTTTTCCCCATCCCTCTCCCCTGCTCTACCCACCCCTACCTCCCACCTTCAATCCTCCCCCCAAAAGCAATTCATTATTACCCACCCACTAATATGTTTTTGACATCATATTTTACACCTTTTGTGTGTACTCATGCATATCCCCTAGCTGATTACTATGGATTTACAAGGGGGTACCCAAAACACCAGGAATTTATTTATAAAAAAATTGTGTATTTACTCTTACATGTTTAAACTTCAGTCACCTAAAAAGTACTCTCCATTTGATGCAATATGCCTATCAAGACTTTTCCCACTGCTCAAAACAGTTTTTGAACTAGTCAATTTTGATGCCTTTTAGTGCTTCTGAAATTTTTTGTTTTACCTCTTCCACATTGGCAAAGTGTTTCCCTTTGAGGACTTTTTTTCAGCTGGGAAAACAAAAAAGTCACTTGCGGTGAAATCAGGTGAACAGGAAGGAGGCACAGGGATCACACTGTTTATGTTGAAAACTGCTGAACACCCAGCACTGTGTGGGCAGGTGTGCTTGTAAATCACCCATCATGAAATGGACAAATGCCCTGAAAGACTCTTCAAAAAAATTTGCAGAAGCTGAAGGCAGCCTCTCACAACAGTGCCAGCTGACACTGGTACCGGTGAGCTCCTAGAACACTCACCTAGCAGGAGAAGCCTGTACTACAAGGGGCTTGCCCTCCAGGAAGTAATTCCGGTTTGGGGGGTCCCCCCATAGATAATTTTACTGATCCTGTCTTTTAATGTTTCTACTAGCTTTATAAATGATTGATCTGAATTTTTTCTTTCATATATTTTGTTTTTTATAGTTTTAGCATTTTTTCCTTTTAACATTCCTTATAATGTCAATTTAGTGGTGATGATTTCCTCTAGCTTTTGCTTGCCTGAGGAGCTCTGTCTCTTTCTTTCATTCCTGAATGACAGCCTTGCCAGGTAGATTATTACTTGTTGTAGGTTTATCCCTTTCATCACCCTGAGCATATCACACAACTCCCTGCTGTCCTATAAAGTTTCTGCTGACTAGCTGTTTTTCTCTGGCTTATTTTGAGATTCTCTGTTTATCTGTAACTTTTGACAGGTGAATTTTGATGTGTCTTGGTGTGGGTCTCTGGGCTCACAGTGTTGGGACTCTCTGTACTACCTTGACTTCAGTGTCTGTTTCCTTCATCTACTTAGGAGAGTCTTAGCCACTACTTCTTTACACAGATTTTCTGCCCTTTTCTCTCTTTCTCTTTCTGGGACTCCTATAATACAAATGCCAACATGTTATTGTTCCCAAAGTCCTTTAAACTATTCTCACTTTTACGATTTTTTGTTGTTTTTTTTTTTCGATGTTCCAATTGAACAATTTATACTACCATGTCTTCCAGATTGCCAATCTGTTCTGTATTGTCTGATCTGTTGTTAATTCCCTCTACTGTATGTGTATGTGTAAATATATTTTCATTTCAGTTATTGTATTCTTCAGTTCTGGTCAGCTCTTTTTTATGCTTTCTATCTCTCTGTTGTTCTCACTGGTTTCATCCATTCTTCCCCCAAATTTGGTGAGCATCTTTATGACCATTATTTTCAACTCTTTATTTCATAGAATGCTTATCTCCAGTTTGTTTAGTTCTTTTTCTAGGGTTTTGTGTTCTTCTTTCTTTTGGAACATATTCCTTCATCTTCTCATTTTGCCTGACTCTCTGTGTTTGTTTCTATGTATTAGGTAAAGCAGCGATGCCTCCCAGTTTTGAAAGTGTGATCTTATGTAGATGGTGTCCCGTGGGGCTGTGACTCAATCCCCCTGGTCACCTGACCCAAGGGAAGCTCTGGGGGCTTCCCTTGTATGGGCTGAGTGCTCCCTGCTATTGTGGAAGAGCTTTAATTGCTGTGGATGTGCTGGTGAGTGGTTTGGTTCCCAAGCTGACTGTCTTGGAGGCCCAGCTGCAACTGGTGGTGCTGATCGGTGGGTTGGTCTCCCAGAGTGAGGGCCACTGTGGAGAGGCACCACTCCTGGCCAAGGCAGCCCACTGGGTGTGGTGAAGCAGGGGCCACTTTAGAAGGGTCCCGGGCAGGGTGGGACCCCTGAGGAACACAGGGGCAGGGAAAATGGTGTTAGCAAGTTTAATGGAGAGTGTCAGCTATGGCACCTGCTAGTATCAGGCCAACTAGGTGGAAGATGAGTAAATAAAAAAGGTGCCTGATAGCATTTCCATGCCTGGAAACACACCTACACCTCTAGAGGTCACCCTGAAGTTAGCCAGTGTATCTCCTTCATGTGTGATCCATGAGCTTTTCACACTGCCGCCTCTTCTCTGAGGCTCAGAGCAAGTCAGCCTGTGTGTGAGCCCTTTACAAGTACAGTCTAGTTTTCCTACAGCCCTTCAGCTCTTCTGGATGCAGCCCTGCTGGTCTTCAAAGCCAAATGTCGTGGTGTGTCCTCTGCTTGGTACAGGTCACTTGGGTTAGGCGGCTTGATGGGAGTCTTGGACACCTTCCTTGATCCTCAGGAAGGACCTCTGGGGTTTTGATACCCTTCCTGCCTGTAAGACACTACACCTGGGGTGTGTGCTCTGACTATGCCACATCTCTGCCACTCCTCCCCATTTCAATGTGGCTTTTTCTTTATATCCTTAGTTGTAGAAAATCTGTTCTGCTAGTCTTCAGGTCATTCTCAGTGATAGTGGTTCTGTATGTAGTTGTAGTTTTGTGTGCCCATGGGAGGAGGTGAGATCGGGATCGTCATACTTCACCATTTTGACCCCCTCTCCTTTCTCTGTGAGTCTTAAAGCAGAGCTTCCATGCTTTTCTATGCAATTCAGATCATGGGAATATCCTGCAAATGCAGAATGGATGGTTGGGAACTGAGATTCTACAGCTATTACAAGCTCTCAGATGATGCTAATATGATTCACCTAAGGAACATACTTTGTGAAGCAAAGGCTTAAATCACATAGGATAGCCACACTCACATGGCTTATCAAACAAAAAGATAAGTTGTTCTCTGAGGGCAGCACCTTGTCTTTTTTCACTATGCCTAACACATATTAGGAGCTCAAAACATTCTTGCTGAATGACTCAGTGAACAATCTGGATAGTTCCTACGCAGGGCAAGCAAAGAGCTGGGCAGATGCTGCACAAGGTGGGTACAGGGGTGAGGGGTGGTAGGATGAGGAGACAAGGCAAATAAAGATCTTACAGTGCAGTTGGGGAAATAAACCATCCGGACAGGTGGAGCTGAGGCCAGTTTCTCACACGGGCGCCATCAGAGACGGCGCCTGAAAGACAAATGGAAGCCCAGGGCGAAGCTTCTGAATGTGAGCCAGAGGTGTTCGGGTTTATCCCTTCAGCTGTGGGAAGGCAGGAGAAGCTTTTAAAATGGGAAGTAAGAGGATCAAAGAAGGATTTTAAGAAGATTATTTTGACAGTGATCCGATGGAGGGTTGCTAGGAAGAGACCCTCAGGGTAGAAACCCTGGGCAGAAAGGTTCCTTGTCCTGCCAGCTGCTGTGCCAGCAATTTTCCGTTCCAGCTACAGAAGTAAATCTTCTAAGATGGCAGCTGCTTTGTAACTCTGCTCTTGGTTAAGTGCCTGTTTATATATTCTAGAGAATCTTTTACTCAAAGAAAACTATGTCTCCTTACAAGAAATAAACCTGAAGAAAAAAGTACACAGAGAAGGCAATGTTTGGTTGCTAGTAATTCATATGAGAGGCTTCAGGATACATGGCAGCTATCTCACAGAAAGAAGGTCTCTTACCTTTATAAAACTGAGGAATTTCACCTACAAGTAAATGAAATTAGTCACAAACCCAGAATTAGCTGTTTACCCATCAAAAAGGGCTGTTAGTAAGAAAATAAACATGTCCTGTTCCCTGCATCCTGTCATTATTAATTTTGTTTATGTGCATAGATAGCAATTTATTGCATTTATTAAATAAAAATGAGCTCGCGTTGAACTATGAACAGTATAAGCCAGAGCCCTTGCCTTTAGCAGGACAGAGACCTTTCATAGAACCACAGGTTTTTGGAGGTAGAAGGAGCTAATAGACCATTTGCTCTGCCCCAGCTCATTTCACTTTAATGAAGGACCTGTAACACTATCCAATTTCTCTTTACTCACATTAAATCCCACTTCATGTTTTTCCACAACAATGAATACTTTTACTATAGCTATTATTTTATTTTGCCTCAAGCACATTGTTGTGGAAAGAGCAAGCACAGTTTTCAGAGTGAGAGAGACCTGGGTTCCAATTCCAGCTATTCCAGAACCAAGCTGTGTGACCTTGGGCATGCTACTTAACCTTTCTGAACCCCCAATTCCTTCTCCATAAACTGTATTTTCCCCTAAAGCAAAGATAGTCATCAGCTCAACCTAGAGAGCTGAGTCCTGAAAATTCAGTGGACACCTTAAGAATTCCTATCAGTCTTTAGTGTGCTCCACATTTGCTTTTGCAAAGAATGCAGATGGACTACCTTTGTGTTCCAGTGTCCACTGGCGATGCCTTTTGGATGACAGCAGCAATAAAGAGTGATTATGAAGTTTAAATGGAATACATGTATAAAATACATAGTACCTGGGATTAAATGGTATTTTCTTTCTCCACAATTTATTTATATATGTCCCCACTTCTCTGACCTCGTCTCACACCTCTGTCCACCTGTCTCATGTTCCAGCCACAGAAATCCTTCTTTCCGTCCCTTAAATATGTCTTGTTGTTCTTTCCTCTTAGAATACTCCTGGCCCTTCTCTTTGCTTGGCTGACTCTTAGGAGATCAGATGCAAAGGAACTTCCACAGGCAGACTCTTTCTGACTCCCAAGTATAATTTAGGTTCCTTTCAACCCTGGACATTATTTTCATTCTCTCTGATAACAAATTATCCTTTTTATTCTCATACTCTATACTTAAATAAGTGTGCATTTGTCTGTATTCTCACTTACTACACACCTAGTGCTTAGTCCAGGGCTTTGCACATAGTGGGAGTTTAATAAATTCAGGTTAAATGAGTGGATGGACAGTAAATTTTTTAAGGAAAGAGTCTATTTCTCATTTGGCCCCCAAGATGCATAGAACTTTTTGGTTAATAGATGCTTAAAAGTTCTTTTGGCTGACTTTAAATGACTCTACACAAGTCACTCTATTTGTCATTTGCTATTTACATCTTTTGTCTGCACCAGAGCTGCTCATTCTTTTTACCTGTTTACTTAGTTCATGCTTATCCTACTGTAACTAGAGTGGGGAAAGAGGAAGATTGTAGAGGTAAAACAAAGAAAAATTCACAGGCAGCAGTGTCAAAAACAGTTCTACCAAATTTAAAATAGCAAGGAATTACAAAAATGCCCTTTTCTTAGCTAGCTCACCTTTAAAATTTCTATAATAAAATTTTAGTATGTCAACTTCAGTCATATTAAAATTTTTGAGAATTACTTCTGAACTGGAGTCCTGCTTAGCTGTAAAATATTACTTCATCTGAAAAATTCACCACTGGCTGTGTCTGTCTGGGGTGGGACTGGCCACCCTGAAAGGTGGGAAGGTGGGCACCCTTGGCTAACTTTTCCCCATGGCATCGGTGGGGCTCCTTCCCAGACTTCTATTCCTTTTCCTCCCTCTTATCCAGACACTTATCAACATTGCACACATTCATCCAAAGCTATACCAGCTACTTGGAAGACAAAAATAAACAAGACTAATTTTTCATCCTAGAAATTAATGGTCCAACAGGCAAGGCAGAGGTGAAAAGAATTAGTTGAGACAATGGAAGAAATGCAATGACAGAGCCAAGTACTGAGTTCACAGGCGGGACAAAGAGGGAATGATGGTGGGTCACAGAAGAAACTGCTCAAGTTGGGTCCCCAGGCCAACTCACACTGGCCAGGTGGGAGGGGCTTGGGGACTCCCCAAGGGCAGAGGAACAACACGTGCTCCACTAAGGAGAGGTGGGATCGTGTGGTGTATTTGAGGAGCCACCGTAAGCTGATATGATGAAAGCGCACTCTAATGTGAGGGAGGGCGTGAGCCATGAGGCTGGAGAGCAAGGTGTGTGCAGACCACACGCTCCCCTACGCCACATTAAGCACTGTGGGCATGTCCCTGAAGCTCTTGGGAAGCCATGGTAGAATTTTACACAAGGAGAACTCTTTCTGATTTAGGCTCTGGAAAGGTCAGTGGTAGGGAAGGGCATGGGTTGACGGACTGTGCAACAGAGCAGATAGACATTTTTAGGTAGTCTGTATCTGAAAGTTCCAAGAAAGGGGCTCTGGTGGTCTTGGGGCCTTGTTCTCTTTACTGCACTTCACATCGAAGTTGTTTGGGGGCACTTGTGATGTATAAGGAAGGCTCCATGACACTGTTCTGTTTCACATACTTCCTCATCTCCATATAAACCTTTCACTAGAGATGTCTAGGTTTCCAAGCAATGCTCTCTAAAGAAACACCCTTGTCTTTCCGAATGGGATGAATGTCCTAGGCAAATCTGGGGACAGCTTCAGCCCAGGGGAAATGGGCTCTGGAGCACCCCATGTTCAGATTTCACAGAGCCCCTGGCAAGTCTCCGTGAACTGTACTCACAAGCATTTAGGACACTCCACTGCATTTGAAAGGGAATATACCCATTGTCACAGGGAGGGAGTCAGCTTTTGATATTTCACCCTTTATTGCCAAGCTTTTCTTTTTTTTATATTTCCCCCATAGTTTAATGATAGGCTATCTGGATAAGTTCTTTTAGAGCACGTTGATATTTGTGTTTTTTTGACTTAAGATTAGGCATAAACAGAGCTGTTAATTTATACCAAATGAGCTTCACCATTTGTAGCTCACCAAAGAAAATGATTCCACCAAGAGGTCCTCCAAACAAAACTTTTAGAAAATTATGCATTATAATAATAGTTACATAATTCTTTTGGTTATTTTAAGCTCTGCAGTAAAAATAATTAAAAAGTGGAATTGTGATTATAGCCACTATTTTCTACAAGGACACTATGTGAATAAATACTGTTTTCCCCCAACAGTTTTATTTAAATAGCACAAGATCAGAATTTGCAACAACTTGAAACACTTACATATGCTTCTAACTAAATAAAATTATTATTGGGTAATTTAAAAATACCTCTTTGCAATAAGAAGTTCTAGATTTTACCTGTTAGTAAAGTTAAGTGAATGAATGAATGAATGAATGAATGAGTCAGCAGCTGTAAAAAAACATGGACCTAAATTAGCAGAGCCTCTATGTGCCTGCAGCAGCCGAGGATGCTGGGAATCACCATGCCCCAGGCCCCCAGGTTCATGCCCCTTCCTCTTCCTGGAACATCTCCCACCATCTCCTTCCCTCCCTGGTCCACAACACATCTTCTCCTGAGTTCTAGGTACCGATGTGAGCCCCCTGCCCAAGCTTCCTTTGTCATGGAAGTCCTCTCCAGGCCGTGGCCTGGCCACCTGTCTCCCTTTCTCCAGTACAAGCTATGAGCTGCATGGAGTTTGAGTCTGTGTCCATCTGGTTTACTGCTCAGCACAAAGGAGACACTGGAGAGTATCTCAGACACCTTAGAAAACATTTTCCTTACTTGTATTTAATAGTTACATGGTGCTTACCACGTACCTATCACTTACTGTTTTAAGTTTAAAATTCTTCTAAATATCAATTCCTCAAAATGATCAACCCCATTACAGGGGAGGAAACTGAGGCAAAGAGGTGTTAAGTAATTTGCCCAAGGTTACTAAGTTAATGAGCAGGAGGAGCAGGGTTTGGAGCCGGGTGGCGTGGACTCAGGCTGGGGGTATGGGCACCAACTCCGCTGCAGTGGCCTCTTGGAGGCAAGGGGGCCTGGAGTTTCTCTTGATGCTGGAGCTGATTTCCAGCGGGCCACCTCTAGCAATAGCACCACCCCTACAAGGTAAACTGCTCTGCCAAAACCTAGTTATGCATGCTGGCTGGGCTTCCCTTAGATTGAAGTAAAATATGTCCTTACACTTCTATCCATTAGCCTCAGTTCTGCTCTCGGAAATTGCCTTGAAATAGTCCATTTTCTCTTTCTTCCACATATAAAATCATGATCTTATTGTACATTTAGATGTCACACCTTTATATGCCTTTACAAACAGTTCACAACTCGGGTTTTTCCCCGCTAAGCTGAGATGAGCCTCCCTTTCATCATCCTGATTTAGTGAGACTGTTATTATTAGAAGAGGCTACACTGAAATACGTGGTTTTTCAAAACTACATTTAAGGCCTATTTTCAAAATGGTAGGAAAACAGCTGCAAGGAGGATGCCAGCTAGAGAAGGGGCTGCATCCAGGAGGCTACGGGTCTGAGGCGCAGCACCGACAGTCGCCATCTGTGCTTCCTGCAGGGTGCCCGGGCCACGCAGGGACATGCGCGGTAAGGATGCAGCCAAGGACTTCTCACATGAAACAGCAGCAGGCCCCCGAGGTTCGATTAACTCCAACATCTCACCATTGTGTGTTCCACCAGGCTCCAGCCTCACTGCCATGTGCACTGAATGCTGAAGGCCAAACCTGAGACTTGGTTTTTAAAATATTCAGCATATTACAGAGAGGCTATTTTTGAAGAGTTATTTACAGGATGGCTTTCCTACTTATGAAAATAAGAAAAATAGAAACTCAGAATTCAGCCAAGGTGAAGGTAAAGGAAATAATATTCTTATATAATCTAGCTTTGCTTTTTTTGACTTTCATTGACGTTCGAATAATCATCTCGCCTGTGGCATTTAAGGCACACGCTCACATGTTTACAGACACAGAATTGGGCAGAGAGCTGAGAGAAAACTCGAAAGACAGATTTTGATGCTGTAAGAACAAGTGCAGCAAAATGAAAGCGGAGACTGAGGCTGTGGTTTGTTCAAAGGATGGGAACGGATAGGGCGTCCACTGATGCTATTTTTCCAAGCAATGCTGTTTCAGCTATTTTGAATTCCCTTTAAAGGAGAGATTCTTGCGTATCAAATACGTCTGGGCTATAAAACACCATGGGAAACGTGGACAGGACATGGAACAGAAACCCAAGAACGCTGTTGGGCAACGTCACCAGTGGAGTTTTCTTAGGCACATGCTGGCGTCTGGGCCCCGTGCACTTGCTCTCTGTCTCAGGATCCTGAAAATGGAGGCCAGGGAAAGGTTTTCTATAGGAAAGGGCTGAGCACGACTGTGTCCATTAGCTGTGGATTAACATAAGTGTAGATTATGAAGCACACTGAGGATGCCAAGAGCTAAGCATTTCAAGACTAATAATTAACAACCTGGAAGGCTTCAGAGAGTGTGCTGGGAACACCAGAGTATTGAGGGGTGGAATCCATGGATAGCGAAAATATCTTATAAAGAGTAGGACTTAGACATTATTTTAGATATTAAATTCACGAATCTTTTAAATGGGTAAAAGGAAGTAAAACTAAAATCACCAATATCATAAACAACTCATAATATTTTATTTTCCCTCCTGATTTAAACTCATTTAAATGTTTGGTATTAGGGGATTTAGAAGATGGGGTGGAAAACTAACTTAGGTGAGATATGTCTGAGAAATACAAGAACCACAAAGATTTTTTTCTCCCAGTTAATGTAGTCCTTCATAAGTTAAACTAGAGAAATGTATCCCTTCCCACAAAACTAAACAACTAAACTAAACTAAACTAAACTAAACTAGACTAAACTAAACTAAAACCACAGAAACGAAACAGCAAAAGAAAGACAAAGGCATGTTTCTCACTCAGTTGGCTACCCTGGCCCCAGATCTCTGCCCTGCTTAATCCCCTGTCCTAACCTCCTCTTATCCAATTGGTGGCCAGGTCGGGTTGATGCTGTGTCCTAAATGATTTGTACTATCAAATAAAAGCCAAAAAGAGATTTTATTTGAAAAGATTATTTATTAAGGAGGGAGATGAGTATAACAATAGGGTAAAGCTCTGACCACAATATCAGCAAGCTTTCGAAGGCTAGGAGAAAAGGGCTTTTCTTTTATGGAGAGGAGTATGCAAGGCTAGAAAGAACAGGGTGTGGAGAGGTGGGATGGAAGGGCCACAAGGTCTGTTAGCAGCTCAGTCTGCTTTCCTGGAGGGCCCTTGTGTAGGGGCTGTCTGCTGGCTCAGGCTGAGGGCGAGCTGCAGTCAAGAGGCCTGGGGGACAAAGAGAAACTTCGCAGAAGGTGGGTTCACAAGCCTCTTGTTCCCAGGTGAGCTAATCAATTATGAGACAGTCATGGGAATTTGGAGGGTCTGGGTCTGGCCTTGTCAGAGATGAGTGAGGAGGCACTTCCAGTGCTAAGTGTTGACTTAGCACCCGTGGTGCCTCCACACATGGCAGAGGGTGGTGCTTTGCAGAAAGCAGTTTCCCAGGACATGAAATGTGGGAGAGTTCTTAACCTTGACTCTTTTACAGGAGCACAGGGCTCAGGGGACAGCTCTATTGCCAGTCCCTGTCCTCCTTTCTGTCCTCACTGTCAGCATCCTACTGGCCTTGTGTGGCCTGCAATGGCCTCTGCCTTTCAGGCTCTTCTATTTCTAAATTTCCTCCAGCCTGCTTTCAGCACTTTTCTATGACATAAATCTAATAATGTCACTCTCCCCCAAGTCAAAAAAGCAACAAACAATGTGCTGAACTGAAATCAATCCCCACTCTCTCACATTAAGTCCAGGATAAGTAGACATTCCTATCATGGTGTTCAGAACTCTTGACTTGGCAGCCCTAGTAACTACTTCACCGTGACTTTCTCTCTCTCCAGGAGTCCCTTTTCTCTTATTTATGTTTGTTGATATTTTATCTGCTATCTAGAACCCAGTCTAAATTCTATTTGCTCCTGAAAATTTCTTTGGTTCTCATAGAAAATGTCTTTGATTTTCACAAAATCAAATTTCTTTGATTTTGCCCTCTTCCAGAATTCTTAGTCTAAGCCTGTAAAAGTAGCACTCACCCCATGTTACCTTGTGTCTGTAATGATTGTTTCTACTCTAAGACCTCACTAAAGGACCAGTTCTCCTCCTTTATAAGCCCTATGGTCTTTTTAAAAAGTATATTTTATTGATTATTGCTATTATAGTTTTCCCAATTTTCCCCCTTTATCTTCCCTCCACCCTGTACCCCCAAACCCTCCAGCCTCTCCACCCCACTGCTTAGTTCATGTCCATGGGTTGTACATATAAGTTCTCTGACTCCTGTTTCCTATACCATTTTTGATTTCTCCTCATCTATTTTATGCCTACCAATTATGCTACTTCTTCCCTGTACCTTTCCTCCCATTTCTCCCTTGCCCCTCCCCACTGAAATGTGATGTCCATTTCTCTGATTCTGTTCCTGTTCTAGCTGTTTGCTTAGTTTTGTTTCCATTGTTTTTCTTTCTTTCTTTTTTTTAGGTTCATTTGTTGATAGTTGTGAGTTTCTAGTCATTTTACTGTTCATATTTTTAATCTTCCTTTTCTTAGATAAATACCTTTAACATTTCATATAATAATGGCTTGGTGATGATGAACTCCTTTAACTTGACCTTATCTGGGAAACACTTTATTGGCCCTTCCATTCTAAATTAGAGCTTTGCTGGATAGAGTAATCTTGGATGTAGCCTTTCATGACTTCAAATACTTCTTTCCAGCCCCTTCTTGCATGCAAGGTTTCTTTTGAGGAATTAGCTGATAGCCTTATGGACTTTGTAGGTAACTGTCCCCTTTTCTCTTGCTGCTTTTAAGATTCTCTCCTTATCTTTATACTTGGTTAATGTAATTATGATGTGCCTTGGTGTGTGCTTCCTTGGATCCAACTTCTTTGGGACTTTCTGGGCTTCCTGGACTTCCTGGAAGTCTATTTCCTTTGCAAGATTAGAGAAGTTTTCCTTTATTATTTATTCAAATAAGTTTTCAATTTCTTGCTGTTGTTGTTCTCCTGGCACTCCTATAACTCAGATATTGGAACATTTCAAGCTGTCCCAGAGGTACAAAAGTCTCTCTTCACTTTTTTTAATTCTTGTTTCTTCATTCTGTCCTGGCTGGCTGATTATTTGTTCATTTTGTTCCAAACTGTTGCTCTGAGTCCTGGTTTCCTTCCTGTCACTGCTGGTTCCCTGAATAAGTTGCTTGATTTCATTTTGGGTATCTTTTATTTGTTCTTTCATTTTTTGACCAAGCCCAATTAGTTCTGTGAGCATTTTGATTATCAGGACTTTAAATTCTCCATCAGATAGGTTGGCTATCTCCTCAATGCTTAGCTCTCTTTCTGAAGTTTTGCTCTGTTGTTTTGTTTTGGCCCTATTTCTTTGTTTGGGGGCCCTGTTAAGTTGTAAGCGGTATGAGGGCAGGGTCTTAGGTAATCACCCAGGCAGGGCAACCCTTCTTGCTGCACTGTGGCACTGCCTGTGGGAAAGGGGCCAGAGAAGGGACGATGCATCTTCTCTGCTTGTCTCTAGCCCACTTTTCAACCAACTCGTGTGAGATTGGGAGTTTCTCCCACCATGGTAACTGCCATAGTCCACTGCCACCTCTGAGTCTCATTTCCCCCTTAAGTCAGACCTGCCTGAACAAGCTGCAGCCAATCCAGCCTGCACAGTCACTGCCCTGCCACAGTTGCTCAGCCAGCACCACCCTCATGGTCCACCACCTTGCAGGGGTTCTCTCCATCCACTGCTTTACCGGTCTGCTTGTCCTGTTTGACAGTGTCTTTAAAACCATGGTTGTCAGAGTTCCATGTGGTTTGATTTTCTGGCACTTCTGGTTGTTTATTGATTTTAGGTTGGTTGCTTTTCTCCTTTTGGTTGTGTGAGGGAGCTAAGGGTTTCCACCTATGCCTCCATCTTGGCTGGAACTCCCAGACCTATGCATGGTCTTAACAGAAGGTGTAGCATTTAATGAAATGTGATGAATAAAATGAGAGAGAAGAAAACATGGTTTTATTACAGTCATTTAAAAAATGCTAACCACTAAGGGATATGGCTGTGAGCATTTCTCTTATCCTCCTAGAATCATTCAAAAACAACGAAGAAAAGAAACAAAACACCACAAATTCTACTATCAATGAATTTAGGAGGTAGATATATTCTCTAGATTCTACTATAGCTTCAAGAGGGGCAGAAGCAACTGTGACTGGCTAGAAGTTGTACAGAGGAAGTGATGGAAAGAAGGACCCAGTGGTGGTGGACCTCTGTAAGCACCCAACTCCAGAATGCAAATATGTTCCTGCTTCCAAAAATGGGTGCAGAAACGGGGGTGGGCAGGGCTAGTGGAATAGTCCTATTGGACTCAGTTTGTTTCAGAGTGAGAGGAGTCAGAGTTACCGAAAGAATAATTCAGTTGAGCTATATCTGCAGGAAGCATTCTGTCTAAGTGTCAGGCAAAAGGGAGAAAACCTTTAGTGTGGTCTGTCCAAATTTCCATCACTCTGGAGGTGTGTGAAAAAATCCAACCCATCAATAATGTCTGATCTAAAAAACAAACACCAACAAAGAAAAAAGAAAAGGAATTGATATTGAAATGCCATGAGAAAAATGTGGAAGAGACTAGTAGAATCTATTATAAAAATGCACCCAGAAAATATGTTGTCACTGAGGAGATAAAAAAAGTGATTAGATGTACTGACATGCAGTTAGAAACACAAAACAAAGCTTAGTGAAGGAACTATCTCTATGAATGAAGAGCACAATGTAGAAATTCAATAATTCAAGGAAGACATAGCAAGTTGACGGGAGGAGAGGTAGAACTCAAGAAAGAAGTAAAAGAACAAAATAAAATCATCACAGGAATGAAGACGACACTGGAAGGAGCAGAAAGGGAGAATACACTTTGTAAAATCACAGAACAAGAAACATAAAGGATAAAAAATGAGAAATGGAAGCAAAATAAAGTCAAAATTAAAAAGAATTTTAAAAAAGATTACAGAAGGAGATCCAACATATGCATAGCAGCATTTCTGAGGAAAAATCAAAACAATGAAATAAAACAAATGTGTAAATAATGATAAACACAATCCTTTCCTGAACATTTTGACTTTATATGCTTGAATATACCACATGAGGTAAACCATAATTCAATAATAAGATATATCTTAGTAAATTATTAGAGTTTAAATACTCATTTGGGTAGCCAGGCATGCCTCACATATCTTCTCAATCCTTCCAACACAGAGCACAGGAATTATGTTAGGGAAGATGGTGTTTAGGAAATGCCAGGAATTGATTTCCCCATCTATACAGCATTTGCACTGATAGAATCTGTCTGATGTAACTATTTTGGATATCTGGACTCTATTTGAATCCTTGCATATTCCAGGAGAAGGCTTGGTGGTAAATCACAGTTAACTCTGGTCATTTTTGGCTCTTACCATGGCAATAGCTGTCCATTCACCACACACCAGCCCCATGGCAGGCAGCTGTGCTCACATTCTTGGAGTGGCTTGCATGTGACTTATAGAAGCCAAAAGCAGATAATAAGGACCTGTCCTTCAAGCATCAGGAAGCTGTGATCTCATCGCTAATTGCTGCTCTGACTGTAGAAGTGCAGGAACAGAGGCCACTTCTGTTGTTGCAAGCCCCCTCTGGCTGAAGTAGCTTCCAGAGCATTTAAAGGGAGTACCTTAATTTTTTTCCCTTTATTTTTCCCATTTCCCATTTAGGAGTCAGGAATTTAAGGATCAGGACATGCGAGAGCAACTGTATATAAGGGAGAATTTAGAAAGTCAATGCACACAGAAAGATGCAGACTCAGAAGAGACCTGAGAAGACCTTCAGTTTATACCTAAGGCTGATCTCCAGTACAGAAACACCATCTTACAACAATTAAAACCAATGACAAAAATAAAACAGTGAACCTGTGGTAAAGGGGAAAATCTGATTAATAGAGATACCATATTGTGAGATTCAAATGTCCAAGTTTTAACAACAACAAAAAAAAACAACCCACAAAGTATACAAAGAAACAGGAAAGAATGACCCATTCAACAAACAATAAAACTAAATAGAAAGTGTCCCTAAGAAAGACCAGATGGCAGACTTACTAGACAAAAACTTTAAAATGACTCTTAAAAATGCTCCAAGACCTAAAGAAAAATGTGGATGAAGTCAAGAAAAGGATGTATGAACAAGCCAAAATATCAATAAAGAGATACAAATCCAAAAAAGGAATTAAAAATTCTACAGCTGAAAAGTATAATGTTTGAAATGAAAAATTCACTAGAATAATTTTAAGAAAATCTTGGGTAGGCCAAAGAGTTAATAAACTTGAAGATAAGGCAACTGAAATTATCAAGTGTGAGAAACAGAAAGACGAAATGGCAAAGTGAATAAAGTCTAAGGGACTTGTAGGACGCATCAAACGGACCAACGTGTGCATTGTGGGGGAAGTGAGAGCAGAAAAGCGAAAGACAGAAGGAGAAGGCAGAGATATTATTGAGAGAAACAATGGCTGAAAGCTTCCCAAATTTTAGGAAAGACATGGATCTACAAATCAAGAAGCCCAATGAACTGTAAGTAGAGATCCACAATGAGACACATTGTAATAAAACTACTGAAAGCCAAAAACAAAGAGAGAATCTTGTCAGTATCAGGAGAAAAGTAATCACATGCACAAAGACTCTTCAAGAAGATAATTGGAAGATATTTTAGCAGAAGCTTTGCAGGTCAGAAAGCAGTGGTGTGATGTATTTAAAGAACTGAAACAAAAAACTCAACTGAGAATTCTATATCCAGCATAACTGTATTCCAGAAATTAGGGAGAAATTAAGACAATGTCAGACAAATAAAAGCTGAAGGGATACACACTAGACCAGTCCTATAAGAATTGCTAAAAAGAGACTTCTGGTCAAGATGGAAGTGTAGGTAGACACACTGTGCCTCCTCGCACAACCAAAAGAAGGACAATAATTTAAAAACAAAAAACAACTAGAACTGACAAAAAATTGAACTGTATGGAAGTCTGACAACCAAGGAGTTAAAGAAGAAATATTCATCCAGACCAGTATGAGGGGTGGAGACAGGCAGCCAGGCAGAGAGGACTGGTGGCAAGGCAGTGGTGGAGGACCGGGGCACATAAGGTGCAAGCTGGCTGGCCGGCAAGGCGGTAACTAGTAGATTGGGTGGTCCCACATTCACCTGTGGATAAACTGGGAGGAACACCTGCGGAGCAAGACAGACCTCGCAACTCAGGGTCCCAGCTCAGAGAAATAAAGCCTCAAACCACAGATTGAAAACTCCTGTGGGGGTTGAGGCAGCAGTGGGAGAAACTCCAAGCCTCATAGCAGAGTTCATTGGAGAGACCCACAGGGTCCTAGAACGTACACAAACCCACCCACCCAGAAATCAGCACCAGAAGGGTCCAATTTGCTTGGGGGAAGCAGGGGAAGTGACTGAAATCTGGCAGAGAGGGGAGCAAGTGCCATTTTTCCCTCTTGGACTCCTTCCCCACATACAGAGTCACAAAGCAGTGATATGGGTTGCCCCACCCTGGTGAATACCTAAGACTCTGCCCCTTATACGTACCAGGCGTGCTCAGATTAAAAAAAATGGCGCAAATGAAAGAACAGATTAAAGCTCCAGAAAAAATACAACTAAGCAACAAAGAGATGCAACCTATCAAATGCACAGTTCAAAGCACTGGTGATCAGGATGCTCACAGAATTGGTTGAATTTGGTCGCAAATTAGATGAAAAAATGAAGGCTCTGCTAAGTGAAATAAAGGAAAATGCACAGGGAAGGAAACTGGGACTCTAAGATGGTATGGACCAGAAGGAAAAAGAAACATTCCCACCAGAAAAGAATGAAGAAATAAGAATTCAAGGAAATGAGGAGAGGCTTAGGGAACCTCCAGGACATCTTTAAAGGTTCCAACACCAAATTATAGGGGTACCTGAAAGAGAAGAGGAAGAGCATCAAATCGAAAACTTATTTGAATAAATAATGAAGGAAAACTTCCCCAATCTGGCAAAGGAAATAGACTTCCAGGAAGTCCAGGAGGCTCAGAGAGTCTCAAAGAAGCTGGAACCAAGGAGGAACATACCAAGGCACATCATCATTACATTAGCCAAGGTAAAAATGAAGGAGAGAATCCTAGAAACAGCAAGAGAAAAGAAGACAGTCACCTACAAAGGAGTTCCCATAACACTCTCAGCTGATTCCTCAAAAGAGACCTTGCAGGCAAGAAGGAGCTGGAAAGAAGTATTTGAAGTCATGAAAGGCAAGGACCTACATCCAAGATTACTCTATCAAGCAAAGCTTTCATTTAGAATGGAAAGGCAGATAAAGTGCTTCCCAGATAAGGTCAAGTTAAAGGAGTTCATCATCACCAAGCCATTATTATATGAAATGTTAAAGGGACTTATCTAAGAAAAAGAAGATAAAAAATATTAACAGTAAAATGATAGCAAGCTCACAATTATTAACAACCACACCTAAAACAAAAACAAAAGCAAACTAAGCAAACAACTAGAACAGGAATAGAAACACAGAAATGGAGATCACATGTAGGGTTATCAACAGGGGAGGGAGAGGTGGAGGGGGAAAAGGTAGAGAGAATAAGTAGCATAAATGGTAGGTAGAAAATAGACAGGGGGAGGTTAAGAATAGTATAGGAAATGTAGAAGCTAAAGAACTTATGACCCATGGACATGAATTAATGGGGAGGGGGAATGTTGGTGGGAGGGAGTGTACAGGGCAGAGAGGAATAAAGGGGGGGGGAATGGGACAACTATAATAGCATAATCAATTATATATATATATATATATATATATATATTTAAAGGGCCTGTAAAGACTTTTATTTTGAGAAATAAGGTAAAATTTAAAAAAGTGAATTTCTTTCATCTTCCATGTAACCCAGTTTAGGTTATAATTGCAACTATGTTCTAATTCTTAGAGCAAACTAAAAATGAATCAAATGTTGACTGTTGGGGTCATAAAACTGTCCTTCAAATCAAGTGGTGTAGTACATGACTTTTTTTTCTTCTTCTTTTTTTTATTGATTATGCTGTTAGTTGTCCCATTTTCCCCTTCACTCCCCTCCACCCTGCCCACCCCCTCCCACCCACATTCTTCCCCTTTAGTTCATGTCCATGTGTCAAAAGTTTTTTAGCTTCTACATTTCCCATACTATTATTGCCCTCCCCCTGTCTATTTTCTACCTATTGTCTATGCTATTTATTCTCTATATCTTTCCCCTCCTCTCTTCTCCTGCCACTTTCCTGTTGCTAGCCCTCCATGTGATCTCCATTTCTGTGGTTCTGTTCCTGTTCTAGTTGTTTGCTTAGTTTACATTAGCCAAGGTAAAAATTAAGGAGAGAATCCTAAAAGCAGCAAGAGATGAGGGAACAGTTACCTACAAAGGAGTTCCCATCAGACTGTCAGCTGATTTCTCGGAAGAGACCTTGCAGGCAAGAAGGGGCTGGAAAGTAGTATTCCAAGTCCTGAAAGGCAAGGACCTACATCCAAGATTGCTTTATCCAGCAAATCTATCATTTAGAATGGAAGGGCACATAAAGTGCTTTTCAGATAAGGCCAAGTTGAAGAAGTTCATCATCACCAAGCCATTATTATATGAAATGTTAAAGGGACTTACCTAAGAAAATGAAGATTAAAAATATGAACAGTAAAAAAAGACTTCAAATTCACAGTTAGTAACAACCATACTTAAAACAAATAAAATATATTAAAAAGAAAGAATTGCTAAAAAGAGTCCTTCAAGTTAAAATGAAAACTATGCTAAACAATAATTTGAAGGCATACAAAAATATAAAGTTCTCTGGTAAAGATAAATACAAATATAGAAACAAATATTACTGTAATTTTGGTTTGTAACTCCACTTATTATATTCTATATTATTTTAAAAACTAGTGCATAAAAGAACAATGATTAGTCCCTGTATTCGCACAGAGAATATACGAAGATGTAATTTGAAGTATCAGTAACTAAAAGGTGGTGAGGATGAAGCTGTGTAGGAGCAGAGTTTTCATATGTTATTGAATTTAGGATGTTATAAACTAAAATTAGAGTGTTATAACTTTAGGATGTTAAATATAGTGCCCATGGTAACTAAAAAAAGCTATAGCATATACTTAAAAGGAAATGAAAAGTGAATTGAAATGTTTCAAAACAAAACATCAACTAAACACAAAAGAAGACAATAACGCAGGAAATGAATGTCAAAAATCCTGTAATGTATAAAACAAACAGCGAATGGCAGAAGTCTCTCATTATCAGTGAGTACTTTAAATGTATTTGGACAAATTCTCTAATCAAAGGACAGATTATCGGGATGAATAAAAACACATGATTCAACTATATGCTGTCTAGAAGAAACTTATTTTTAATCCAAAATACAAACAGGTTGAAAGTGAAAAGGTGGAAAAAGACATTCTTTTCAGGTAGTGACCTACGGAAGAGTGCAGTAGCTATCCCACTACTTGACAAAAGAGACTTTATATCAAAGAAGTGAACAAGAGAAAAATAAGAATTACATATTAATAATAAGCTAAATACAGCAAAAGATAGAGCAAAGTAAATAAACATTTACACACCTAAAAAAGACCCTCAAAATACATAAGACAAAAATTGACAGAATTGAGGGGATCCATAGACAGTTCTAAATCATTAAAAACAGTTGGAGACCTCAATACCAATCTTTCAATAATGGATAGAATAACCAGATAAAAAGATCAGCAAGGAAAGAACTTGAATGACACGATAAATCAACTGGATATAACAGAGATATAGACAGAACACTCCACCCAGCGACAGAATGCATGTTTTTTCAAGTGCACACGGAGTATTCTCCAAGGCAGACCATGTATTAGGCCACAAATTGTCTCAACAGATTTTAAAAGATAGCTATCATGCTAAGTATCTTTGTTGGCAATAACAGGATACAATTAGAAATCAACAACAGCAGGAAAACTGTAAAATTAACAAATCTGTGGAACTTAAAAAACATGCTCTGAAGCAATCAGGGAGTCCAAGAGGAAATCATACAGGAAATTCAAAAATACATAGAAACAAGTTTAAATAAAAACACTGTATATTGAAACTTATGGGATACAGTGAGAGCAGTGCTAAAAAACTTTATAGTTGTAAATGCTTGCATTAAAAAGAAGAAAAAACTGAAAGTAACAATGATTTTCCAACTTAAGGAACTAGAAAAAGAACAGCAAACTAAACTGAAAGCAAGCAGAAAAAAGGGAAATAATACAGATTAGACTGGAGATAAAGTAGAAAAGAGAAAAACAATAGAGAAAATCAATGAAACAAAAACTGGTTTTTCACAAGATGAACTAACATCAGAAACAAAAGTGGGAACACGAATATTGACTCTACATGAATAAAAAGAATTATAAGCAACTGCTATGAATAACTGTATGCCCACGAATAGGAAAATACAGAAAAGAACAAAAGTTTTTAGAAACACAAGAATTGAATCCTGAAGAAACAGAAAATCTGAATTGACTTATAACTGATAAGGAGATTAAATCAGTAATCAAAAGCCCTCTCGACAAAGAAAAACCCTGGACCAGATAGCTTCACTGGTGCATTAACTTAGTTCCTTAGTTCAAAGAACTAAGTTCCTTTAATGCTGAAGGAACTTACATTAATTCTTCTCAAACTCATCCAAAAACATAGGAGGAGATTAACACTTTCCAATTCATAGGAAGGCACCTAAGTTGGGAAGAGAGTAGTAAAATTATCTCTGTTCAGAGATGACATGAATCCATGTGGAAAACTTAAAGAAATCCTAAATTGTCCACCAGTAGATGAATGGATAAACAAAATGTGGTATGTACTTACAGTATAATATTATTTAGCCTTAAAGTGAAATTCTGAAATTCTACAATGTGGATGAATCTTGAAGACATTATGCTAATAAAATAAGCCAGACACAAAAGTTAAATATTGTGTGATTCCATTTATTTGAGATACTTAATCAACTACAGGGAGACAGAAAGGAGAACCATTTACCTGAGGGTTCAGGGAGAGTGAAGGGGTGTTACTATTAATGAGTACAGGGTTTCAGATTGGGGTGATGAAAAACTTTTGAATAGGATCATAAAACAATGAGAATATATTTAATCCCACTGAACTGTATAATTAAAAATGGTTAAATAGTAAATGTTATGTATATATTACCACAATGAATTTTTTAAACACTGGAAGACAGTGGAGCTACATCAACAACATACTCAAGGAAAGTACGGTATGTCCGACTGAACAGTCCTTCAAAAACACAGGCTATCGAGAGTTTTGAGCGTGCAAAAATTCAGGGAATACGTTTCCTACCATTCCTTCTTAAAAAAGTAACTGGAACAGGAAAAGTACAAAAAAAGAACTGGTGCTGAGCTGTGAATATATTTAACTTTGGATCTAAACGAGAATAAGGGGGATGGAATGGCTTTAAAATTCATGCTGGACAGTGGACAATACTGGAAAAGGAAGGGGGAATAAAGTAGAATAAGGAGTAGAAATAAGTTCTTTGATTGCTAGATATATAAAACTGTATGTCAAAGGATATTACTTAAAGACAACAAATCAAGTAATGAAGTACACACATGTTTAACAGTGTAGAGATAAATATCAGTTAAGATCTATTATTGACTAAAATCTGGTGTGAAGGGGAGGAGGAATAAACATTTATTGTTTATTGTCTAGAGTAGGAAACAAGTAGTGATGTCCTCTCAAGAGAAAGCCAAAAATTTTATATAAATTTAAAATGATAAAAGTGACTATTTAAAAAACAAGTCCTGTTAAATTTTGAAAGAATCACATATGAAAATGTCAGAGCAGTCAGATCATGTATAAAAGACTTTAAAAAACTAATGGAAAATAAGCAATGCTGGAGGGAGGGAAATAATCACAGCAACAGAATTTACTTACAAAAACCTATTATGTTCAACTCCATAAATACATTTAAAATGAAGATTGAATGGAAAATATTTGGAAAAATATAATTTCCCCAAACTGCTCCCAGAGAAAACAGAACATTGAAACAGACATGTCTCCTTTATAGAAGAAGGAGACAACCACACTGAACAGCTGCCCTCCCTCTGCAGCCCACAAGTGCTCCGGGCCACTGGACTGTGAACTTAAAGGGTCCATCCAGGTGGCTTCACAGAGGACTCCTACCAAATGAGTAAAGAGAAAAAAAACCCCAGTGCTATTTAAAACTACTTCAGACCATAGCTGAAAAGGGAAACTTCCAAATTCATTTCATCAGGTAGTGATAACTCTGATACCCAACTCTGACAGGACTGCATGCACGCACACATCAAAGAAAACCACAGGCCATACCTGTTTATCAACATCAAAGCCAAAATCCTAAATGAATTATTAGCATGCAGAATTATGTATCATGGCAATATGAGGTTTATCCCAAAAATGCAATAACAATTTAGAAACATAAAATTTATTCATATCAAAAAGCCTAAATAGAAAAAAATATAATCATCTATAGAGATTTTAAAAGGAATTTATTGAAATTCAACAACTATAATTGATAAAAACACTCAATAAAGAAACTGATGGTGTAGTTTAACTTGATAAAATATCCCTATTTCAGTCTAAAAGATATCTTCATGCTTATTGAGAAAGCACTAAGAGTAATTTTGAACAAATCTGTGGACAAGAAGGATGCCCACAATCACCAGGTTTATTCATTATGGTGTCCATGTCCTACCAGCGCCCACAGCAATACATTTAGACAAAACACATGAGAGATGTAAGCTTGGGAAGGAGAAGTTAAAACCGTCATTGCTATAGATAGTATTATTGTAAACCAAGTGACAAATTCCAACAAAAATTAAGAAAATTTAGTAAATTTTACTTTACAAAATTAAATCACTAATGTCAAAAGCCCTCATATACACAGATTACCACCAGTTAGAAGATATAGGAAAAGCCCATTTACAATAAGCAAATACCTAAGAAACATTTATCAAGAAATGTGTAAGATTTATATGAAGAAAAATATCAAACACTACTGACTGATACAAAAGAAGATTCCAGCAAACTTAAAAAATTCAACACGTTCCTGTAGAAGCAGAATCAACATCATAAAGGTCTCACTTCTAAGTTACTCTCATATGGTTCAGATCTCAACAAAGATACCAACAAACTGATTCTGAGGTTTATATGGAAAACAAAACAAACAAATAAGAACAGTGATGAAGTGTGACTAACATACCATATATTAAAACACATCATAAAACTTCAATAATTAAAATGATGTGGCACAGGTACATTAAACAGGCAGACTGATGGACCAGAATAAGAAGTTTATACACAGAGCAAGTATTTATGGAAATTTAGTGCATGCCAGTGTGGCATCTCAGATCAGTGGAATGATGCACAGTGTTGAGTCAAATGGGTAGCCCTCTGAATCAAAACCAACTAAAGGAAAATAGAAGTTCACAGCTGACACGAGACACTGGAATAGGGATAAATTCCAAATGAATAAAAGATTTAATGTAAAAAAAAAAACATTAAAGTACTAGAAGAAAACATAGCAGGATCCTCTCATGGAATGGGAAAAACCTTCTTACCTATGTTATAAAGTTCCAAAAAAAAGGAAAACAATTGATAACAGAAGAACAAGGCAAACCAAAACCAATGAACCAAATAATCACAACGCCCATAAGCAAAGTCAAAAGCCAAAATACAAAGTAGAAACAAATACTGCAACTTATATCATGGGAAAAGGGCTAATTCCTTAATACATAAAGATAAACAGCCCTTCAACACTGGCAAGAAAAAGACTAACATGTAAACAGCAAATCTGACAAAGTTCACAGAAAGGAAAACACAAAAGACCCTTAAACTATGAAAAGCTGCTCAATGTAGGTCATGATAAAAATGCAAATTAAATTTATACTAAGATAGCATTTTTCAATTATTATGCTGTTGAACAAATCTAAATGTCTGATAACAAATTTTACAGGTATTGACAAAAGGCACTCCCCCAAACTGCATATTTTTATGTTGGGCAATTAGTCATTAAAGTGACAGATATATATTCCCTTTCATTCAGGCATTCCTGTTTTGTGAATTTATCCTATAGACATACCAGTGCATGGGCAAAATGGCACACATGCATGGTTATGTGTGACAACACTGTTGGTAACAACAAAAGATGGGAGATATTCTAAACGTCCCCAGCAGAGCTCTGGTTAGGTAACGGTGCACCATTCAAAGGAACACTCCTACGGAGCTGTAAAACTAGTCTCTAGGTACCTAGAAGAGGCTTCCTCTCTACAAATGGGGAACGTCCCCAGCGTATATTATTAAGTGAAGAAAATTCCAGTGAGAACCATGCACAGGGCATACTACTTATTGTGTTAAAAAAGGAGGTGGGAATATGAAAATATGTATTTGCTTGCATATGCATAAAAATACTCTAGAGGGATACAGAACAGTATAATAATAGAGGGTATCTATCTGTGTGAGGAAGAATGCTGTGTAGATAGAGTTGGTGGGAGACTTTTCACTGTGTACCTCAATATGCATATATATGCCACTTATTAAAAAATAAAATTAATGGGGTAAAAAAGCTAAGACAGTGAAGTTTTATGTCTTGCTCTACTGTAAGATCTGTAAATTATGGTTCTTTCCTTGTCTTATTTCTTGTTTTAAAAAAAACATAAGGAAACACTATCCTTTTCTGTCAGTGGGTGAAGGTCACGGGGATCTGTCTCTGCAGCATAAGAATGGGAAGACTTTCCTATCTGGTGTTCTGAGCACACTACTCCTCTCTGTAGTCATGTGCCCCCTCTTCCTCCCAGGAAGGCTGTGGTTTCTGGTGTATCAGGGGCAGAGGACACCTGGAGGAGGGTTTATTTCCATCTGACATAGACATGCTACATAATGAAAAGATACAAATAAGGCAAATTTCTGTCCAAGGGTTTGGATTTTGTATACATTCCAAAACTAGGTACTACTTGTTACAATTTGGGCTTTCTCTTTTGTCGATGTATTTATAAAACCCGAAGTTTACTACCTTGGGACCAGGCACCAGTTAGTCTGTGTATTCTCTGACTGACAGAAACCATTCAAACAAACAAGAACCTCTCCTATTTCTGCAGACCCCCCTTAGGAATCTATTTCAGTGTTTAACATCTCCCAGGGGGCTCAGAATTAAACATTAGTGATTGTTGAAGTCCTAGGGCAGGAATGGCACACAGGTGTGGCAGGAACAGGAACCTGAGAGAGCTTGGGGCAGATTCTCTGGTTACAGAAAAGCCATTGGGCAGTCAGGGCCTGGGGTCTATGGCAACTAAAAAGCAGGGGCGGCAGAGCGAGTTCAGCGGTTGAAGCCTTAGTCTGTCAGCAGCAGCACATGCTTTAGAGGAGTAATAACCAGCCAAAGATGAAGCCAGACCCCGGATCCCAACAGGAAGAGGATGGACAGGGTGAAGCACTTGGAGTCAGGGCCAAAGAGAGCTCTGCAGGAGCCTCTGAATTTCCCAGTATGCACCATGCCTCTCTAACTCACCACATTATAATTCTTGTACTTCCAAAGTACAGAGACAAGTCAGGGTTCTAGAAGCCAATTTAAGTACAAATATGCAAAGATTCTTAGCACATCCTCCATCTTTAATGCTTACATTTATTTAATTTACTTCTACTCTTAACTAAAAATAAGAACAAAGTTACCCATCATCTCTTATATGACTTAGCTATGGACCTAATAATATTTTAGTTAGTTCTTGGTTTTCCTTTTTTTTAAAATTTTAATTGTTGTTCAAGTACAGTTTTCTGCCTTTTACCCCTATCCCAGCCCCCCCCAACCCTCCCCACCTCCCTTCCATTTCCACCCACCCTTGTTATTGTCCATGTGTCCTTTATACTTGTTCCTGTAAACCCTTCCCCTTTCCCCCTGAAATTCCCTCCCTTCTCCCATCTGGCCACTGGTCAGCCTGTTCTCTATTTCAGTGTCTTTGGTTATATTTTGTTTGTTTGCTTGTTTTGTTGTTTAGGTTCCTGTTAAAGGTGAGATTATATGGTATTTGTCTTTCACCACCTGGCTTATATCTCTTAGCATAATGCTCTCCAGTTCCATCCATGCTGTCGCAAAGAGTAGGAGCTCCTTCTTTCTCCCTGCTGCAAAGAATTCCATTGTGTAAATGTACCACAGTTTTTTGATCCGCTCATTTACTGATGGGCACCTGGGTTGCTTCTAGCATTTGGCTATTATAAATAGTGCTGCTATGAACATTGGGGTGCATAGGTTCTTTTGGATTGGTGTTTCAGGATTCTTAGGAGTGGAATCCTAGCAGTGGAATTGTTGGGTCAAAAGACAAATCCATTTTTAGTTTTCTGAGAAAATTCCATACTGTCTCTTATTCAAAATTTAAAAAGCGTACTTCAGCCCTCCATTACTGTTCTTATTTTTGGCTCTTTAGAATCTGTACTTGCCTTCTCTGTCCTCATCATGCTTTCTGTGTCTCTTTTCCCTTTTAGTTATGACTAGCTATTCAGCAAGATTTTTTTAAAGATATTAAATCAAAATTAATACATTCTGAATAAGAAGCCTCTATTCTCTCTTTCTTTATAAGACAGGCATTAAAACTTAAAAGCCAGAACATGGAATAAGATGTGCTAATGAAAATGTCACCAAGTGAGAGTTTAGATTTTTAAATGTTGCTAATCTAATAAGAAATACAGGATGAATGTATAGTGTCGAGCAGCTATGATATCATGTTTTATGCTTTTGAAATGTCCTCCAAATTTCACATAAAAATCATTTGTGATTCATTTTGATCAGTGATGACTCAAATAATTAAAAAAAAATCAAATGCAAACAAGTCCAATTGGGAAGCAACCTCTCTGAAGCCAGTGCAAAAGGTGTCTCTAGTCCAAACGGCTTGTCTCTGTGAGGTTGATACTGTGCTGTTCCTCTTGGGGAAGCCTGACCTGGGCACGTCTGTGTCTTCAGTTCTTCTCGGTATGTCCTAGACTTCCCGCACTGAGATATATATCCTTTCCCCCTTTAACCCAACTGTCTCCTTTTATTAATATAATAAATACAATTTGTATATCATATCATATCATACCATAAATATAATATATTTTTCCCTGAATAATTCTGTTCTTTTTTAAAGTCAAAACGGAAGTGAAGTAAATGGAAAATTTTTCATCACAAAGGGAAACTTAGGATCCTCTCTTTAGATTTACACCCAGCAGGACCTCATGACCAGTCCAAATTCAATAAAAATTAGTCTGGGGTGAGATGCTAAAGCAGCAAGACCATTTCTCTAATGCTCAATCACTTCAGAACCTCATTTGTCAAGTGACTAGTGACTCCTCCCAGAAGACAGAATGAAGGAGTATTTCTGAAAACCTGCTAATGTTGGCCTCCTTATTCCAAAGTGAGGAAATCAGGCTGGTTAATTACTTTGCTAAGTACCAGCATGGGAAGGGTTTACAATTATGCAGGCTCTGCTGTTGTTACTGCTGCTGACAGAATAATTTATCAAGTTATGGTGCCTCATTGAGGGATCTAAAAAGCACATTACCAGTAAGAAATGATTTCTAAAGAAGACTTAATTACTACTATATGTGTTTTTAATGTTGGCTGAAAATATGCAAAAAGACAAGCTAAAGTGGCATGTGACAAGTTCTCATTTAGTCTGTCAGCCATAAATGTGTATTTAGAAAGACATAAAAAATAGAAAAGATTAAGAGGCAGAAGTAGATTCTCTTATCATTTCAAAAATAATTGCCATATTTGCTGGTGAGGTCAAAGTTTCTGCAGAATGATAACTGACAAAGGTAGTTCTTTTAGACTTCAAATGAAAATTAAGAGAGGACAGGTGACAAGTTGATGTGTAAAGATGTTGATCTGGTTGTACTCCGACCGATCCACATCTGAATTTTTCTATAATCCAGTCCTGTATTTCCTGGTCACTAAGTCTATTTAACTTTCTACTTAATTTACTCAAAATGAACCATCATTTCCCTTACTTCTATGGCCAGTATTTCTTTACCCTTGTGAAGGTGGCAGTATATCAATGCCCCTGCCACATGCCACAATCTTCAGTAGGCAAGTGCTCGTCAGCTATTGGTGGACAGGCTCGACTTAAACACAGGGGCTTTCAGAAATGCAATTGACCTCTCAGGGAAAACAGAGGCCACGCTATTTCCCTGTGTTCATAATGTCTTATGATACCACAAACACAGTACAAAATAATAGAATTTTTGGCTGAAGAAAAATTGTTTAAAAGATTTTAAGTAAAAGGAAGACCATCGCTCTCTGTTTAAACAATGGTTTGGGCTGCCTTTCCTATTCCCATTACTGGTAAACTTTCCTTCTGGATAAATACTTTTTTTTGTCCTTTGGCCTGAAGCACATTAAAATAAACTTTTCCTTAAAAACAGAAATCTGCAAGCTGGACATTTCAGGTGCTGGCCATTTCAGGTGCTGGCCAGTTTCAGGTGCCTGCACTGCCGTGTGGCATAACTAGCATCTGTGAACTGGATACAGATTAGAAGGCAGGCAGGAACATGATGTTAATGTCATAAAATAGTAAAGATGAAGAGTTAAAGAAGAGCTGTGCTGAAGAGCTGTTGGGAGGAGACACAGCAAGGGCACTGGGAAATTTAAAGTTATATTTGCTTGGCTGTCAATGAAATGAAGACCAGGGAGGAGAAAAGAAGACAAGACAAACTGTCAGAAAGGCGATATAAAAGAACTGCAGGTTTCAAGTCCCTGGCATACAAGATAGGTTTTGATAAGATACACAAACATCTGATTTTGAAGTCAGTTTTTCCAGAAATCAATAAGAGTAACCATTGTTCTTTTTTCTATTAGTGGCCATAACATGAAAATATTTTGCGAATGGACAAACACTAAAAGCCCTTGCATTTTTTCACTTTAAACTCTGTAAAAGTCTGTGAGAATATGTGCACTGTGTTAGCCATGCTGCATCTCCTCTCCACACAGGCTTGTCCCTCTTGTCCTGTCTCTAACCCACTTTCCTAGCACTGGACTCCTCTAGCCTCCTCTCCTCCCATCTTCCATTCCATGGGCAGCCAGAGATCTTCACTACTGCATGGTCCCTCGGGCCTGATGGGTCAAGTGATCAAGTAGATCACTGTACACATCTTTCTTCTAAGAGGAACCAAATCAGCAAACCTTCAGCAGCCACTATCCACAGGGACCCTGCAGGTTCAATTCAGATGCTAGGAGCAATGTCCTAGTTTGGACTGACTTCCAACGAGTACCTAGAGGCAGGTCCTGGCAGGCAAACACCTGCCCATTGGCAATAGGAGGCAGCTTTTTAAAGTGAAGGGGAAATTCATTTGCTCCTTTTCTGTGCCAGCTTTTTCTCCTTTTAGCTTCTTACACTGTCTTGTTCATCTACTTTTTCAGCTATAATTGGCTGTAACACAAGTCTTGTACTAACTTAGAATGAAATGTTTAAAACCTTTAAGTTAAATGCTTTATCTCCTTCCTTATTCCATGATGATGAGGATCTGTGCTCTTCTTTTGATCCTTAACCTTCCAAGAAACGAGTGGATTCCTGCGTGGGGTCTGGCACCATCTTTTCACTCTGCATTTCCCCTTCCTAGCTCAAGCCCCACCCTTGCCAGTAAGCACCTATTGGTCCTCCCTGGGTCCTAAAACCTTCCTGGTCTGGTCAGATGGGGAGTCCCTGTCACGTGCTCTTGAAGTACCACACAAGCCCTCCCTTCAGAGCTCTTCCCACAACTGTAATTTCACACTACACTCCGTGTTTGGGATTAGCCTTCCTGGCCCACTGAAGTACATGAGGCAGACATGGCTCTCCTTTCTGTCTGCCGCTGATTCCTAGTGTCTGGTGCATGAGATGCAGTAGACACCCAGTCACATTTGCTGAATGACTGAATAAAAGATTAATCTTGTATGCTTTTATGAAACACTTTCTCAACCATTTTCTACTTTTCCAAGGCTTTCCTGGTAGAAAAGAAGATTCCTTTGCTTTCTAACAACCAGCTCTAGGGCAGGCAGCCTGCGGATGTAGTCTGTGGGCCGGAGTGAATAGACTTTTTTTGTGGCAGATTGCAAATCCAGCGTATCTTTACACCACAGACTTCATTATTCTGGGACTCAACTTTCTCTTTAGAAAATGAGGCTTAATATTTTCTGATTCTTTTGCCTCATATAAGACTATTGACTCATATGAGATTGTTAGTGTGACACAATTGTTTTTTTAAAAGTGCTGTATAAAAAATATGGTTACATAAATGTAATGCATTTTTTTAAAGTAAAATACTTTGTGGCACTTATATCACCTTTTATGATTTCATATATTGTTACTGGATTCCCCTGAGTTTCTCCCTCTTTTTCTATGTCTGTTTCTTTCTCTTTAAAGGAAATATATTTACACAGAAGTTACCTTTTCAATGAACAAATTATCCATCCATCCATCCACCTATTCTTCAGGAAAACTGTTAGTGAGCATAAAATGACACAGGCAACTATAACGCAGGAGAAGTAGAGGCTGCCATGGCAGCAGAAAAGGGTGCCCCAGCCACACCATGAGATAAGAGAAAGCCGCCAGACAAGTAAAATCAAAGCTGAGATCGAAATCTAGATTAGCAGGAGTGAGCAGGTGAAGGGTGTGCATGCATATGACAGCAGAGAGGGTGGTGGGCAGGGGGTGAACACCAGTATAGGCAGAGGCCCAGGAGGTGAGGGGAGTAGAAAGGCATCTAACAACAGAGGGCCTGCTGTGACGAAATATGGAGCAGCGGAAGGAGAGCAAAGGGCACAGCAAGAGGGGTAGGGAGAGGCTAGAAGGGAATGGATGATGAAAGGTTTTGTTAAGACAACTTGACTTTATCCTCAAAGCAACAGGGAAACTTAGAAGAGCTGTGAGCAGAAACATTACATGATTACATTTGACTTTCAAAAATATGACTTTGGTTTGCAGTGTAAAGAACGGAATCAGAGAGGGCAATGGTGGAAACAGGATGAACGGCAGGTGGCCCTTGCAGTGATCAGGCTTGGATTCAGAAAGTCACAGTAGGAATGGAAAGAAGTGGATGGATATAAGAATCAACAGGACTCAGAAACAATAGGACAATATCGATAAAAGAGAAAAACTCCTGTTATTCTTCTGGCTTCAATTTGGAGAAGGGGATGCCAACCACTGACAGAGCTCAGAAGAAGTGCTTTGTGGGGAGCAGCGATAATGTGGAGGCATTTGGAAAAATGGAGAGTCCAGCGAGCAGGTAAATTTCTGGGTCTGGAGAGAGATGGGTTGGAGATACAGATAGATTTCAAAGTATTCAACACACAGATTGCTAGCTGAAGCTATGGAGTAGAAGATACTCCCCAGAGAGAATGTGTAAAGAAAGAAGTGAGGTCCTTTGAAAGGAGAAGGCCCTGAGTAAACTCAAACGTTAATGGGGGGCAGAAGAAGATGAATCTGTAAGGTAGTCGAAGGAGGGGGTGGTGGTGGTGATTTGGGAGGGGAGCCAGAAAACTTGGTGTGGTGAAGCTTCCAAATAAGGAGGGGGGGTGTCAATCATGTTGAGTGCTGCCTAGAGCTAAGGTCCAAAGCAAGATGCTTTTCTGAACATGTGCCAAAAAATATGGAACTTGTATTTCTCTGTCTCCAGAGAGATGGGGCAGGGTCACCCTTATGCCTTCCTTTATGTTGTATTCTCTGGGAGTCTTACGTGACCTCTCCAGCTAGAAGTGACCGCCATCTCCAAATACAGGGTGGGGCAAAAGTACATTTACAGTTGTTCATATGGAAAATAGTACAGTATTAACAAATAATAAGAATAAATTCTATTGCACATATTCACAGCTGTAAACCTACTTTTGTCCCACCCTGTATTTATTGAGACCATAGTGTCTATATTGAACAATGGGAATTAGAAAACATATAAAATATGGTCCTTGAGAAGAGAGCATTCACGTAAAAATAACCCATAACTATACCAAGCGTAGTCCATGCTGTGCATCCCGTGAATGTTAGAGGAGTGCTCCTTTGGGGCAGGCAGGGGAGGCCTCACTGAGAGGAGGTTTTGCCATTGACTCCCGAAGGGCATGGCTTTGAGGAACAGGGTAGAGTGAATAGTCTAACTGGGTTATCACTGGATGCAGTGGTGTGGAAATGGGATTAAGCATGGTTTATCGGAGAGCAAGGAACAGATCACAGGGTTAGAGAAGAGGGCTCTTGTTGGGGAGCAACTGGGGACACAGCTGGAGCATTTGAAGGTCCAGGTGGAGGTGGTTCTTGAAAGACAGCTGGAATTTTGTACTTCATGACACAGATAATGGAAGCCAACTATAATGGTTACTCCCTGGACACTATTCAACTCTTTTCTGTGTGACTGTGACCTTAATTTCTTTTAAAGCAATTTGCAGGTAGGGGACTTGTCTTTTTAACCTTTGATTGTTCCACAGGGACTTGTTCAGTACCTCTAACAGAAGCATTTTGCATGTGGATGAAATTTCAAAGACAATTTTGTGGCCAATGAAGGCATGCAGCTCAGCTCAAACCAGTGCACTAACACCCGCTGTCCTCTGGGCACAGAGCCATAGCACTCGAGTTTGTCATCGGGCAGTGGGGTTTGGCTGAGGGCTCTCCCAGCCTCAGGAGCAGCTACCTTTGCATATGTCACTTGGTTGGGCTTCTTGTACTCTTAGCATTCAACAACTATTTATTGAATATTTACTAGGGGCAGGAACAGTCTGAGATAAAAAAGGGGGCAGGGCTATGAATGACAGCTTCTGCGTGCAAGTTGCTTTAGGGTGTGATGGGAGTTGTCAGCAAGTAAACGGGTAATTTTACTATGACATGCTAAGGCATGCTCATGCTCAAAAGAGTTAAGGTTTATAACAAAATTTGAGAGCAAAGATTCTGTTTAGCAATGCTAGAGAGAGACCACTGCAAAGATTCCAGGCAAGTTGCCGAAAGCTATGCAAGTTAATTAATAATTTAACCTTACCCTAGGGACCCCAATCTAACTGCAATCAACTTGTTGGCATTCTTAAAGTGATGTGAAAGTGGGTGATAGATTTCACAATTTCATGATATTATCTCTTAGAATTAAGAGTACTCAGATATTTTAGATCACCAACATAGGACACAGCTCTTTCCCCAAGAAAATGCAATACCTGAGTACTAATTTATAGCTTTGGCTCAGAATAATATTTAATAGCGCATGTCTTCAAATGCATTCCTACTGTGGCACAGCCAGCCATAAATTTTACACTTTTAAAGTAATCCTAAACAAACAAAGCTGGGGAGGCTAAGGTCCAGGGAAGAGCAACTTATTATGTAGGATTATGCAGCATTGAAATCATAGATGAATAAGGGTGGACCCAGTGCTAGTAAATTACTCTACGCATGAAGGCACAAGTGCAAATAATTCCTTGGGATTGTTAAAAGGAGTTTTCTAGAATACAGGCTTGTCCTTTGGTTCTTAATAGTTTATTATAGTTAAATGGAGGCAAATGGTAAATTATATATTAGGCCATTCAGTAAGTTTTCTCATGTAGACCCAGGCTGAAGCTATAATTTTAGTCACATTCAAGAAATAGATTCTTTTTTCCTCATTCATTTTAGGTATATTCACTCAAGAAGCACTGAATAAACACTTTTAAATTAATTTAAATTATAAAACAGCTGCTATACTCAGCCCTTACTAGTTGCCATGTTTTGTTTACGTCATTTAAATCTCACCACTTAATCTTTGCTCCAGTTTTGTGAAGTCAGTTATTATTATTTTCACTTTCCTGCAGAGAAGGAAACTTACATTCAGAGAAGACAGGTAATTTACCCAAGATGAAAAGGCTAATTAGTGGCAGATCTGAGTCCAAAGGTGAAGTGTCTTAGGTTGCCTCCATTCAGGTTTTAAAGACCAATTCAAGTCTCCCTGACAAAGTTAGTCTTTCCCTTTTTTGTGCTAATTTGGATGGTTTATAGTGTCTATTATTGTAGCTATAATATGATATTTACTTATAAGCTTTCCCTATTCATAAGATGATGAATTCCTTGAAGGCAAGATGCAAATCTTGTCCACTTATGCAGTCCCAGGGACTGGCATTTATTCACTCATTCTTGACTGCCTACTGTGTGCTACACACTAAATTAGGACAGCAGATATAGGAATGAAGGGGCCATTTGAAGAGAGAAATGGAGAGTTAAATAAGAAATTACAATGAGAGTACAGATATGTCTGGAAAAAGCCCAGCCATTGTTAATATAATGAGAATGGCTTGCAGGACATCAATGTAACCTGGTAGCCAAGGAGAGTGGACTGGAATGCACATGCATGAACAATGATGACTTCACTGTACTAGTCAGTGGGGGTGGTAGATGACATTTGAGTGAGCATGTGTACTGTATGGCTGTCGCATTCAAAATGGCTGAGCTAGTAGAAGAATGAATCTGCATGAAATCTTGAATCAAGCTTAACATTCCTCCATGGAAACTATTCAGATGATTCAGAAGGCTGCAGTTATGAGCAACTGGTGACTGGCAACTTCATCACAACAATGCATCTGCTTATGCGTTACATTTTGTGCAGAATTTTTTGGTGAAACATCATATCACTAGGAAGACTCAGCACCCCCATGGTCAGATTTGGTGCCCTGCAACTTCTGGCTTTCTCCAAAACTAAAATCATCTTTGAAAGGGAAGAGATTTCAGACCATCGATGAGATTCAAGAAAATACAACAGGCAGCTGCTGGCGACTCGGAGAACTGTGTGAGGTCCCAAGGTGCTTACTTTGAAGGGGACCAGGTATCATCATCCTATGTACGTTTCTTGTACCTTGTATCTTCTTCAGTAAATGTCTCTATTTTTTATAATGTGTGGCTGGATACTTTTTGGACAGACTTTGTATAATAATGCTATGATAAGAGAGGTACAGGAAGTATAGAGTTTATGAGATTAAAATGCTGTGCTCCCTACTTTATTGGGGTGAAGGAGGGAGAGAAGGGAGCTAGTGGTGCTGAGGTGACAGCACTGATTCTGATTTAACCAGGTACTGGACAGAGGTAAGAAGAAGGAGCAATTCTGGGGACAGAAGGAGTGTGTACAAAGACAAGAGGTGAGAGAAAAAAAATGAGAGGAAGGGTGGTGGGGATAGATGGAGCTGAAAACACAAGCAAGGAGCAGACCATGAAGATCCCTGAAAGCTTATTATTTTAAGGGTATTGGAAAAGTTACAAAAGGGATTTGAGCACTGAGTGCTATGACTGGATTTAAACGTTACTTTAGCTGCAAAAGGGAGAATGAAGTAGAGGAGGAAGCAGAGAGGCAGGAAGACCAGATGAGAAGACACGGTCTTGAAGTCAAGGTGAGAAACTGGTGGCTGGACTAGGGTAGTGGCAGCATAGACAGAGAGAAGACTTTGGATGCAGAATCAATAGATGTGGTTTCTAATTAGACATAGGTAATTCGTGAAAGACAGGAGCTAAGGATGATCCTAGGTTTCTGGCTTGGGTTAACTGGATAGAGAGTGGAGTCATTTTCTGATTTAAGCTTGGAAAATAATATAATGAATTTAGTTGTGGACTAGTTTCACTCTGGAGTGGATGTGCTCATTAAGCAGATGAGGTCAAGAGTGGGATATGAGCTGCAAATAAAAGGCTAGAAGCCATTAGGTATAAGACTGTGTAACATCACTCAGAGATTGGTGGAGAAAAGAGAAAAGGACCTGGGAAAGAAGGCAAAGCCAGAGAGAAGAAAATCAAGACAGGGACATGTCTAGGAAGCCAGAGCAGAAATTTTCAAGAATGGGGGAATGGCCTCACAGGGCCAAGCACATTTCCACAGTCAAGTGAGTGAAGCCCTGGAAATATTGAAAGACTTTACAATGAGGAAGTCAGTGTTCACTTGGAGGTCAGTGACAAGGCCATGACCACAGTGGAAACCAGCCTGCTGTGGGGCTGAGGACTAGTGAGAGGAGCTCGTTGGTGGCAAAGACACACCTTGAACTCAAGTCTCCTACTGAAATCGAGTATGATGAAACTTCAGTTGGATCTTTTTCAATGTATTTCCACATAGCTCAGGAAGCTGCTGCCAACAGGTGTATCTGCAGGGTAGAATGATGCTTGGTGAACAAATTCAGAAAGGGACAATGAAAAAATGGACTAAAGGAGACAAAGAGGTAGGATTATGTGTCACTTATTTTCGAAGGCACAATATGTTGGAGAGCACAGTGCCTCACGGGCAGTTCTCTTTTGTTACCTGTAACAGGAGCCGCTCTCCAGTAGGGAGGAGCTGCCTTTCATGGCACTCCCTGCACTGAAGTGACTAGAAAGCAGTATTCACACTATTTCTGAGGTGTGGACAAAGGAGAAAATGCTGGTCTTGAGGGTATCTGTAAATCTCATTTAATATAGACAAATGGAGGTACTTTGAGAAGCGTGGCTACACCATGGAGCTCGGTGCTCGTGGTCTCCTGTGAGCATCCTTCTCACCCACCTTTGCTGACTCTCACTCCCAGCCCTTCTTGCTGCTCTCTTGGCACTTTCTAACCTGGCACTGCACTCTCTTTCTGGCCAATCCCTTCCCATCTCCTGACCCTCCTTCCACGAAGATTTACTGAGCACCTACTAAGAGCAATACTGTGGGATGGTGATTTTACTACTGAATCAAGACCAGCTGGTGGTCATTTACTGCCAGGTGTCCATCTGCCACCCTCTCTGTAAATCCCCAATGTCGATCCATGTCTCAGATATAGCTTCTGAACCCCTGAACCAATTTCTGATAGATGTTTTCTCTCAGATTTTTGGTAGGAAATCTAAAATTTAGCATGTCCCAAGCTAGCTTTATTCCCACAACAAAATCCATTTCTCACTTAATACTTCCCATTTTAGGTGAATAATATCACCATATCACCTGGCTGTGAGAGTCCTCAAAGTCACATGTAACTACTTCCTTACCTCCATATTAAACTGGCAACTCGATCCCATCAAGTCACCCCCCATGGTATTCTACAGGGGTCTGCTCTCCAATTTCCTCTACCTTTCCTACTTTCAACTTGCATTCTCTCTTGAATGGACCATAGACAAGCTTCCAATCATGAGTCCTTGTTTCTGGGCTTGATCCCATCCATAAATCCCCCAGAATGCTTTTCATCTCATTGTTCAAAAACACAAATCTCATCATGCCTCTCCTGGACAAGTTATAAACTTCCAGTGATTCCTGACTGTCAACAGGTTATAGTTGGAACTCTTTAACATTACTCAAAAGGTCTTTAAAAACCAACCATTACAACCTCATCATCCACCCAGTGCCTGGTACTGTGGTACTTGTATGGTTTATCACATCTAATCCCAAGAACATCTCCAGAAGATAGGTATGTAATTCTTGGTTGTTTTGTAAAAGTTAAGAAACAAGCAGATTAAGTGATTTGGCTTGAGGTCACCGGAGTATAGTGACTCAGGAGTCAAACCCAGAGTTTGCATATTTGACAACTCCAGACAGCTGTGCACAGCAATGACTCCTGAGACATTTGCTTGGTTTGACTCTTCCCACCCTCACTTCTGACCTGGTGACCTTGACTAAATTTCTGAATCCCCTTAGGCCTCCAGTTACTCTCTGACTAAACCAGATCATGTGGGATATTGAGGAGATTCAGAGAGATTACAGATGTGAAGGCCTGAGGATGGCATGCCTGAGGTGGCCAAGGCCTGATGCAGGTAAGACCACTCCCTGGACTCTGGCCCTGCTCCTTCCCAGATTGCCAGCAAAGGTGCGGCTACACTGAGAGTTTAAAAAAAATCATTTATGTGGCTAGCCATACTGACTTCTGTGGGAGAGAACACACTGGAACAATTGCTCTTATTAGCTTTGGGAATGACAATAAAAACTGGAAAAGATGATTAAAGTGGAAAATGGTCTTTGCATCTGAGTGCAATGATTCAAGATATGCAGAAAGATAAAAGAAACCTCTATTTTTTACAGCCTGGAAGCCTCAAATGGAAACGACAGTAAAAATCTACAGAAAGTGAGTCAGCTTCTCTTTCCTTTTGATAGAATGCAGAAAATTCCAGTGAAAAATGTAGATATAAATGGCTGACATCTTGTGAAATAATTTAGCTTTCTAAGAAATGAGGACGTAAATTAATGGGGATTATATAATTCAATATGCTACAAGTATTAAGTACCACTTTTTGCCAACCACTACGAAGGACATTGTGGGAAATACTTAAAAATGAGGGGTGGGGTGTAATCTACTACAACTGCTTGGAAGAAATATTTAAAGCAATTTTAACTGAAAACCATTTTCATGTAAAATGATAATGACAGTAAACCATTTGCTGAGCGTTCAACTGTACCTTCACATACCATTTCACCTGGCTGTAAGTCACACTAGAGAGTATGATTATCCCTTATGTACCAGGTAGAACTGAGACTCAGACAATTCAAGAAACTTGCCCACGGTTGATGTTTAAAAGTGGCAGATGTATGATTTGAACCCAAAGTGCTTTCCATTCCTACCCAACGCCAGTGCACATATAGAACTACTAAACTTGTTAGAAGTCTGCTATTCTCATTTGAAAAACTTACCTGGGTGGTTTCTTTGTATCTTATTCCCCACATTGGAAAAAGCCATATTGAGCTTAAAAATAAATTTACTTCCACTTTATACAATAGATATATCCCTAAAATGTTGTTCATAAATCAACATTTTCCTAATAGAGTGCTATTTTTTGGTTGCTAAATTCCATAGATTTTTCAGAGATTAACTCTCAACTTCTTGTTTATATAAAGTTGATAATTATTATTACTTGGCAATAAGTTCCTGCTAATTTTTTATTTGACAGTGCTCTTGCAAATCCCCTAATTTATTTATTTTGAAATTTGGATGGTCATCAATTGGAATTCCTTAAAATGGGGCATATCCTGCATTATTAATATAAAGTTAATCATAGCACAGTTAGGGGATTCCTAATTTTCCCTTTCCTATCATATCACAAACAAGGACTGAGGAGCTTGCAATTTCCAAATATTTTTATATCACAGATACAGCATTTACATTGACATAAATGTATTTTCAGGGTACAAAATACAAAATGAATCTGGCATTATTATTTCCTAATATATTCCAGGATACTGCCTTACTAAATTCTAGTCACTAAAGTCCACAGAGACAAAATAACACAAACTGCCTACCTTTTCTCCTGGACGGTACACTGGCTGGAAGATGCCATTACATAAATAGCACTTCTGCTAATTAATTAGTGCTGGCCATAGTGGTTTTTACTAAACTAAGTAACAAAACCAAATAGTGCAATTTGCCTTTTTTGCTCCTACTCTACTTAAAATTAAAACAGATCAGGATAAACTCAGCTGAAGAATGTTGCTTGCAATTCTTTTTTTCTAATTACTTAAATCATTGGGTATTAAAAAAAACACCTCATTATTTTTGGTTGTTGGTTTTACATGATAGGGTGGCTAATTAAAACTATGGCACTTACTGGCACATTCCAGTATACAGTTTATGATTGTGAAAAGGTCATGTACTTGAAAATAAACTTCAGTATGCCTCTTGCATTTAGCCAAATAATCATAGAAGGTGTTTAAAAATAATTCCTATTCCTCTCCTCCAAGCAGCTTCTTTTCTTGTCTCTGCTTACTCATGATTACCCATCAATAGCACTTCTCTCTCTCAGGGGGATCGTGCTGATGGGATCCTTCCTAATGCCTCAGAAATGTTATGCTTTTGTGGAGGTCATCAGAAAACAAAAATTCTGGTTTGACACTGGTAAAAACACAACAAAACAAAATCCTGGAAAAATGACATTCTAGAACTAAAATACCTAGCTAAGCATCACTGAGTATCTGCAGCATTCATCTTCCAGGTAAATGTGAAAAGTGAACACATTCTAGAGCATGACTTCTTGATTAAGAACAGGACAGTTTAGCTTTGCATCTCCTTGGAGGGGTCTCTAAAGTCAGACCTGGCATCCACTTGTCCCCACGCCCCCTCCCCACAGCCCTTACCCGCCCAATGAAACCTAAACTGCATCTGGCCTTTTCAAAGTAAATCAAAACTTCAAGATGAACCTCAATTTTTTCATGCTGTCAACATCTGATTAACCCATCTGAGTGTGCATATATTCCAGTTTTCCCATTTTTTAAAAGCAGCCACTCTGTTTTACTCTTCCACACCTTTACTATGTGTAGCTTCACAGTGCTCATTAGAACTTTCAGGAATTCTCCGTACTTTAAAGTGTTGGTGGATATTTTGCCTCTACTCTATCTGATGTCTGGTAAGATAACAACTGTTAGTTACCTGATATCACTTAAATTATGTCAGCTGCAGAGAAGCGCAAACTCTGTGAGTTTGAAGACTCATCATATATTACTGACTTCTTTCACAAGCTTTGCCTTCTACTGACCTTTCTGCAACAAACTTCTTTCTAGTCTTAGAAAGGGATGTAGAAAATAGGACCTCATTTAAAAAGTACAGCTAGAACAAGAGAACAAATACTAGTGTGCTAGATTAGAAGAAAGGAAAAGACTTGACATAAATAATTTAAATGAAATCTTGGTCAGTGTACCTTTGAAAATTGCTTAAATTAGGGTTTATTTTTCTTAATGAAAATATTTTGTGAGTTCCAGCCAAGATGGCGGCATAGGTAAAAATGCTTTGCTTCCTCACATAACAAAAAAAAGGGTAACAATCAACCTAAAAACAATGAACAACCAGAAGTGCCAGAAAGTTGAACTGCATGGAACTCCAACAACCAAGGAGTTAAAGAAACATTCACCGAGACCAGTAGGAGGGTCTGAGACAGGAGACTGGTAGCTGGGTGGAGAGGACAAGCAGCAAGGCAGTGGATGGCGGGGATGTGAGGGGGTGGCTGACTGAACATGAAACTAAAGACTCAAAGGCAGCTATAAACTACTGTGGGGGTTGCCACCGTGGGAGAAACTCCCAGTCTCACATGAGGCAGCTGTTGGAAAGTGGGGCTAGAGTTGAGCAAGTGAGCGGCATTGTTCCCCCTCTGACCCCGCCCCCACAGACAGTGTCACAACATAGCAAAGAGAGTTGCCCCACTCTGGAGAATAACTAAGTCCTCACCCCCCTCAACACAACAAATGTGCCAAGACAAGGAAATATGGTTCACATGAAAGAACAGATCGAAACTCCAGAAAAAGAGCTAAGCAACGAGGAGATAGACAACCTATCTGATGCAGAGTTCAAAACACTGGTTATCAGAATACTCTCAGAACTGATTGAGCTTGGCTGCAAAATAAAGGAAGAAAGGAAGGCTACCCAAAGTGAAATAAAGCAAAAAATACAGAGAACCAACAGTGAAGAGAAGGAAATCTGGACTCAAATCAATGATTTGGAACAAAAGGAAGAAATAAACATCCAACTGAAACAGAATAAACAAACAAGAATTCAAAAAATGAGGGGAGGCTTAGGAAACTCTGGGACAAGTTTAAGAGCTCTAACATCAGAATCATAGGGGTGTCAGAAGGAGAAGAACAACAAGTTGAAAACTTATTAGAATAAATAATGGAGGGAAACCTCCCCAATCTGGTGAAGGAAACAGACTTACAGGAAGTCCAAGAAGCCCAGAGAATCCCACAGAAATTGGACCTAAGGAGGAACATACTAAGGTACATCATCATTAAGTTACCCAAGGTTAAAGATAAGGAGAGAATCTTAAAAGCAGCAAGAGAAAAGGAGACAATTACTTACAAAGGAGTGCCCATAAGACTACCAGCTGATTTCTCAAAAGAAAACTTGCAGGCAAGAAGGGGCTAGAAAGAAGTATTTGAAGTCATGAAAGGCAAAGACCTAAATCCAAGACTACTCTGTCCAGGAAAGCTTTCATTTAGAATGGAAGGGCAGATAAAGGGCTTCTCAGATAAGGTCAAGAGAAAGGAGTTTATCATCACCAAGCCCTTATTATGTGAAATGTTAAAGGAACTTAGCCAAGAAAATGAAGATCAAAACCTATGAACAGTAAAATGACAACAAACTCACAACTATCAACAACTGAACCTAAAAAAATGAAAACAAAGCTAAGCAAACAAAGAGAACAGGAACAGAATCAGTGAAATGGACATCACATGGAGGGTTTTCAGTGGGGAGGGGGAGGGGAGGAACAGGGAAGGAAAGGTACAGGGAAGAAGAAGCATAATTGATTGGCATAAAATAGACAGGGCGAGGTTAAGAATGGTATAGTAAACGGAGAAGTCAAAGATCTTATATGTACAATCCATGGACATGAACTAAGGAGTGGGGAATGCTGGAGTGTTGGGGGTTGCGGAGAGCAGGAGGGATAAAGGAAAGAAAAAAACTAAGAAAACTGTAATAGCATAATCAATAAAATATACTTAAAAATATTTTGTAAGCCTTTACAATGCTTTTCAATGCCACTGTCTTATCCCTAGGAGCTTTATTTGTATTTGTATTCTTTAGCATTCCCAATTTGCAACGAGTTTAGCAAGAGGCAAGAGTTGAACTTTATCAACTTTCTGAGAAGGTGGTAGACAAATCACAGTAGTCAGACTGATGGACTTATGGTAAAGGCAGCAGCCGATTAAAAACACATGGCCATAGGTTCTCATCCCAGCTGGTCGGTCCTTCAGTCTGCCATATTGGGATCAAAATAACCACAGTGAATAGTGAGTACCAACACAAATGGCTGTTTAGTGAGGCCTCGTAATAATGACTACAGAGTATGATTACAAACATAAGGGGCTGAATATTTAATATTAACAACATTTAGTATTACCTGAATTATTTATTAATGTGCACATCCAAAAAAATGAAATTACCAAAGCAGAGAGGTTAAATGATTTGCCAAGGGTTGCACAGCAAATTGATGTCTGAGCTAAGAGTAAACCCATAACTTCTTGCATTAATTTTCCTCACCCTATATTCAATTTAATTACAAAAAAGTAAAATTATCAACACTTTCTCAACCAGCATCTGGACTACCTTGCATGTCCCACAGTGAATTGTGTTCCTGCTGGTAAGACGAAGAAGCATTACATCATTGGAGACTGCCCTGAGTGCAGTGACAGCAGAAAGGAAACAATTTGGTTCTTTACAAGGTGACCAATTTTCAGATGATGAGAGCACAGTGAAACACACTCAGTATTACAGTAGTGCTCTGTATATTTCAAACTGGGTAATTTCAATCTGCGGCAAGTTAAGCATTTTTTTCTCTCTGAATGTTAATCAGAATTTAGAGGAACTCCAATAAAAGTTTAAATAACTAAAGCTGTGACCACCTTCTAACCCAATATTCTTTAGTACTATACAAATGTGAGAATTTATCTCGATTTCTTCAAGTAAGGAACTAATGAAACAAAATTAAGTGATAAAAGCAAAGGTAGAATTAAGTGAAAGCAGTAGCAGGGTCCCTGATGGTCATACAGGCAACGTGGTTCTGCAATCTGGGAGAAACCCCTTTGATCTCCGAGAAAAACCCACGCGAGCCAGGTTCCAAGCCCAGCAGTGTTTCTACGTCATGTCCCCCGACCCCCATCGGAGTAGAAGGCTCTTTAAGCATTATTTTAATTTCTGTGTCAGAGAGGCTTTTGCAAACTAGTCCACCTGCTGCCAACAAGCACACTGGAATGATGGACAGAGCATTCTTGTGTTACTGAGAGAATAAATCCCTTCCTTCACCTCATTTCAGACAGGCAGGGAATATACAGGAAATTCTACTTTTCTGTGCTTCTCTAACTTTTAAGTCATTTACAAGTTGCTGGAGGGATTATCCTTTGTCTCTTGAGAGATCCACAGAGACCAGAAGCATCTTATTTGTGCAGTGGATAAATTAATTGGGGTAGAGTCACCACATTCCACATGGAGACCTGTGCAGAGTGCTTTCCTTGGAGGTATAATGCAAGATGGGAAAATTGATTTCCACAAATCCCAGGTTAAACTGGTTTCATATATAATAAGTTGCTATTTTGCTTGCAATATGTAAACAGATGATTGGTAGAATATGGACCTGTTAGCTCTTGCAACTGTAGAGCTAACTGTAGCCTCTGTGAAGACAGGCTTGAAGGATTCTGGTTTAGAAAACTTTATTCTTGTCTAGGCATAATGGCATTTGAGATCACGTAGGGGAGGCTTAATCATAAATCTTAGGGAATGCATAGTTCTCTAGAGATCCACAGGCGATACTCACCCCTCCCCGAACTGTCTCCCCATCTCTCAGACGAGGACAGCACAGAAGTTTAGTGTATAAAAGTGCTAGTTTTATACAGAACCGGGACATGAAAGTACAAGTAGGCTCTTAAAGAGTGGTTGGTCCTGGGAAAAAAGAAGTTGATAGGAGAACTTGGAAAAAGCCTAAGAGACTAAAGTAATCATGCATCCACAGGCAAGAGAAATAATATTTTGGAAGAAGTTTGGATAAGTAGGTAAGGAAGGAGTTGGAAATATCTGTGTAATGTTCTGGTTGAATGACTTAGAGAGGAGAAAGACAAGGACACTGAATCTGTCTACTGCATCTGTCTCTTGGGCCAGGTGGCTGGCTTCAGTCTCCCCAGGTTGGTAAACCATACCATGACAAATGTAAAACTCCTTAAAAGTGATGTATGACCTAGTTCCTAGGGCACCGCCCTGGCAGCAGGGCTCCACCGCATCAGTGATTCTAGAAACATCACGACTACCACTGCCAGGGAGAAAATGCTGCCGTTAGAGAAGATATGAACATAACACTTACTAGATAGATTACACGGTCTATTTTCACTATTCTTACACTTAATATATACAAATACGTAATATATAAAAGTATATACATACTGTAATACATATATCAGTTTCAGTAGAAAGAGCATCACCTAAAAAACTGCACTTTGCAGCTGACTTAATATTAGCTGTTATGGGCATAAAGAGGAAGTGTTTATGACCCTGTTCACTTCAGGACAAAGGATGGGAACTGTCTCTACAACTGAAGAAGCCAACTCTATGCTTTGTCCAAGACTGGCTCCAAATACTGTCTTAGGTTTGGGGAAAGGAGAGAATACAGGATAGAGCAAGAAGTTCTATTGCTCAGCTGTTTGAAAAATAAGGTTCTATGCAAAGAAAATGCAATAAGTGTCACAGTTGCAGGTGGCTTCTCCAGGGGAAGAAACTCATTTGTATATACCAAGAAAAAATAGGGTTTTCCAGAGTGGAAAATGTATTGTTTTTGTGATTCATGACTCTATTTATTTATTTTTATTTTATTTTTAATTGTTCAATTACAGTTGTCCCCATTTCCCCCCTATTACTCTCCCCTGCCCTACTTACACCGCACCTCCCACATTCAATCCTCCCCCACCACTGCTGTCTTAGTCCATGGGTCCTTTACACACATTCATTGACTTGACCTTTCCCCTTCTTTTCCCCATTAACCCTCTCCCCTCTGGTCACTGTAAGTTTGTTCTTTATTTGCATGTCTCTGGTTCTATTTTGCTTGCTTATTTGTTTTGTTGATTAGGTTCCACTTATAGCTGAGATCGTATGCTATTTGTCTTTCACCATCTGGCTTATTTCACTTAGCATAATGCTCTCCAGTTTCATCCATGCTGTCTCAAAGGGAAGGAGCTCCTTCTTTCTTTCTGCTGTGTAGTATTCCATTTTGTAAATGTACAATAGTTTTTTGATCCACTCATTTACTGATGGACACTTAGGCTGTTTCTAGTACTCAGCTGTTGTAAATAGTGCTGCTATGAACATTGGGGTGCATATGTTATTTTGAATTGGTGTTTCAGGATTCTTACGGTATAATCCAAGCAGTGGAATTGCTGGGTCAAAAGGCAGTTCCATTTTTAGTTTTCTGAGGAAATTTCATACTGTTTTCCACAGTGGCTGCACCAGTCTGCATTCCCACCAATAGTGCACTAGGGTTCCCTTTTCTCTACAACCTTTCTAGTACTTGTTGTTTGTTGATTTTTTTTTATGATGGCCATTAAATATCCCATTTCTGTTTCATCATCACCTTCCCCCATTTCTCAGTATTGAATACAGAATTATTTCACCTGCATGCTATAATCATGCTTGCTTTCTCTCCCCTTACAAAGCAGTATTTTGCTGATTTCTGTTTTGAGCTATCCTATTTTTGCCTTATTAAGTAAATGTACAGGATGGGGCCAAAATAGGTTTACAGTTGTTTGTATGGAAAATAATACACTATCAATAAATCGTAATACAAGAATAAACTCTGTGTTTTGCATACTTGCAACTATAAACTTACTTTTGCCCCACCCTATACATAAAGTGTACAATGGTATATGATATAATATAAAGCTATATATGATATCAATGCTATATAAATTCTTCAGCACATTTTTTAAATCTCATTATAATGGAATCAAGGAGCTAGCAAATATTGTTCATTGTAATGAAATCTTGCTGTATTAAATATTTATGTGACAATGAGATTTAACCAACACCAATGCAGACAAAATAGGCTACTTAATATATTTTTAACAGAGATACTAAAAATTATTCTAGTGAATACTAGAAATCATTGCTAGTATCTGCTTTTGACTGCTGAAGTGGTGATCTACTAAGAGACAGCAACACGAAAAGGATGTCAGCAAATCAGTACATAAAAGGTGGTAGCTATTGTGCATCAGTGTTGAAGAGGCATCTGACAGAAAAAAATCAACCACAACAAAAATGCCTATAAGTGAAAATTATTCAAAACAGAGCTTTTTGTCAAATAGTTATTGCCTCATAAATAATGAGCAATTTCACCACCAATTTTTGAATATTATCATTAAGTAGGTATAATACCTAAATATTTGTGGCCCCCAAGTTCATATGTTGAGGCCCTGACCCTCAATATGATAATACTTTGAGATGGGGACTTTGGGGGGTAATTAGGGTTAGGTGAGGTTAGGGTTACAGTGGGGCCCTCATGATGTAATTAGTGCCCTTATACTAAATAAGAGACACCAGAGAGCTTTTGAGTACTCTCTTTAGAGCATTCTCATTCTCTGTCTCTCTCTCTCTACACACACACACACACACACACACACACACACAATTCATGTGAACACACAGCAAAATGGCAGCCACTTACACGGCAAGAGACCTGAGAATGAAATTTTCCTTGTGGGAACTTCGATGGGACTTCTAGCCTCCAGAATTGTGAGAAATTAATTTCTGTTGTTTAAGCCACCGAGTCTGTGAAATTTTGTGAGGGTAGCCTGGGTTGACTAATATAGTAGGGTATCTAAGATCACCTGTGATGAAAACACTGAAGGAAAAAGAAAAACATTCTCTTGCTTTTAAAATTACTCTACTCCAACCACATTTTATCTTCACATATATTGTCTAGTGACTTTTCCCTCCTTTCTGAATATTTGTCCTAAAAGACAGCCTTCACCTTTTGGGTTTCCCCCCTCATTTAAACCTGTTTGAACTAAGTGGTAAGAAGAAGGCATCTTAGATCCTTTCTTTTGGATCTTTTTTGATTTGAAGTGTTGCAGAACATCTTATTTGACTGATTTTTTTTAAGTTTGCCTGCAAGTTTATCAATACATTCCATACATACACAGTCCCTCTCCATTCCTGGGTTCTGGACTCCAGAACTCTAGAAAGTGGGATTTGACAAGTGTGGTTGGCCCAAAGTCACTTGCTGCTGGATAAGCTTCTGCCTTTATGGAAAAATGGTCGAGTATTTCTGAGACTGAAATCCGATGCTTGGCTGACTGGTGGATTTGGGTCAACAGACAGAACTGAAGTTAATAGGAGATTATGTCATTGCTGACTTAAACACTCAAATATGAAAATTACCTAATAAATTAGATAGTTAAACAAAAATAACAATGACAATAACAATGTCATGTATTTCAATATGATCATTAGAAATGTTTGGATATCAAGAAGAAATGAATTACTTTTAAAAGAATCGTATTCATATATTAAACTTTTCATTCTTTCTCTTTTAAATTATATGAGAAATACATGTTGGTAGTAAAGGGGAGAAAACTGTACTTGAACAATGATTAAAATAAAATAAAAAAGAATTATTTCAGGTTAAAAAAAGATTTAATTTGGGGGGTTTACTTAATTAAAATTAGTAAATGAATAAAAAAAAGAAATACATGTATAGTGGAAAAACACAAGAAATTTCAGAAAAGCCAGAAGGATACAGAAAAAAATTATACTTAGAATCTCACTCCTCAGAAATAAACCTTGCAAGATATTTCGGGTTATAGTTCAGACCTCTTCCTCTGTAAATAATACAACATGCATTTAAAAAATTCAACACTGTAGATCACATTAAAGATTTCCTCTAACCCAGTGGTCCTTAACCAGAGGCAATTTTGTCCTCCTTCCCCCAGAGACACGTGGAAATGTCCAGAGCCATTTTTGGTTGTCACAAATTCAGGGGTGGAGAGGAGGGGAGCTACTGACACCTCTTGGATAGAAGCCAGGAGTGCTGCTAAATATCCTGCAATGTACACGACAGCCCCCAACGAAGAGAATTATCTGGCCCAAAATGTCAATAGTGCTGAAGTGAGAAGAAACTCTGCTATAATCCAATACAGAACTAAAATTTTACTAATTAGAATCTACTCTGTGCTGTAATTACTGAACACCTGCCGGAGTGTGCATATTCAAAGATAAATAGGGCCCTGGCTCTGGAGTAATGGGGATGACAATCCAACCAGCTGAGCTACTGGCCCTTATCTCTGGGTTGCAGATAAGCAAATAAACCTAAAAGTGTGAACCTTTACTTGTATTTCTTTTGAGGCAATGAGCCCTTTGAGTGGCATAAGTCACTCAGCACCTGAAACTTGCATTTTATGGTTTATGAAAAGAATCAAAATTAGTACTAGTCTGAAAAAGAGAGCCACCCAAGGGTAGCAAGCTCCTAAGACGCCCTATTTAAGGATCAGCTTGACCTTTATTCTGGCACCCCCCAGCTGACCTGTAGGCCCCCAACTCTCAGGTGTAGAGTCACGGGCAAAAAGATGAAGTCAACATAATAACATCGTTACACATCACACCATTTCTATAAAATTCAAAATGTCTTTCTGCCTTGACTCCTAAAATTAAAAACAAACAAACAACGAAACTTGTGGTCTGCCTAGAAAAATGTGTGTCAAAAAGAAACAACAACAGTAGCTTCTGATGCTTGTTATGGATTCCCAATCAGGAGTCAGGTATTGTGCTATTTTACACCCACAGCTTTATTCAATTCTCACCACTTCAGACTGACCTCATGGCCAGTCCAATTTTCAGACAGACAAACTGAGGTTTGCAGTGGGAGTGAAGTAGTTTGACCCATACATATGGTCGTGAATGGCAGAAAGTGGAGTCCATCACCATCAAGGCAGAAGGTCAGCCTGCACTGCGGGGCCATCCGTCCGGCTGGTGCAGCCTGTGGAGCCTGTCTTCTGAGTCCAGCGTCATGCCCCAAGGAAGAAGGACAGTTCTCCAGCCATGAGCTAACAAGCTTCTGTGACTTTTGGGACCATACCCATCACACTTGGTGTACCTCTTTTTATCAGTCATCTTTCAATAAGTGAGCTTCTGGACCTCATGGGGGTCTTCAAATAATTCATTCCCCCCAGTTGTTCCTTTCTTTCTGCTTAAATTTTGTAGACATTGTTTTTTTTATGTCTTGCAAATACTTCACATTTCCTTTTTCTCCTTGGTACCTGCTTTTTCTGTGCCTGCAGAGACCTCATAACAGGGTAGGCTGGTCTCTCTGTAAATTCATAACCACCAAGTTCAAGGAGGCCTTCGGCACTACCCAACAGCCCATGACACTCTGGCTCACTTGCTTTTCCACTTTCTGTGCACACAGTTTCAAATCTCCACTCCCTTAACTCCTCCCATTTAGGTTCCCCAACCATCCCTGAATCTTCCCATCAGATGATCTGGCTGCCCACTCTACAGAAAAAAATAGAAGCCACACACTGGAATGTCTTAGTCTTCCCCAGACTGAGCCTATTTGCAGAAGCTGTCTCTCCTCCCACCTGAGGTTAATCCCATCTTGTTGAGCCTTCTCAGATACTGTGACTTCAATGATCCCTTGTCCCCTGTAAATTCAATTTTTGCTTCACCAGGATTCCTCTACTGACTCTGGAACACTCTCAAGTGCTTCTCATTAAACAAACAAACAAACACACATAACACAACTTCGAAGATGTCTGGTCTGCCACCAGTTCTCACCCTATCTCCCTCCTGAGCTTCTCAGCCAACCTTCCTGAATAAGTAGCCTTACATGCTGCCTTCATTTCTACACCTCCCACTCGCTCCTCAGCCCCTCGAGCCTCACCATTGACTCCACCACAGTTTTCACTAGTGTCTTCAATGACTCAACATCATCCAACCCAAGATAATTTATTTTCATTCCCACATGTTTTTCAGGCTGTATCTTTCTTGATCCATGAGCATATTCAGTGCTGGGACTCTTCCTTCCTTGTTAACATAATCTTTTCTTTATACACTATGACACACTGATCTTGCCTCTCCTCGCACCCTCCTGAGCAGACTTTTCTTCCTCTATCTCTTTAAGACTCATCGTCCCCTCTGAACCAGCTGTTGAGTGTTAGAGTTCCTCAACACTTGGTTCTAGGCTTTTCTGGAACACCCTTTGTTCTCTGCATCTTCTCCCTAAGTGATTAGATCCAGACCCAGGAGTTCAATTGCCACCTCCATGCACACTGCTCACAAAAGTGAATCTCCAGCCCAAACTTCACTTCTGGGCTCTTAGACCCATATACCTGCTACTTGATGTTTCCTCTTTGTTTTCTCTAAGGCCTCTCAAAACTCCACATTCTAAAACATAATATTTTCACTCTGTCTCTACTGTCCTCAAATCCCAAATTTGGTCCTTTCCAAGTTTCCTAAGATTGTTAAGCAATACACTATCTATAAAATGTTTTTTATGTTATTTTTATGTTCTCCCGAGGACATTTTTTTTTCATTGCTTTTATAGAGAGAGGAAGCAGGAAGAGAGAAACATTGATGAGAGAGAGAAACATCGATCAGCTGCATTCTGTATGTGCCCCAACTGGGGGCATTGAACCCCCCAACCCAGGCATGTGCCCTGACCAGGAATTGCATCCACAGTCTTTTGGTTTATGGGACGATGCTCCAACTAACTAAGCCACACTGGCTAAGTCCATAAATATTTATTAAATAAATGAATTAGTGAGTTCTAATACTTGTGGTCTTAACCATAATACAAATAGAGATCTAAGCTTTTGAGTTAAATCACAGAACAGTGAATGCTTTTATCTCACTTCCAATGACCAGGACTTTCCAGAGCTTGTTAACTACCAACATGCTTTTGTATTTCTGTCCTTTGATATAGCCACAGTTTGGGTGACTATTTGAAACGCATAGTGCTGGGTACACAGTAATTGCTCTATAAAATGTTTATTGAATGGCTGATCTTGGAGTAGAATGATCCTTTATTAGGTTTGTTATTTGGTAATTTACTGTCATTGAGCAAAAGTTGGGTGTTTTCTCAAGAGTACTAGTAAGGGATAACTGCTTTTCTTTTTAGGTGGTGCCTGGAGTAGGGAAGACTTTGAATGTGTTTGGAATGAGAGTGCTCTGAGGACTGCTGTAGGAGAAATTCCTGTAAGAATGCAGTAAAAGAACATGAATATTGACACGCGGCACCAGTTCTCTAAAGCAGAGTGAGAGCACTTTGCCAGTGTGTTACCTTTGATGAAAACACACACATCTGTCACCTGAGTCTGTGTCCGTGCCCTGAGCACAGATAAATGTGGTGGGGGCTGGCCAGCCATCTCTCCTTTTGCCTCATACTGGCCCTCAGGAAAGTGTTTCTCATGCAGATTTAAAGACAGGTTGGAGACCACGGTCTTCTCTGCTGCCAAACTACTTATCAGGACTCCTTATCAGGACTCCACCACGCTGCCTTCGTGGGGAATGGCCAAGCATTAGTGCTGGGGTCGGTGGCCCTGGGAAGGTTATCTATACTCTGTGTACTGCATTTTTTTCATAATCATTCAGAATAATAACACTTAGAGTGTTGTGGGAATGAGTGAGAGAAGTACCTGCTGGAGCCTGGCACTTAGTGATCACTCCTCTATTTCGCACAGTCTTCTTTCCATTTTTAAGTGGTTCATCAGACGAGTGACCTTGCCCTGAAAGATCACAGAATTACTTCCAATTGCTTAAATATTTTATTTTGCAGTTTGCCTTGACGACAGATTTCCCCCAAGTTGAACTAAGCTCCCGGAAGACAGTAAGGGCCTTAATAAGTCCCCAGAGTGCCAGGGGCCCACAGCAGGTCTAGCTGCTGGCCATACTGCAGCCTGGTGGGCTCTGCGCCTTCCTTTGTCCATTATCCTGATCATTTCTTGGGAAAGGTGAGAGCAAACACAACAATAGAAACTTTTTAACTTGTTTTATTAAAGTAGTCTCAGAAAAATAATTTTTTCTGAGCCTACCAATACCCCAACTGGTACTTGCACAGAACACTTATGTAATTCTATGTTCTGTATTTGTTAATAAAAGATTTTTAATCAGTCAAGATGTTAGCTAGCAAAACACTGTCCAAAAACCTAGGTAATGGTTCAGGAACACAGTGAATATAGTATTGTGAGTACTAAAAATATCCACAGTGCTCATGCCATTACATTTGGTAAAATAATTATTAAGAGACCAAACTTTAAATGTTCATTACAACTCTGGCCAGCTGTCTCAGTTGGTTGGAGCATCGTCCCATACACCAAAAGGCTGTGGGTTCTATCCCTGGTCAAGGCACGTACCTAAGTTGCAGGTTCAGTCCCTGGTCGGGGCTCCTACAGGAGGCAACCAATGGGTGTTTTTGTCTCATATCAATGTCTTTCTCTCTCTCATCCTCCCACTTCCAGCCTTCCTCACTCTCTAAAATCAATAAACATATCCTCAGATGAGGATTAAAAAAAGAGATCATTACAAAGTGCCTAGACAGGTCATTATTTAATAAGTGCTATAGAAAGTGACAAAATATTTGGAGGGCAAAACAAGGGCTCCAAGTTAATTCTCTGTATTCTTTTCCTCTAGATAAAGAACTTCGCATAATCTAACTTCTCATCAAATCCTATTTTCCCCACATACTTCCCCACAATATGTCAGAGAAATTCTTTAGAAACATAAAATCCTAGTTAATCTAGTCTTAGGTTTTTCCTTTAGGTAGAAACTGTAAAAACTAGTTAGTCTCACCACTCTGAAAAGCAATTAACCTTGTCATCTTCAAAAGGATAAAAATATTAATAATATCACTGTGTAATTTTTACAATTTAAGAGGAAAGTTCCTCAGTCATTATAAGTGGTGATATTCTCTATTATTAATGCCTGTGCACATTAATTTCTAAAGTATCTAATTTTAAGCAACTCAACAAAATGAATGCCTAATATTTTTCAAAATGCAAATGTAATCTGACTCCAGCGTGCACAATAGCTCTCCTATTTGTTATCTGAACAAGAGCCATGTTGCCCCCCAGTAGTTCCATGGCTTGCTGCTGTGAGGTGTACAACTTCTGGTTTTTAATGGATTGTTTTTTTTCCTCTCTGTGTACTGGGTTTGAAATGAGCTCTGGAGAGAGGGAGAGAAAATAAAGATTTTTTTTTCTCCCTGTAGGTGATCTGCTCATAAAGGGGAAAAATTTTAAAGCAAATTTTGTTGTGGAACATATATTGACTTGCTTGTAAATTCTCAATATGCTACAAATTAAAGAATCATGGTCATGTGACACCAACACAGTAAGTAACCTATTTAGTCTCCGTCTGTGCTGTGATACTTGCTTTCGTCCTGCCTCAGGTCTCAGGAGGAAGCAGATGTGAAAGGTGGTGACGGTAGCTACTTCGGGCTCAGGGTCTAGCTGTGAGACTCCTGATTTTGATCCGGGCACTCGGTCTTGCCTGCCATATAACAAAGGTGTCCTTTGTGAAACTCCTGTGCTCTTATTCTTGCTGCATCTTCAGTATGTACCAGTCAACAGAATGCATAGCTCCAAACTAATTTGGTTGTCAGTGTACAAAAATTCTGATTGGCCCTTGAGCAATGAGATGCCATTGAGACCATCATAATCTGCATTATATCTTTAAGACCTGTGTAGAAATTCTGGTATATTTTCTTGGTAGGATGGATTTAGTGGACGAATACAGCTGTTTCTCGAAAATCTCAGTAGTGGATTGAGTTTATTCTTCAATTTTGATGGAGACGCTGATCCTTGTCTTGGGAGCAGTGCACCTCCCTGTACAGCAGTCCTCACCTTATCCAGGTTTCGGTTACTCCAGGTTAACATCAGTTTGAAAATAGTAAATGGAAAATTACAGAAATGAACGACTCATAGGTTTTAAATGGCATGCCATTACGAGGAGCGCGATGAAATAGCACACCATCCTGCTCTGTGCGCCCCAGGGTGGGACTCGCCCCTTCGCGCAGCATCTCCCTGCAGTGCGCACTCCCGGCCAGCAGTCACTTAGCAGCCACGTCGGTTTTCAGATCGACTGTCTGTCTCCATGCTGGTGCCGCAGTGCTAGTGTTCATGTCACCCTTATTTTACTTAATAATGAACCAGATGGTGAAAGAGTAGTGACAATGGCAATTTGGATATGCAAAAGAGAAGCCATAAAGTGCTTCCTTTGAGTGAAAAGGTGAATCAATACAATAAGATATTTTTGAAAGGGAGACTACATTCCTATAACTTTTGTTGCAGTATAGTGTTATAACTGTTCTATTTTATTATTATATTACTTATCTCTTATTGTGCCTAATTTGTAAATTAAACTACATCATAGGTATGTACATATAGAAAAAAAAAACATAGTACATATAGGGTTTGGCACTATCTGCAGTTTCAGGCATCCACTGGAGGTTTTAGAAAGTATCCCATGGATAAGAGGGGACTGCTGTGTTTTGCCAGGAGTCTAAAGGACCTGGTACCTCTGCTTATGAAAAGTGTCCCCAGTGGTGCCACACAATGGCTTTCGCTGTATTACATTAAAATTCTTGGCTTTGCAGATAAGTGTTAATACTATGGACAATTAAAAGTGGCAGTTGTGGCTGTGGGAGCAGTTAGTGCAGAAATACCAAAGGGTCTTGCAATATTTCCAATCAGTGAGCTGCTCTGTCTCATTAAACACTGAGGATATATATTTGGCCACTGAGCTCAGCACTTGATTGAGAATGGGCTTCCCTCCTGGCATTTCAAATGCCATACTGTTCAATTAAAAAATGTCTATTTGGAGTCCTTTGGAAAGCAATTGGAGGTAGTTCCAATGCTTACTAAGAACTTAGAGAAACACTTAGCAATGACTAAAAAATCTCTCATAATTTCATAAACATTTTTTCTTTGATGTTTTGTTTTAAAAATTATGAATATAGACAGATACTGAAAGCATGTTATAGATCAGCAATTCCTATTAAGTGGCACTATCACATCAATCAGTAGAATTTAAAATGGTTTTAAATAACATCTCAGAAGTTTAGGAAGTCTGTGGCATGCTTTCTGAATCATAAAGCAATAAAATATGTTCAGCATATTTTCAGGATCAAATTAATTGCAATATATAGAATATGGCAGTTGACATATAGCTAACTTTCAATTAATCAATGTATCAGATGACAATAGACATGAATCATGCCCACACCTTGCCAGATGATAGTCACACTGAATAATAGTGCTTACTGCCTCTTGTGGGGTAATAAACATCAATTTCCATACATTTAAGCAAAGGCAAAAAAAAAAAAAAAAAGGAAGTCAGATAGCCTTGTTTGACCATTGCAGCTGAAAGGCCAGTGGGTTATAAAAGTCATTTTATTTTTTCACATCTAACCTTCTGAAGTAAAAGAGAATCTCAATTTAAGTTTTCCAAACAACTGATTCTTTTCTTACTTTGCTAATAGTAGATAATTTTGTTTCAAGATTCATTGAGTAAGTAGGCTAATGGACATAAAGAATTCTGACATTGTTAGTTTTTGGAGAAAGAGCAACTCAACAAACTGGAAAATGTACCGCAATGGCCTGAAATTGGGCTATGCAAATTCAGTGTCACAGATGAGAACACTGGATGGCTAGGCACACATTACAGTTCAGGGAATTCCATTAAAAAGTCTGTCCGCTTATACTCCCCACGACAAATTTAACATTTGGATGAACAAGTCCAGTGTCTGAACATGTGATTTTTATCCTGTTCTTGTTAATTATGTCTCTCTATTTTTAAATGGTATAAAGAGATTTCTTATATATTTCCAGCTAGTGTTAGCTCTTCAAAATACACTATGCTGAGATAGTTCAGACGACCTGTAATTTATTTATATCTATTAGTTTAAAAAAACTGCCTGCATAGCTGAAATATAAATTTGATAAGGCAATAAACACTCTATAGAGAAAGAGGCAAGGGACATGGTTCCAGAAATGCTACAGAAGTCATTCAGTACTGAATGTCTGCTGCAGAACTGGCACAAGGCCAGGCCAAAAGGGTGCAAAAATAAGCAAAGATTCCCAGCCTATGAAGCGGGCACATAAATGACATGTACTACAAGGGCAGATGGACTCAGTATTATGCAAGAAGTGACTGAGGGAGGAATCATGGAATGCAAATACCACTGCAAAATCTGGCTGACCAGGTCCACCTCTTTCTGTCCTTCACATACTTCTTGCCTGTCTGAAGGAGTGGGGAATGGCAAAGGCACTGCCTCATTTCTGACACTCCTCTTCAAGTCCCTGCTCTCTGCCAACCTTGGAGACAAAGGCTCTCCGTGCTGTCGTATGTTTGCCCACTCTTAGCAACATCTTTCCATCTGAAGATTCTCAAAACTCCACCTGTACTGTATCATGTATCTTAGAGTGAAAGGTAATGGGCTGAGACACTTGACTCAGACTGCATCTTCAGGTTTTTGGGGGCAAACAGACTGGCTCACACATCGCTGTTGCTCTAGCTCCTCACAGTAGGAGGCAACCAGGTGGCCCAAGGTGTGGGCCCTCACTCACCTGTGAAATGGGGTACCCTCAACACCAAATTAAGATTATGATATCAGATAATCCCAGTAAATGATTTAGCATCCACAGTACTCATATTAGCTAATGGAAACTCAGCAAACATTCTTTTTTCCCCTTCCCCTCTGTCCCTGCCCTTTCTCTCACCCTTCAGACTTGGGCCCCTGTGTCAGTTCCTTAGAGGAGCCCTCACTGGCCTTCTGGTTTCCCATACTGCTCTTCCCTGACTCTTATCTCAGCTGCTACCTTCCCTGGTTTATGTTAGTTACTCTCACTAGACCGTGAGCTCCAGGAGAACCGCACTTGTTCACTGGGGTCTTCCCCAGGCGTAGAATAAAGTTGGGCATGTACAATGTGCCCAATGACCAAATGACCAAACGATGATGCTGGCACCAAGGAAATGGTCCTGTGGAAATGCCTCAGGCCCCTGCATGGTTAGGGAGGTAGCCCCAAGTGGGTGGGCTTCAGCCTTTTTCCCTCCCAGCACCTTACCTTTTATCTGTTTCCTTCTAGGTTACCTCTCCCATCATGACTCCAATGGAAGACACTAAAATGCAGTTTAAAAACTACTTATTTTCAAAATTCTTTCCAAGGATTTACATCTTTTACCTCAGGAATCTGCGAGACAATATGACTAGGTACTCCCAGGCTGTCTGTCGCTGAAGAAGAAGTTCAAATTGTACATCCCTCCTGTTTTCTGTGAATAGTTACGCACACCATTTTAAACACTGCAGCTTCCCTAAGGAATTTGCTAGAGATAAAGAGGTTTTCACCTTTTGAAAGGAGGCCCCAAACAAAATTTCTAATATTTTTACATTCATTTGAAGACTAATTTCTATTAATTGGTGACATCTACTAATATCTTGTTCATTTCACCCATACCTTTCAAATCAGTAAGCTTCAAGTTGCTAGGTACTGCATAAAGATGCAGGATTCTCAGTAGCCCAAACCATGTTGACACAACCAATAACACTACTGCTTGAGCAGGGACACTTGGAAGTAAGGTGTTTTTGAATGTGTGTTCAAGATGCAGAATTTGGTGGGAGGAGTCATTTAGAAAGATTTTTTAGGACACATTCTTAATTTTAAAGATAAGCAGTGAACAACACCCAAACAAGGACTACTTTGAAAACTTCTTATTCTTCAACCCCTATGTTCACAGAATTAAGCAAATAAAAATTAAAAACTGATATAAACTTAATGAAGAAATAAGACCTCTGCAATTTAGCCAAATGCAACCTATCATCGGACAGATGTTGCAGGGATGTGTTGCCCAGTGCCACAGAAACAGTGACTGTGCCCAGATTCTCAGACCCTCAGGGAAGGATCTTGCCACTATCATTCAGAATGTATGTTTGAAATACAGATGACTAAACTTTTATTCCCAGCCTCTTCTCTGCATACAGCAACTTTGTAGGTTTTTAAACATCCCAATACAAACTGTGAAAGTAATTGCTTCTGCAAGTAAGTGGCCACAAGGAGATTATCTGAAAGTGTACTTACCAGCAAGGCTGAAAACACCTCAGTATTTCTGGATACCAGGAACTTCCTCTATTTTTGTATTAAAGCATGGTTTGGGGTAGGTATGTCCATATTTCTTTAAAGTAAAAAGGATTTGGGCTGTAAAATTCATTAACGGTAAGACAGCAATTCTGTCATCTCCAAGGAGAAATTTCTGGCCAAGCAGAAAGGCATTCTTCTTAAGAAAAGAAAGACTGTCATCAAACAGAATAAGAATGTCAGAGACACTGGAACAGCTTCTGATTTCAGACTTCAATGCCAATCTATTCAACACAAAGCAAAATTACCAAAGTTTCTGCAGAAATTTGCCTTTATGTTTCAATGAGAACTTAGCAAAGGTCAGAGAAAAAGCAAGTCACATGGCATCTACAGCACACCCCCCACCAAAAGGGCCCCGCTGGGCTGAGGTGCCCCACCCAGTCAGGAGGTTAAAACAAGGTGCTATTAATCCACCTTAGATGAATTTACAGACAAATGTTTCAGTACTGATCATACCTTCATATATGTGCTTTATTTTTAATGCCCTTTCATATTAATTCTTTCTTTGGATCCACTCAACTACCACTTTGAGAGGAGAGAAATGGTCTCCAGCTCACAGTCCCAATGGCTGAGCCCCATAAGGCAGTGAGTTTGTGGCTGGGCTTAAAGTCAGGTCTCCCACCTCCTGTGTAATGGTACCTGCAACTAAACCACACAGTGAGTAGTGAGGTCTGTGAGCATGTCACAACAAAACAGTATTTTAACGAGAAAGAGCTTCGAATTCGCAAGGGAAGTCTAAGCTGAATCTATCTCTAAGCTGTAACATCTGCGTGACCTTGGACAAGTCACTTATCCTGCAACTCAGTCACCTTAACAAGAAAATGTTAACCACAATCCTTTGGAGAGAAAATGAGCCAATAAACATGATTTTACTTTATAATATGGGAAGTATTAGATAAGTATGTTATTATCATTATTATCATCATAGGGAGCATATTAATAAAACAGGTATTATTTGATGCCATTGCTAAGAAATATTTCTAAAAAATGGTGTCCTCTTCAAAGTTATACAATCAAAACTAGGTGAAGTATGTGAATGAAAACCCATTGCCACTGGGGAAAATGTTTTTAAAGCCTCATCTTTCTAAACACAAATAAAAGAAAAAAGTTGCCATCAGAGTATCTACATCTAAAATAAATCAGAAGTCTCATGTTTTTTAGTTCAGTTTCTAGTTTCCTTAAATGCTTGTTATTTTATTATTTATTTCTCCATAATTATTTTGATTTTCTGAATATTCAAACCACTTGGCAGTCAAATTTGAAGAGAAATGTCATCATCTGAAATTATTTTAAAAAGAAAAATAAATCATTGAAGAAAAGCATAAGAAACCAGTGAATGAGAGGGAACCATGTAAATAATAGAAGAAACTGTTGTCTTTGCTAATATAGTCTTCCACACAAATGATATTTGATGTTTCCCACAAGGCCATGGTAACTATAGCAACAAGAAGAATTATAATGCACTTAGAGTCACTCGACCAAACACCTAATTAATATACTAAATATATTTCATGTATATTTTCACATGATAGTGAATGGTTTTATGCCCCTTAATTTATATAAAATTACTCATTTTAATAGCCACTCCTTTAATTTATAAAGAGATGAAAATTTCCCGTGTCTCCCAACTTATGTAATAAATCAACATAACTTTGAACAAACAGCCCACGTACCAGGGTGAGCAACAACTCTCATTTTCCACTTTTCAGTAATGATTTTATGTCTGAAGAATTTTAGTTCAGAAATCTAACAGGACGACTGTCCAATGATATAGCTAAGACTTGTTTACATATAGTTAAGACATCAAATCCTGATTCTTTATTTACGCATATGATGTCTGGCATTACTATTTAAAATAATTGTCACTCTGTACTAATGGAATGTCAAAACAGCATGCTGCCTGGGAAGAGAAACCCAGGACAATCTTTGGCTAAAGGCCTTTTAAGAAGACAAATTCCACGGCCTCATTCCCTCAGTTACTCCAGCACCCTGAGCCTTCTAACCTTTTCGCTGTATCCTTTAAACAACCCTTGAGCTGTTCTGCATTGACTATATCCTTATGGGATATAAATCCTCAGTTTAGAAAACTTTTTCTCATACGACAGGCATTTTCTCTCCAAGGAGACTGTGTATTAGGGCAGTTTCCCCCCAAGTCTTCGGTACCTATCATTAGGGCAAAAATGTGTCTCACACCATTGACCTGTTGGAGCAGGGGCTTTCTCTCTGACCCCGGATACATTTTAGCAGTAAGGGTTCTTTGCTGTAGTCTGAGGTACTTCCCTTTAGTACTGAAATTGGGGCACATGGAAGAGAGGCCCCTCCACCCCCTGGGAGAAATGATGAATAAAGGAGAGAAATGCTTTACTTTCAGGGTGTCCACTCCACCCACATACACCCACGCAATTCTTACATGTCCACAGAATCTCAGAAGGGAAATGTCCACATCCCCCAGATCTGACACTGGAAGGAAGGTGAAGTCCTTAGAATTCCCTGTAACATTCCCTGGGATGATGCACCTAGAATCTAAGGATCTAGGAATCCCCTTTTGGTCCTTGAGGAAGAATACTGTGCAGTGTTGGCACTCAAAGCTGTAATTCTATTCCAGAAAAAAGATCTGCTTCTCTGCCTGCCTCTAGGTTGTCCACTCTTCCGCAACTCTGTACAGTAAACACGTGGAGGACTCTCCGCTGGCATTGGTGTCTGACCACTATCCCGTAACAATGTTTAAGGGACCAGCTCTGCACCCGGGCTGAAGTGATTTGGATAGGTAGGGCTGCATTCTGATGCAACCAGAGACGGTGTCAGTGTAGAAGACAATGTGTCAGAGGCGCTTCCAGTTCAAGAGTATTATTTTTGGAACAGTCTGAGGAAGCCGATGGCATGGCTGCCCACATTGCATCAGGCCTGGTGCAGCGGAGTTTAGTTTTCAGAGTTGTCAGTCCCTCAAGCCTTAACTAAAAATAAGTATCTACTCATTAAAGCAGAATTATTTTTATTCAGACATTTTTATTCTTGCATTATACTTTTCTCCATAATTGAATTTTCAAAATATTTTGCCAATAATGCTTATAATTCTTCAAAGCCTATAAAGCAGGCCTTGATCCAGCAAAAAAACTGGCTTTCTCATTTTCATGTTCTTCAGGAACTTGACAGAAAAAGAGTTTACATAGAAAGAAGGGTGAAGAAATTTTTGGAAAGATATATGGGATAGATTAAAAACCAAGTAAAAAAAGCTCTAGATATCCTAGAAAGGATGTGAAAAGCATCCAGACCCTCCCCTCACTTCCAAGAATCTTCCTCTCACTCAGAGCCTCACTAGTTGCATGATGACAGCTTCCCAAGGGCCTGAGGGTAGGTGTTTCAGAGCATCTCGGCACCTCCAAAATCTGTAACACTACAGCCCTAAGCTCAGCTGGTCTCTCACTTGGGATACAGTTCTCTGTTATGTATTTTTTTAAGCAAAATAAAGCTAACTCTCCTTTTTTAATGAAAAATGTTTGTTACATTCTATTCTATCTTGAAAACTCTTCCTATTAATATTTTAATTGACACCTAAAGAAGATAGCAGAGTGCCTGCGGGAGGGTGTTACAAGAATAGATGCAGTCTCATAAGAGCCGGCACATCATTTACATTGTCTGACAGCACTACAGACCTTATCACAGCTGTTGAAATTTTTCTAGACTACAGCTGGCGAAATTCATTATACACTCTCATGATGCCATCAGTCTCCTTTTGCTTAATTGTGAGAACGCCCTCCTTGAGTTAATTGTGGGCATCTAGTTCCTGCCCTCAGAATCATCTTTTAGCCCAACACAAATAATTTCCTTTCTCTTCCCACGAGTTCCAGCTCCTCCCTGTCCCTCTATATGGCCTACATTACCACACCAAATACTGCTGAGTCATTACAAAGATGCTGTTTTTTAATAAAAAAAATAATGTTTTAATTGTTAGGGCAGTTTTAGGTTTACAGAAAAATTGGGGAGCTAGCATACAGAGATTCAGTCTTTGTGTTACAAAAGTTCCAGGGGTTCTGCCTAATGCATAATGGTTGTGCGTGTCAGAAGCTTCAGTGTCATCTAGTGTACTTTTAAAAAAATATTTTAAATGGATTTTTAGAGAGAGAGAGGGAGAGACATCGATTTGTTGTTCCACTCACTTATGCATTCACTAGTTGATTCTGGTATGGCCCTGCCCGGGGATCAAACCTGCAAGCTTAGTATTTTGGGATGGCACTCTAACCTACTGAGCTACCTGGCTAGGGCTCCTGTAGCGTACTTTCACTCTCCCCTGTTGTCTTTGGGTTTCCTGAAGAAAGTCCTTTGAAACTCCTTCTTAAATAGAATCTATGCCTCTGTGTTCAGGTGTTGGTGAGGAAAAGCACTCTAGAGTCTTATGATTAAAACCAGTTTTTTTTTTAGTGGGCCTGAGTCCTGGGGCTGCGACCTTCAGAACAGTGTCCTGGCCTTCTCCCTCCCTGGTGCGAGACACATGGTCAGAGGGGGCTGGGGCTGGCTAGCTGCCTTTCCCCAGGACACACAGCACTGGTACGGTAGTTTCCCTTGAGGGCAGGACCTCAGCTCTCTGATGCATCTGAGAAGAGTGTATCAGTTTGTTCAGGTTTTTTCCTGTTGTGAGGATAGGAGTGATGACTTACAAACTCTTTACATGTCAGAATCATGACCAATAATCTGCTTTTTAACTGTGATGATTCCTATGAAGACACAATGTTGTTTCTTGCTTCTATTCCCTGTAAGAACAAGTCCTTAGGGAATGAACCCCAACACAGCCCTTAAAATTCAGTACACATATGGGTCATAACATAAGTCGGTAATTTTTCTCAACAATGTAATACATAGTGTGACCACTGATAATTTTGTTTCTCCCTATCCTTCGCCATGTAAATCAAAAATGGTAGAATGTATTTTCACTTAATTTAAAGACCATGTTAGTGATAGTCTCTACCCGAATGAAGAAATTATGTGGTAAGCATGAGAATCATTGCTGGGGATCATGAGGCTCTTGCAAAAGCAGGGCAACCATTGTCTGTGGAGCTGCGGCCGGGGCCACGGCCTGTCTGAAGAGTTATTGCCACAGAGTAAGACAGATGCCTTGGACAGACAAAGCACTACTTTCAAACATGAGTCTCGCCCTCACCCCCCCATCCCAACACCAAAAACCAGGTAGATATGGGTATCAATTTGCTACTAAGCTCCTTCTCTCATAGGCAACTCTGTGCAGCATGTTTCAGGGTAAGCAGCAACAATTGAGTAATTCAGCCACGATTAAAGATCTTTAGGCACCCACAGAAACAACTTTTGTGATATACTACAAAACTGCAAACATGAACTCCAACACAGGCTTGCGTCATAATTCTATTAATTAAAAATCCTGGTTAATTATGTAGAGGCTTCCCAGAGGGCTTTTAACGTGTATGTAAAAGTAGTGAGCATTGTAAACTCACCTTCCACAGAGAACTAAGTGAAACAAAAAGGTGTCTAAGACTGTGTCTTTTAAACTTAAAAAGAAGGCCCCTAAGTTGTGGCTTTTTGATATGTTGCTTAAACTCATCTTGTTTCATTCTTCGATTCCCTAGTTGTGTTTTTTCTTCTTCTTGATGGGTTGATGGTATTAATCTCTTTGTTCTTGTTTTCCTCAGTCTCTCATGACTCTAACTTTCTGATGATACCTCAGCCCTGACTTTCCTCCACTGGATTCAAGCACACACAGCTCTAGGCAGGATGAAATAGGGATAACTCCTTCCTATTGACAAAAAAAGATGGCCTAATGTATGAAAACCTGACAACCAACATCATACTCAATGTGCAAAAACTAAAAGCTGTCCCCTAAGATCAGGAACAAGACAAGAATGTCCACTTTTACTCCTTCTATTCAACATAGTATTGGAAGTCCCAGCCACAGTGATCAGACAAGAAGAAGAAATAAAAGGCATACTGACTGGAAAGGAGGAAGGAAAACTGTCATCCTTTGCAGATGACATGATAGTGTACATAGAAAACACTATAGACTCCACCAAGAAGCTACCTGACCTAATAAGCGAATTTGGCAGAGCAGCAGGATACAAAGTCAATATTTAGAAATCAAAGGCATTTTTGTACACCAATAATGAAATATCAGAAACAGAAACCAGGAAGAAAATCCTATTTCATATAACAACAAGAAAAATACAGTACCTAGGAATAAACCTAAATAAGGAGTTAAGAGACTTGTACACAGAAAACTATATAACACTGAAGAAACAAATTAAGGAAGACACAAACAAGTGGAAGTGTATACTGTGTTCATAGATTGGAAGAATTAATATCATCAAAATGTCCATACTACCCAAAGTAATGTATAGATTCAATACAATCCCTATTAAAATACCAATAACATATTTCACAGATATAGAACAAACATTTCAAAAATTTATATGGAACCATAAATGACCCTGAACAGTCACAGCAATTTTGAGAAACAACAAAGTAGGAGGTATCACCATACCTGACATCAAACTATATTACAAAGCCACGATAATCAAAACAGTCTGGTATTGGCATAAGAACAGTCACATTGATCAATGGAACAGAACAGGAAGCTTAGAAATAAACCCAAGTCTCTATGGTCAATTAATATTCAACAAAGGGAGCAAAAGCATAAAATAGAGTAAAAATAGCCTCTTCAACACATGGTATTGGGAGAGCTGGACAGCTACATGCAAAAAAATGAAACTAGACCACCAACTTACCACATACACAAAAATAAACTCAACGTGAATAAAAAACTTAAATATAAGTCCCGACACCATAAAAGTCCTAGAGGAGAACATAGGCAGGAAAACCTCAAATATTCCATGAAGCAATATTTTCACCAATATGTTTCCTAGAGCAAGGGGCATAAAGGAAAGAATAAACAAATGGGACTTCATCAAAATAAAAAGCTTCTGCACAGCTAAAAATATCATAAGCAAAATGAAAAGAAAACCAACCATATGGGAAATCATTTGCCAATGATACCTCAGACAAGGGTTTGATCTCCAAAATATATAAAGAACTCACACGACTCCACTCCAGGAAGACAAACAATCCAATTTTAAAAATGGGCAAGGACCTGAACAGATACTTCTCCATGGAGGATGTACAGAGGGCCCAGAGACATATGATAGGATGCTTAGCATCACTAGCTATCAAAGAGATGCAAATTAAAACCACAGTGAGATACCACTTCACCAGTCAGAATGGCAATCATTAACAAATCAACAAACAACAAGTGCTGGTGAGTTTGGGGAACCCTAGTGCACTGTTGGTGGGAATGCAGACTGGTGCAACCACTGTGGAAAACAGTATGGAATTTCCTCAAAATACCAAAAGTGGAACTGCCTTTTGACCTCGCAATTCCACTGCTGGGACTATATCCTAAGAATCCTGAAGCACTAATTCAAAAGAACATATGCTCCCCAAAGTTCATAGCAGCACAATTTACAATAGCCAAGTGCTGGAAGCGGCCTAACTGCCCATCAGCAAATAAGTGGATCAAAAAACTAGTACACTGACATGATAGAATTCTATGCAGCATAAAGAAAGAAGGAGCTTCTACCCTTTGTGACAGCATGGATGGATCTGGAGAGCATTATGCTAAGTGAAATAAGCCAGGCAGTGAAAGACAAAACCATATGATCTCACCTTTAACTGGAACATAATCAACAAAACAAACAAGCAAGCAAAATATAACCACAGACATTGAAATAAAGAACAAACTGACAGTAACAAGAGGGGATGGTAGAGGGAGACAACAGAGAAAGAAGGGAAAGGGTCATCAAGGAACATGTGTAAGGACCCATGGACTAAGCCAAAGGTGGGTAGGATTGAGGGTGGGAGGTGGGGGTGGGTCAGGTGGGGGAAAGTGGTGGTGGGAAAATGGAGACAACTGTATTCAGACAACAATAAAAAAATGATAAAAAAAAAAAAGAAGAAGAAAAAGATGGCCTAAGAGACAAGTGGTAAAGATACTTCAGAAAAGAAGATATTCAAATAGCAATAAACATGAAAATGTGTTCAAGCTGATCAGGCCTCAGGGAAATGCAAAATTAAAAGCATGAACAAATACTGTAAACCCAAATGAATGGCTAAAACTAAAAAGACAGACAAAAACTAACTGCTGGCAAGGATGCAGACTACCTGAGATTTCCAAAACGTGCTGGAGAAATGTACTGTTATAGCCACTTTGTAAAAATATTCAACAGTAGATCCTGAAGCTGAACTTATGCAAACCCAAATACTCGGAAATTCCATTCTTAGGTATATACCCTACAGAAATGCGTACATGTATCCACCAAACAACATACTAAAATGGTGCTAGTAAGCATCACTGGTAAGAGGGCCAAACTGTAAGCAATGAACATTCAGATGGATAAACTGCGATATCATCATAAAATTCAGTAGTATGCTGTAATGAGAATAAAAAAATCATGATTTGGATGGATTTCACAAACATCATGTTAGCAAAAGAAGTCAACCATAAAAGGGAACCTATTCTACGACTTCATTTACAGAATGTTCAGAACAGTGACAGAGTAACTGACAGTGAGCCAAATCCAAAGAACGACTGTCCTGGTGGGAACTGGATATTGTGCGGCATGAGGTAGGCTACCAGTCAGCTTCTATTTCATGACCCAAGTGGCAACTAAATGGGCATGGCTACAATTTTTACTTAAAAAAAAAAGAATTTAGTAGTATATATGCAGTGATAAACTATATCAGCAAGTGGAAAAATAAAGTGAATTATAGATCACCAAATAAAACATGATTCTATACTGGCAACAAAAACAAAAAGGTGGATTATTATATCCAAAATCAATGAAGCATTTAGTAACAAGGCTTATCTCTTGCATTTTTTGCTTTATAAAATTTTTGGATTTTTAAGGAAGGGAGTGTTAGTTACACATTTGAGTCCATGAATAACCGATAGTAAAAAGGAAACCATTTTCTGTTAAGTGTTCCACAATTCCAACCCCAGAGAAGGGACGTGTGTTACCCCCCAAAATGTCAACTATATGTTAATGCACTACTTGCTTAACAAAAGGCACAAAGGCTGATTACCATTTGCTATGACTGAGGTGTGACACTCAGTGAGCTTGCTTGTAAACCTTAGTAAGACAAACTCCTACTTACTGTACTTCTGCCCTTTCACTACTAAACAGCCTTTTAGATAATCATGCTTTTCTCAACCAATTTGCACTTCAACAATTTTTATTATATCTGAATAAAATGATTCAGACAATAAAGATGTTTCCAAGTAAAAGAAAACATACCCAAGCTATGAAGACCATAGCTGCCTGTGTGCACATGTGTACACAGTCTCTAAAAATCAAAACCAAAGAACATACACGCACACATGCACAGCCTAGGGACACAGACAAAAACGTGGTAAGGCCCAGGGGCTGGGTCTGAGTGGAGGGGGGAAGGGGATAAATGGGGGACACCTGTAATAGTGTCAACAATTTTTTAAAAAGGAAGTACAAACTGGGTAGTTACAGAACAGTCATGGGGATGTAAAGTACAGCATATGGAACAGAGTCAATAATATTCTAATAACTGTGTGTGGTGTCAGGTGGGTACTAGACTTATCAGGGTGATCACTCTGTAAGTCTTATAAATGTCTAATCATGGAATTGAAAAATAAAAAAAATATAAAAGAAGTCAAAGGTATAGTGTTTTCCCTCATAGGGAAAACAAAGAACAAATTTTAGTCTATTTTTCTTAAAACAAAACAACCCAAACTAATGAATGAAGAAGACATTTATTAAAATCTATGGTCAGACCAGAAAACAGACAGACAAAAAACAAAGGTAAAGATTTAGAAATTATGCTCAGATTTATAGATTTATAAAAAATAAAAGGAAAATATTAAATAATCATTCATTATCACAGCAGTGACATACTTATTCTTATTTTGTCTCATCCAGGTTAGAACCAGAGAAAATGAGCGTAATTACAGCAATGAAGATTATTAGCTCAATATAAGGAAGAACCAGTTTGTGTGACAAAAGGCCAACACAGAAAGCAGGTGCTAATCCTGTCAATTTTCTTGGACTCCAGTGGATTCCTGAAGGCATTTTCTCAACAAGAGAATGTTAGGGCCCCGGCCGCTAACTGCTGCCCTGCTCAGGCAGGCGCATCAGCGCACACCAGATGCCATGACCGTCCTGCCTGTGAACGCAGACCCACAGTGTGAGGGATGTGCTTGTTTGCGCTGAAGAGCACAGTATATGCACACAGAAACGAACGCACATGGTTGTAATCTCTTCCTAAATGATGCAGAAAAGAACAAGTGCACACTACACAAGTTAGAGATTTCATCTTTTACATGTTGCAAATGCATTTTGCTAGTGATATTTTCTATTTATACAAAAGTGATCCTCATTACTACTTTTACTATGCGAATCACAAAATTGTCTATCTGTTTTAACAGGAACACATAAGTAATTAATTCATGGAGATATTTTCAAAAGTGTTAAAATATGAATTAATATACTGATACTTCTTTAGGGCTCCATATATCATTCCAAAACATGTTGTTTGTGGAAAGAAGGCTTGGTAAAATGGATTAGAACACTTGAATGAGGCAGTTTCTGAGGTGTCAGTTGTTTGCTTTATGTAAAGTGCTGTTCAAACCAGTTGCATCACACAGAAATTCTCCCCATTAGGGAGGAATGTGAAGATGCACAAAGAAACCAAAGTAATTTAACTGCCCTCCACTTTCTAAGGAAAAGATTCTTCCTCCCTGCGTGGCCAAGTTCTTTCAACCACAAGCTGAACCTGGGTTCTGCTTGAAACGAGGAGGTTAGCTTTGCTCAAAGGAGTTATAGCCCTTTTGTTCAATGACTGTCAAGGACGCTATTTCTCTTTAAAAAAGTAGAATGGGTGACTGCATTGGAGATGAAGTGCAGTGCTATCAAACTGGGCTAATTTGTTGTACTTTTGGCCAAGTCAGCAAAAACTCACTAATTTGTTTTTTTCTCTAGAAGATAAACAGATCTCCTACCATATTTTGGGAGATAAAAACATATGGAACTACTATGGTTAAAGACATAATGATACTATTTACAAGTTACCTATGTTTGACCAAATAAAAATTGTTTCACTAAATTAACACAACCAAGGGAAAATTTATTCCTTAGCTTGCTACAATATAACCTCAAATTATAGATGAGATTTTGTCTATATTGAGCCTTGACTGCAAAGAAACATAATTAAATGAAAACATGTAGTTCTTTTTCCTATGCTCTGATAATCCCTCAGCTTTTAATAATTAAACTTTTTTTCCAATAACCTTCTTGCCTGCCTTACTAATGAGGTACATTTCCCAGTCTCCCAACTTACACAAGTACAGTGAGACACTCTGGTTTCCCTCTGTGCCCTCTGCAGATGGCAGAAAAAGATTCTACCACTGAGACTTTTACTTCCATAAGAGTAGATTTGTCCTGTTGTGACTGAGTACCACAGAAATTACAGAGTCCAGTCCTTTCACTTTAAAAATGAGAACATTAAAGTTTAGAGCAGTGAAGTGACAGAATTTATTCATAGAATTGGGACTAGACACAAGTATGTTGACATCTAGGCAGGCCCTTTCCACCTTTCCCTACTGGAATGGTAAAACCAGCCAAACAAACAAATAAGACATCTTCACAACGAAAAGTATAGTCTGTGTTTTTGCTAGTGTGTTTGTTTTTACCTCTGAAGAGTTTATCCCAGTCAAAATCTTCTTTTTCTTTCATTTTCAAACACTTTGCCTGCTGTACAAGTCTGGACAAAGAACAGAAATGAAATCTGGATTCATTATCCTGTGAAGCAGGAATAAATCATGAACAACAGCACACATTTAAATAGAAACCACGGGGTAAACAATAGTGAATTCGCAGGTATTTTGCTGCACAGAACCTCCTTAGAATTTTTCTTCAATTTAACATTTTAAAAACACACTTTTGCTCAAAAATTCTAACTTTGGAACCTAAAACTTAAAAGCTACTCCACCATCTCTTATTGCCAAATGTTTCTATAACTGTCTGGAGAATAATCTCTTCGGATTCTGTGGAGGAGCTATTAGGGACAGTAGGTGGGTAAATAATTGCTACTGATGATTCTAGCACTTATTTTAATCAGAAGATTATATACGTTGTGCTCAAACAACCGTATAAAGTAACTTAGTTACATTGTTGAATGTCAGAGAATTAATTAACTTTTAAATGTTCCAGTATGCAGTAAGGACTAAATTTGTAACTCTCCTGGAACTTTATAAAATCTTGAGGCTTGTAGTTTGTAACGAATATGGTAGTTTCTAAAATAAAACTTTTCCAGTGTTGCTAATTATTCAATAATTCATTTTAGGTAGACAGAACTTGAGACAGTTGATTAATTTACCTGGGATATTTATGGTTTTAATGAAAATTATAACACCTTGCTCTGCAGACATATTCTGTGCCCGCACTTGCACAGCACTCATTTACCCCCACGGGCAGGCAGGTCTCTGAGTCAGGCAGACAAGCTCTGCTTCGCTCTCTGATTTAGGTGAGGAATCTGATTCATTTACTAAACTCTTACAGAGAAAGGTAAGTGCCTTGTACAAGATTTGAGTTAATTTTACTTAAATATTTTATATACATGTATGTCATGGTAGAAACATTCAATTTATCAGATTTTTAACAACTAAGCCTTTTTGCATGAAAAAACCCCTCAAGAAACAGAGGAAGAATTTCTACTGAAATCCCATTTTTGGACCTTAGAAGGAGGCCCTACACAGCTATTGCGGAGCGTACTAGCTCTGGGGAGTCAGTCGCCTGCGGTGGAAGGCAGGTACCAGCACACTTAGTGTAGGGAACCTGGCTCCATGTCTTAGCATCTGTGCTCTAAGTCTGTGATCCTGGGTGCGTATTTAAATACAGGACTCAACTTGAGATCCGCAAAATGGAAACAGTACTTGCCTTACAGGGTCTGTTCCGAACAATCAATGAAACAATGCATTATAAAAGTCTACAGACTCTCATGCCTCTTGGACACGCGAAAGAATGTGTGGAATATTTTTATAATTCAATATGTATACTTTTCATTATATTTTCTATATGTCATCAGGAATGTATGTCTTCAGGCTCAATTTACGTTCTTAGAGGGAAGAACATAAACTAGATAAAGGGCTTAAACTCAAGCAGGAGCACCTGGGGGAGGCGCTCGTCCATGTAGAGCTCCGGGAGCACAGCGTGTGCATGGAGCATTGATTCTGCAGAAATTAAGCTGGAAAAGTGTTTTAGCTGTAAGTACACATTTTTGAAAAACCTTGGGAATTTTCACCCAAGCTTTAAAAATCTATAAAACTGAGTTGATCTTCAAACCATCGTAAAGCATCCCTCTGCAATATATGCTGATGAAGATCTTGGTTCTAGCTTACAAAATTAAAAAACAGAAGCTAGCATGCCTTACATAATTTTTATGAGGATTTTTAAATGCAGTGCAAAAATACATCAAATAAATTTGAGTAGCTTTTTATAAACATGCCAAGTACTACAATTAATCACAAATATGCTTAAGTATAGTTCTTGCTTTCAAAATTGTTACACTAGGGAAACACACCAAGTCAAACTCTAAACAGTTCAGATTCCGTTCTATTTCCTGAGTGAGGTAGGTACCTCGCAAGGACTCCCAGACTCTTGCTTTCATTTTAACCTCATTTCATTTAAAAACTCTACAAGGTAGCTACGGGACCTTTGTTACTAATAAAGAAACTGATACTCAGAGATTGAAACCACTTGCCCATCTTGTACACACAGTGAGATGATGGTGGAGCTAGGACATAAACTCCAGCCTTCAAACTTCAAATCCAGGTTTCCTTCTAGTGTACACACCATCTTCGTTAACACAGGATTTCCTAGCACTTACAGAAAGCTTTGAGGAGAGGTCACAAGCAGAGCACAAGAAAGAGAGAGAACAATAATAATGCTCCTGGCAGCTGGAAGGAGGATATCGGTGTTGCTTGGCACTGGGTTAGTCAGGTTGTATGCAGAGGACTCAGCACACCTGGTCCTGAAAGAATGGGGATATGGATGAGTGATGGGTTTGTAAAGGCCTTGAGAATTAGGTTGGACTGGAACGGGCATAAGCAAAATGTGAGGAAGAAGTGTTCTGGGGACAGGATCAAGCTAATCAACTTAACTTGTATAAAGCATCTGTGCTGTGCAAGGAAAGAACAGATCAAAAGTGAAGCTGAAAGAGTAAGCTGGAGCCAAGCTGTAGAGAGCCCTGCATGCTGTTTTCAAGTGTTTGGGCTTTATCTTTTTTGTGGGGAAGGGGAGGGGTCTTTTATCTTGATGGCAGGGAAAAAGGCACTGAGGTGTTAGATCTTGAAAGAGTCAATTGCATATAGTCAGTTGAAATGTTTGTAGATAATTACATTAGTAAGTTGCCAGAGATTCCTATTTGTTCCCCCTTTAGCTAAAGAGGTAATACCAATGAAATTTGCAGGTATAACTATCTCACTAGTAATTCTTGAAGCCTGCCTCATATCTTCTACATCGTTATCAGAGTCCCAGGCACTCAAAACAATCTTCAAAATCTTTTACTAATACTATTGCTGTTGCTGCAGCAAGTGTCCAGCTCCTTGTCTATCTGTCTGTCTGTGTGTCTGTCCTGGTCCATTCCATAGAGGAGTGTATATGACTTAGAGGATTGTTGTTTCTGTTGGTGAGACCTGCCACTGTCACACAATAACCTCGGCTATCTGCTATTTTTCTTCCTTTTTTTAGAACCATTTAAAAAAAAAAGATTTTACTTAATTATTTTTAGAGAGGGGAAGGGAAGGAGAGAAATATCAATGCCTGGTTGCCTCTCACATGCCCCCAACTGGGGACCTGGCTCACAACCCAGGCATATGTCCTGACTGGGAATGAACCAGTGACCCTTTGGTTCACAGGCCAGCACTCAGTCCACTAAGCCATACCAGCCAGAGCTTTCTTCTTCCTTTCCCTTAGGATATTGCTACTTTCTGTTGAGAAAAAGGGGACTGCATGTTCTCTCACCGTCTTTCTATGCTTCCACTACTTTTAACATGGCAAATTAGTGGCTACCATTTCTGTATTCAGTAAGCGCTAGGCCCTGGACTAGATGCCTAATGTGTAGGAGGTACTATGAATCTTATGTTCATTTGTTGAAAATGACAGAGAGAGTGAGTAACTTGCCCAAAGTCACATAGTAAACAGAAGAGTCAAAGCAGAAGAGCCAGAATTTAAATTTAACTCAGGTCAGTGTAAATGTAGCTAGATACCGCCTAGAGCAGGAGCTGGCAAACTACAGCCCATGAATCAAATCCTGTCCATTGCCTGCTTTTGTGAATAAAGTTTTACTAGAACACAGCCATCTTTATTCATTTACTTACTGTCTACGACAGGTTTCGCACTACAGTTAAGCTAAGTAATTGTAGCAGAGATATTGTTGCTGGCAGAGTCTAACATACTATCTGGCCCTTTACAGGAAAAGTTTGCTGACCCTGCTTTAGAAGTAAATGACAAGGTCCTCAGGGCCAAAATATCCATACCATATGGGACTATTTTACATTGCTATCTTTTCCCAAAATTGCCTTATTAACTGTATTTAGTTACAATAGGGCTTGAAAGGCAAATATTGGGCTCTGACTACCTATTATTTTTAGACAAATTGTCCGAGTCCAATTAACATTTCTTTGAACCTTTCCTACATGCGGCCAAGATGGTGTCTGTGACCCAGAGACTGACAATCCAACAGAGGACACGGCTGTGTGTGCTGCCGACTGTCACACAAAGGAGACTGAGAAAGGGGTTACAACACAGAAATGGAGAAATTGCTATGGGATCACAGAGCAGGAGGGGATTTTCTGCTTAAAGGTTGAGAGGTTAGAAAAAGCTTTCAGGAGATGACTTTGAACCAAACCTCAAAACAAATTTTACTAAGGGAATCATAGAGAGGGACATGGTAAAGGCACAGGCACATAGAGGGTGGGGGTGAGAAGAATGAGTGACGTGGCGTGCTGTGTGATGAGGCAGATGCGCAGGCTGGGGGCAAATCATGAGGCTGCGGAAGTCTCCTATGGACATACACACAGGGTGCGACACAGTAGGTTTATGGTTGTCATGTGGAAAATAATATAATAATTAATAAATAATAATGCAAGAATACACTGTTTTGCATACTCACAACTATAAATCTACTTTTGCCCCACCCTGTATATATGCTTGTGTGTGTGAATTTGTATATGTGAATTTATAGTGAAGCAAAATAGATCAAGGACCTGTAAGACTCTATCAATGTAAAGAAAGAGTCACACAATACATTCAGTTTGTAAATAAAAAGTAATGAAACTTTTAAAAATACTGCATTGTAAAGCATCAGTAAATCCCACTCATATGCAGATGTCTGCTGCAGCACTATTTATAAGGGGAAAAATATTGGAAACAACCTGAATACCCGTCAACAGGGGAGTGAGTGAGATGACGTGTGCCCACACTGTGGAATATGACAGTTGTTAAAAATAACGCACTAAATCCACTTATATTGTGTGGGAAATGACCCACGACACATTGTTAGATAAATAAAACACACTTGTAGCTACTGTCTTTCACTGTCAGACACTCTCTGTATCAGCAAACAGCACTTGTGCATGGCTGTCCTTCAGGGACAATGCGAGTTTCTTTTTTCTTTGTGGGTAATTAGTGGACCATGTCTTCACAACATTTCTATATAAAAATAAAAGTTCAAGACCAGATTGCTTTTCTTCTGGTCAAAAATGTTGATTTATTTACAGGTGCCTGGGTCAGTCTACCATTATAAATTGAGGATAAAATGTGTGTGTATTTTATTAAAACCTCAGAATTTAATGTCAGGATTTTAAAAATATTTCTCTCCATGTTAACCTTCCAGGAATGCAGCAATTTTTCTCAATATTTAACATGGTTATACCACAATCTACCCAGAGTGATACACGTTCACCTTCAAAGAAACATTAACAAAAATTAATGTAATTTTTTTAAAAGAGTGAATACAAGATTACTCTATCCAGTAAAGCTTTCATTTAGAATGCAAGAGCAGATAAAGTGCCTCCCAGATAAGGTCAAGTTAAAGGAGTTCATCATCACCAAGCCATTATTCCATGAAATATTAAAGGGACTTATCTAAGAAAAAGAAGATAAAAAATATGATGGTAAAATGACAACAAACTCACAACTATCAACAACTGAACCTAAAAAAACGAAAACAAACTAGCAAATAACTAGAACAGGAAGAGAATCACAGAAATGGAGATCACATGGAGGGTTATCAGTGGAAAGGGGGAGGGGGAGAAAGGTGAAAAAGGTACAGGGAATAAGTAGCATAAATGGTAGGTACAAAATAGACAGGGGGAGGTTAAGAATCGAATAGGAAACGGAGAAGCTAAAGAACTTATATGTATGACGCATGGACATGAACTAATGGAGGGGGGAGGGCTGGAGGGAATGGAGGTACTGGGCAGAGGGAGATAAAGGGGAGAAAAAAGTGGGACAACTGTAATAGCATAATCAATAAAATATACTTTAAAAAAGCTAAGGAAACCTGAAAAAAAGAGTGGATGTATATTGGCATATCTGTGTATATATATACACACAGAAAAAGTGTAGAAGACAATGGTACAATCTACTCATACATATAACCTTCAGATGCAGCATCAGAGTTAATGAGTGGGGAGTGAAAATTTATTTTTTTTAAACTTCTATATTACCTGAATTATTGAAGTAGGAATTTTGTCACATTCTTATAAGCTTTTAAGTTGTGCTGTTTGATAGGAAAGGTCTGGGTATTATTTTTTTAATTTTTAATTTTTCTACTTATGTTAATCTATATTTTCTAATTTTCCTGTAATGCACAAACATTGCTTTACTTAGGGGAAAAAAGGTTAAATGTCCTAACTGTATTATTTACAATGAATGGAAAATAATTATTTTAAAACTACATTAAGTATGTAGATGAGAAAGAAATACCCGCTGCTGCCTGGGCAACAAACTTCTGTCTTCCTGGGGCGTGAGAACACCGATATTTCCCTCACACAGAGAACCGTGCGCACTGTTAGCTCACACTGTTCTGCAGCAGTAGACGGGATTCAATTACTAAGAGCCCAGGCCAAGGCAGGATTCCAGAAATCCTGAGATTCACAATAAATTATAAAATGCCTTAAGAAAATCAGTTCAGAAAAGTATTTTAAAGGGCCTTTCTAAGGCATACATTGGTTATTTTATCACACTTCAGCATCTGTTTAGGAAACACAGGGCGATAATGGAAGTGCCAGCGGAAGCAAGGCAAGCGCAGCCAGCGAGGGCCGAGTCCTTTCATCTCATCAATTTCCGTCTACGCTCACGAGCTGATCTCGACATAGCTCATTTCATTTTCAATTTGCAAAATAGACAACAGAGTCCCCCCCCACACACTTTTTTTTTCTTCATGGCCTGGATCTGCTTGTGGTTCCTAGGACTTTAAGACTGATAATGGCTGAAGGCATTTTGAGCGTTACCCTTTTACTTCTTTCACGGTACCCATCCCACTCTGTGATTTTCTCTTCATTTATGGTTTCCTTTTGCTTTACTCCTCCATCTTCTCTACCTGAAAATATACTCCCTGTAGGGATGTGGCAGTTATGGTCACCCCCATGTTCCCAGCACCTGACTTGCCATTTGGCAACGGTAGAAGGTCCACATATATTTGCTGAATGAATAAATGTTGATGCAATGAGTGAATCAACATACCCACTGCCAAGTCTGCAGGGACTGGAGTCATCTTGCTTGAGTACAAATCTTCATTCTGCCACTTTCTAGCTTGGGTTGATTTCTTACCACTAAGTGAAAGCTTAATAAGGACAAGGATTTTAGTCTGTTTTGTTCACTGCCGTATCACTAGGGCTTGGAATAGTACTTTTCTAAATATTTGTTCAGTGGACAAATGTTGAATGAATGAATATGCCCAATTTTAGGGCCTGGCTATGATCAGGATTCTGAATTCAGTAAGGTAAACGTCATTCAGGTATTCAAATGCCATAAACCGACCTGTTACAGCTGAATCTTAATTCTGGGGTAGGAGGAGGTATGAAATAGTGAGCAGAACAACATCATGGATGCAACTGGAAAGCATTATGCTAAACGAAATAAGCCAGGCAGTGAAAGATAAATACCATATGATTTCACCTTTAACAGGAACCTAAACAACAAAACAAAGAAAGAAGCAGGGTATAGTCAAAGACACTGCATTAGAGGACAGGTGGAGAGTGACCAGAGGAGAGAGAAGAGGGATTTCGGGGGAGAGGGGGAGGGGTTTATAGGATCAAAATTAAAGGACACATGGATAAAAGCTAGGGGGAGGGTGGTAATGGGAGGGAGGTAGGGAGGG